>JACYFF010031955.1:71410303-71429453 GCA_017589665.1 Selenicereus undatus
TGTATATATATATATATATATATGTATATATATATATATATATGTATATATATATATATATGTATATATATATATATATATGTATATATATATGCCTCATTGGTAACTTATTGTAAGTAGCATTGATATAGAAAACCTCCATTTTTGAGTTTGAAGCTCAACCCTCTCAAATCTCTCTTTAATCAATCCAAATTGATTGTTAGTTAGAATGGTTTCCTTAATCCATTTCTAGTGGCCTAGCCTTTATGATTTGGAGGGTGGATTCCTAACCTAACTTGGGTAGTGGCATGGCCTTTACACCATTCATATCCCCTATTTTAGTTCCATCTCCATTGCCGAATCAAAGCTAAGCAAGATCAGGTTGCAAACAACTTCCATTGCTTGAGTTTACTTCAAGGCTCCCACATCAAGGGGGTATCAGAGCATAACTTGGTGAGTTTGCTTGCTGTTTTATTAGTTTTGCAATCTTCCTCTGTTTTGAAACCATGTTTCTAACAGTTATAAAGAACCCCATTCATCCCAAACACGAATCCAACCACAAAAGAACCAAAGCCCCACAAATAGCCTAAAATATGTTTCTAAGTCATGTTTGGGAGGGAGGAAGCTGAACCTTCTCAAAACAGAATACCTAGGGGGTTAACCCTTGAGGAAGCTTATGAGTTAGGGAGGTGAGATGCGACATTCCAACTTTAGAGGGACGTCCAATCTCTTATTGCTAGCTTGGTTGAAGTTCTAGCCTGGTTTAGGGATGATCCCGGTGGAGGAAGAAGTGGACACTCAAGGGAGAAAAGAGATGACCCAGAAAAGGGAAACTTGATCCATCAGATTTTGATGGGAGCTTGAATGCAGATTTGTACCTTGAGTGGGTACAATCCCTTGAGAGGTTCTTTCATTTCAAGGAGTATTCTTATAAAAAAGCCTTCAAAGTTGCTATTAATAAACTTCGGAGGTATGCTTCTTTTCAGTATGAAAACACTAAAAAGCAAAGAGTTAGGGATGCCAAGTCCAAAATCAGAACTTGGACTAAACTCATGGATAAACGATTCCCTCACGGAACTTATAAGGAAAATAGCACCTAAGATTACGCACTTTGAGCAAGCCTCTAATTTGGGTTTGCTCACCTCAAGAACATTTTGTCTCACACATGGCTAAAAGTCACCCTTGTAAAGAGGAAGGTAAGGGAAAAGGCCTGGCCGTCTATAAAACCCCAGAAATTTAATATGGGGAAATTATGTGACATGGACTAACCTTCATAATCCAAGCCAATCTAAATCTTTTCCTCCATGTTTTTGTTTTCAAAATTTTACATTTACCGTATTTCATTAAAGATTTAAGATTTCATTCGGTTTATTTTTCCTCGTTTTATTTGTTTTTCGATTTCTTATTATTTACCCTTCCAAGACTTGAATATTTCTTATCTATTTATAGTACTTTTATTATTCACCCATTTATATCTAAATTTACCTCCCTAGGCATAAACAACTAATTACCCAATTAGCTAAAAAAAAATTTGACCTAAGATCCTTCTTTCCTATTTATTCAAAGATGCTTAAAAAAAAAAAAAAAAACCCCTTTCCCTCTTGCCTTAGCAGCCAACCACCCCCCAACTAAACCCTAGTGTTGGCACTTTTCTTCCCCCCTAAACCCTTGGCAGCCACCGCCACAACCCCCCCACTCTCTCCTCCCAATATCTCTCTCTCTCTCTCCCTCTCACCCATCGCCAGTCACCGCCCTGTGCCGCCGTCGCCGCCGGCCAGTCACTGTCCAAGCCACAACCCCTCGTGCTGTTCTCTCTCTCTTGGTGGTAATTGGGGTGCACCACCATGCACCCTATGCATACAAACCCCAAAAGTTTGGGTTTTTCTTGTATTTTGTCACTAAATTCATGGTTTTGATTTGAGATTTCAAGTATGGAACATTTGATTTGAGTTTTTTTTTTATTTTTCCTAAGGGTGCGACGTTTCAATCGCTCCTCTCCCAAAATTGCATCAAGGTGTGTCTATAGGTGTTGTTTGATAATTGTTTAAATTAAAGATTTCAGATTTGATTTGACTTGGATTATGAGGGAGTAGAAGTAGGACTGTTGGGAATATCATGGGTTAGTTGCGAGTGAGATTTTATGAAAAATAATACTGAGCCAAGGGAAATTATTGGAATTGAAAAGTATGGACAGAACCTACTGGACTTAGGGGCTACACATACATTGAATTTGAAAATTCGGCCTGGATAGGACAGTAACCTAACAATGGTGAAATTTTTAGGATAGGTGCGTTGGGATATTCTGTGTAATCTAGTTTTTAAATCAAATAAATCGGAGTAGTGTATCCCAAGTTATGGTCGAATTACTGGGGACTATCCAAATCAGGACGGTCAGTGACACTGTCAAACGAATTAGGAAAACGACCTAGTTTGGGTAAGAATTTGACAAACTCCTAATCATAAGAAGTGTAGAGGACAAATCGACGCTTTGAGAAAGGGTAAGAAGTCAAAATTTCAACATCAGGAGCAAACGTTATAGATTTTGGAATTTGGACCCAGACTCTAGTTGAATCTGGATCAAAAGTTAGGCTTCGATTAGGAGCCCTAGGCATGGCTAGAAATCCTAGAAAAATTCTTATAAGTAGGGCAGGTGCTAGGATTATGTCCCATGAAGTTTTGGACTAAGTATGGGGATGTTTTGGCATAGGTACGGAGCAGTAGGACCAAACTAGTAATCGTGCCCGTAATTTGTACGAAATCCAGGTAACAATCATGCCCTAACCCTTCCCCGAGTTGCTTGAAAAATTGCGTGTGCATTAAATATGGTAAGAATCGATTTCAGTGTTGATTTTATATAATTGTGGCAAGAGTCAACTAAGCATGACTACGTGGTTTGAATTGCATGGCTTTGCTACGTCTATAGAGTTGGGTTTTGGAATGTTATGTTGAAAATGGAAGTTGTGTATTGTGGTAACGTCTTAGGGATTGGGTTTAATCTAAATGAACAAGGCATGTTAAATTGACCTTTAATTTGGGAGAGCATAGTAGCGACAGCAAGGGCTGATTATGGGTGAGACTATGAACTGGTTATGTTGATTGAAGGCTAATAGCGTTCCCCGGGGATGTGGGCAAAGTTAGCGGTAACCATCCATGATGATGGTAGGTCAGGAAATGGTTAAGCGGTAACCGCCATAGTCGGCGGTAGTCTATAATTAAGTTGAGCAGCTGCGTTAAATCCAAGTGCAGGCCAGGAGACCCAATGAGGCCGCTCACCCTCAAATCTGATTATTATAATTGGATCTTAGATTGTATGTGTGCATCACTGAGATCATGTAAGTATGGATGGTTATATTAACGAAAAACGAGTAAGTGTGGTCTTGCTGTTTCCCCTGCCCTTAAAATGTTTTCAAAAAGAATTTCTGTGCGTAGTTTAACTGTTAAGGGTGATTGTTTACGGAGTTTATCTCACTTTTATAAAATGTTTTGCCTTCAAGTGAACTAGTTTTGCATGGGACTGGGGACCAAGGGTAGAGCGAGGCCTTGACGATTAAACCAAAGGTAACAAATCGTTAGTTCTTTAGATAAGGGATTGTAATGGACAATTGTTTTAGTTTAGTAGTTGTTCATTAGTAACTGGATCCTTTTAAGCTGTAGTTTTATTCAAGAACCTTTGTATTAATTGTTATTTGACACACAACCTGGTATTTCCAAGAAGAAATATGGTGATAACACCCAAAACTAAGGTTCGCAGCCAGGTAGGTTAATAATTAGTAATAAAAAAAGTAATTAAAAATTCGGGGTGTTACAAAGTGGTATCAGAGCCAGGTTGACTGAACTGAAAGCTCACCTAAAAGTTTGTAAGAAACTAACTGCTAAAACTTGTAGACCTAAAGACTACTCTGAGAGTGAGTGTACTAAGGGGTAGGGGTTGCATGCATGTGCATATAGCATTAAATAAATGCATGTTATTGTATGGATACATGTCTTATGTGTAATTACTCTGTATAAGAATGGAGGGTCCCAGCATTATGGTTGTGTAGGAGGTGGGACCACATTCGGCATAAGAGGTGGGTGTTAGCTAGATATTTAGAGGATGTGCCCAATAGCTGTTTGAGGATTGAGGACAATCGGGTAATCTTTCTGCTACTGACCTTGTAAGGAGACCCTAAGTTGCGTTATCGAGATGATGAGTTGCCCCCCCGGGCTCGTGATCACCACCTGTTGGGGAAATGTTGTTGGTGTGACTGGGAGCCTATGGGGATGAGTGTAATTGACCTTATAAACTACTTCAGACTGGAAGGACCCCATGATCAAGAGCATATACCCACAGCTAGGGAGGAGGATACCCTTCCCCCGAGAGACGAGCTCACTAATGAGGAAGGAGACACTAAGGATGAGGGGGATGCCCCTACTAAGGCGGGTCCAATAAAGGAAGGGGACCTTGAGGAGGACCCTAGTGAGATGGAACCGATGGAAAAGGAGGACCCTGAGGAGGACCCTAGCGAGGAGGAACCGATGGAAGAGGACAACCCCGAGGAGGATCCTAGCCAGGAGGAACCAATGGAAGAGGAGGGCCGTGAGGAGGAATCTGAGGTGAGTGAGGGAAAACTTATGGGAAGTGAGGACCTCGAGGGAGACTCTAGCGGGAGCGCGATGGAGGCTATTGAGAAAGAGAACCTCGAGGGGGATCAGGACGAGGAAAGGAGGAAGTTCGTTGTGCCCGCCGACCAAATGAGGGGACCTAAGGGCTTGGGTGATGAGATAGATCCTGTGGAGAGGAGGGGTGAGCCTGAGACTGGGATGACCAGCTGGAAGCGGGGCAGGTGTGGCTGAAAGTGTAGGGGTACTTGTCCATTGGACGCCCCTGACCAGTAGAAGCTCGTAGTGTTTAGAAACTTTTATTTCCTAGGATAATACTATTAGTTATCTCTCTGTTATGTTGTTAAGCCATTGTGGGCTAATAAAGTTACAAACTGTGATGTAATGAAGGGTACTAGTATGGAACACCTATAATTTTGAATTCTATGCAATGAAATCTTTTGAGTATCTGGATGTCAGCGTTCTTTCTTTGTGAAGTATGTGGAACACGTGAATGTGATGCCTATATGATGCATGAGCATGCGATCTGGTGGTTGGACCACATGGATGTGGCAACGTAATGTGATTGAAAACCTGTAAAATGTTACATGAAGCACTAGTATGTGATACGTGATTGAACTCTAATAGTAAGTAGGGTATGAACTGTTAGGAGAGGAACTAAACCCAACTTAATTCCCGAATAGGATGGCAGGAAACAATAGCGAATCTCAAACCGGACCTCATCTTGGCAGGAAACTCTACGCTCCAGGAACGGGAATTGCTCTCGCAATCAGGTGGAGGAGACCAACCCACCTACTAGAGCAGACCTAACCTTCTACTGCTAAAGCTGCTACAAAAGCAAGGAGAGCAGCTATGACTCTAGAACGAACAACTATAGAAGCTGATGGAAGTTAGGGAGAAGGGTCGATGAGGATAACTCCTATATGTTCAAGAGATTCGCAAGCCATAACCAACCCATTTACGATAGCGCCCTAACCCTAAAACCTTTGAGTACTGGATTAGGGGCATGGAAAATTTGTTCGATACACTCCAGTGTCCCGAGGAGTGGAAGGTGGGCTTTGCGGTGTTCTACCTGAAGGATAAGTTTTAGCTATGGTGGGCCACAGTGAGAGAAAAGCAACACGAGCCTAGTTTCAACTGAAGCAAGGTCAAGGAATTGATCAAGGATCATTTCTATCACGTCTCCCTCCAAAAAGCCAAAGAGAACGAGTTCATGCAGTTGCAGCAAGGAAGCATGAGTATACTGGAGTATGCCTCGAAGCTTATGGAGCTCTCCAATTTACCTCGGCCTTCGTAGCTGACGAGAGGCTAAAGATGAATCAGTTCGAGCCTGGACTTAATCCCACTATTAAGGAGAGGATGTCAGTACATTAGTACACCAGTACACGTCCTATGTGGATCTATATGATACTGCGATCAACGTAGAAAGGGTAATGAAGGAAAGGAGTAACTACTTCAACGAGCAACGGGGAGTTAATGGGAAGGGGGATAACTGGGGAAACATCCAACCGCATAACCAATACCAATGGCCTTTTGGGAATCAGTACTCAAACAACAATGCTCGGGGAGGCCAGCACCCCAATGCACGACCTAAAGTGACCTGTAATGCTTGCGGGAAGTTAGGGCACTATGCCCGAGAATGTCGTTCAGTTAAGAGTTGTTTCCACTGCGGAAGCCCTTAACAATAGATCTGCGACTGCCCACACCCCCCACTTACTGTCGATCAAGGTCATAGGGGAGGAGGACAAGGACAACAACCCCAACAGCCTTATCCGAACAGGGGTGGGCAGGCGACCAACCCCAACCAGCAGCACCGGGCACCTCAACAGATTCAAGCCCGACCTCCTAACCAACTTTTGAGCCATTAATCATGCATCGTTTTATTAATTATTTTGATTATATTTTACACATTATTGCATCTATTTTCATATATTTTTTAGGTTACGCATTGTTTTAATAAAAAGGAGAAGACGAGTCGTTGAGGCTCGGGTTTTACATGCTTGGGCAGAAGACGGTCCAAAAATGATAATTATGAAGATATTGTTAGGGCTAGGATTGCAAGAGTTAGAACAGAGTTAGAAGTCGTGGGAGAGAAGAAGTCTAGGGAAGAAAGAAGAAGGAAGCTTACAATCACACTCCCATCCAACCTCATGCCTCATCATAATCATCCTTCCATCAAACTCTAAACCTCCACACATCATCTCCCACACAAACATCACAAACCCTTATTACTAACCCTAATCACACCCCTCCTTTCCTCCCTATATACATATCATCATCACCATCACCATAGGGATCCTCATCTCCATACACTCCACGCCACCATCCCTCTCCTCACAACCTCACCACGGCTAACTCTCCATCACCTCTTGATCACCATCCTTCATCGTCTCATCTTCATTATCATCCCATCATCACACCATCTTAATTCCCACCCTCATGGCAACTTCCTCCTCTTCACCAAGTAGCCTCTTTTATTATATTTTTTTTCCCTTTTTTTTGTTCATACTTTAATTTGCTTTTGTGTTGTTAGTTAATTATTAAACATGAATTCTTTGGTTAATTGTGATGTTACTTTTAATATGAGTGAGTGATTTTTTTTATGCTTAGTATAATCTTCTTGAAGCCATGCTAAATTAATTGTTTTGAAACAAGTTTTATGCTTTAATGCCTAGTTGATTTCTATTCATGATTCTTTAGCGATTAGCGTTTATCGTTTATGAAATTCGTGTTAATCGATTAGAATGCATGCTAGTTGATTAAATACAATTTCGATTGATAGTTTCGAAGACTATAATACGTAAAAGTTATAGTTTTTTAAGGCTTATGTATCACCCTAATTAATCATGGATGGCTCAAACCCATCTCTTTTAATTAGGCAATCGCTTTAGATATTTGTTAAATCGATTAGGTGGTAAATTGGTTACAAAGTGTTAAATGATATTTTTTTTAATTCTTAATGCTCTAGTTTGGTTAAATTTTTGCGCAGGTGTAAAGATTATCAAATTAGTAGGGTTTATATTTGGGTTGGACCTAAGTAAACTAGAATCTACGGAAAAACGGGGAAGAACAGCTGGTGGATGTATTCTACAGTTTAACTCATGAATGAAATTAAATTGTGTGTTGATGATAAATATTAATTTCCATGGTGGATTGAGATTATACTAAGTATCCTTGATAAATTTGACAACTTTGATAATTATTTGCTACTTAGAGTTAATTTGATTAGTTTGTTAATTTTTGTTCTATTATTATTAGCTTCAATATTATTTCAATCGCCCCCACCCCCGAAACATATAATCTTTTAGGACTGTCTAGGTGACTTTAGGTAGCTAAGATTCTGATTTTTAGTGTAGGTATAATTTTAGATTGATTTATATTCAGTTCCAATATTTAATGACCGGTTTGTTAGAACTTAGACTAAAAATAGTTGTTTTCTTATTTTTCAATTTTAATCAATTCCTAGAGTTTATAGGGTGTCCTCGTCTGCTCATACTCAATTTCAGAATTTTTGGAAATTATTTGATAATTTTTCAGAATTATTTTGTGAAATTGGTATGTGCAGGTTTTTAGGTTATTAAATTCTGAAAATTTCAATTTTTAATTTTAATTCACGATTATTAGGTATTGTTAAGTCTAGAAGATTGTGTCCTAGAATTAGGATAATTTTCTTCATTATTTTCGTATTTATATTTATGCAGATTATTTTATTTCTAATTTCAGATCTAATATTCTGCATTGATATTCTGTGGTAATTTTTTGAAATTATTTGGATATAATTAAGGAGTTATAAGATTATATACCTGAAGAATAATCTTTTAGGTTACTGTTTGCAATTTTTAATATTTATTTTCTGATTATTCTTTGTTGTTTTGATTTTTTACTAGAATTTCAGTTACTATTCTGATTTTATTTTTCTAGATTATTTAGGGAATCATTTTACTGTTCTATGTCTAGAATATGATTCAGAATATTTAGGAGCATCATTGGTTGTTTTTATAGATTTTTATTCATTAGATTTTAATTATTTTAGAATTATTAAGATTACACTTAATAAATTAGATTAGTAAAATCATTTAAGATTAAGCTAGCCTTTTACAACAATTTTTCCTCGTGGATTGATCCCTACTTTCGTATGCTATAAAAAGTATTTAATAACTGAAGTAGTGGTTAAATTTGTAGCTCTCGACAAGCTTTACAAATTTTGAAGCCGTTGCCGGGGAAAGAAAATTAAATTGCTAATTTACTTCTATTTAATTTTACTACTTTTATTGTTTTGTTTTTATTTTAATTTTTGCAGATTGCGAGTAAGTCTTAAGCTTAAAGAGGTAAGAATGTCTACTCTTCGAGAACTCACTGCCCCTAAACTAGAAACCCAACCCATGTCCATTACTTATGCTGTATTAGACAAACCCTTGAAACTGAACTATGGATTCATCAATTTATTACCTAAGTTTCATGGATTAGCTGGAGAGGACCCCTATAGACACATTAGTGAATTCCTTATTAGCTGTTCTGCTATGGTGCCTGAAGGAATTCCTGAGGACTAAATTAGACTAAGAGTCTTTCCCTTTTCTTTGCTTGGTAATGGTAAGGACTGGTTATATTATACGCCTGCTAGATCTTTTTCTACATGGACTGCGTTGCATAAATCGTTTTTAGAAAAGTTTTTTCCTGCATCCTGTATTGGATCTATTAGGAAAGATATATGTGGAATCAAACAAATGAATGGGGAAACTTTTTGCGAGTATTGGGAAAGATTTAATAAATTGTGTGCTAGTTGTCCCCAACATCAAATAATTGAACAACTATTAATTCAATATTTTTATGACGGTTTGCTTCCTATGGATCGTAATATGGTAGATGCTGCTAGCGGAGGGGCTCTAGTTAATAAAACACCAGCAGAGGCTAGAAATTTATTTAATCTAATGGCCCAAAATACTTAGCAGTTTGGTGCTAGGGAGTCACAAGTCAAAAGGGTCAATGAAATTGGTTCTAGTTCATCTGTAGAGAATCAGTTATCTTATATTACTGCTATGTTAAATAAGATTGTTACTGGGGGTATTCAAAAAGCAGTAGTATGTGGTATTTGTTGTCTAAAGGGGCATCCTACTGATGCATGTTCTACTCTACAAGAAGGTAATGTTAATGCTCTTTACTCTAACCAAAATCAAAGGAGGTATGATCCCTATTCAAATACTTATAATGAAGGATGCAGAGACCACCCTAATCTTAGGTATGACCCTCAAACCAATCCACTTGATTTTGACCAAACATCTCGTCAATCTTCTAATCAGGATAGGACTAATTTCCTCCTAGAACAAGTCCTCAAAAAAATGGATGATAGGTTCTACATTTTGGAGACAACTCTTAAGCAGGTTCAAGAGAAACAGACTGAAACTGATATCATAGTTAGCAACTTACAGGCTCAAATGCAAAATAGATTACCATCTCAGCCTTACCCTAAGCCTAAGGAGAATGTTAGTGCCATAACACTTGGGAGTGGGAAAGAGTTACAAGAACCGAGGAAGAGTAGAGAGGTTGAGCCTGAGTTAGAGGGCAAGGGGGTTGAACTAGAATTAGATACAGAGTCTAATCAAACTACTAAGGAATTAGGAGGAAAGAAAAGAGAATCTTACAAGCCAATCCCACCTTTCCCTAGTAGATTTAGAAGCCTTGTGTCTAAGGCAAATGAGGCTAACCAAGAGATTTTAGAGACTTTTAGGAAGGTAGAAATTAATATACCTCTCCTTGATGCCATTAAAAAGGTGCCTCATTATGCTAAGTTCTTAAAAGAATTATGCACTACTAAGAGGAAGCTCATTGGTAATGAGAACATAAGTGTGGGGGAAAATGTGTCTGCTGTTTTTCAAAGAAAACTTCCCCCTAAGTGCAAAGACCCTAGTGTGTTTTCTGTCCCGTGCAAAATAGGAAACCTTTACTTTGATAAGGCTATGCTGGACTTAGGTGCCTCTATTAATGTTATGCCTAGATCTGTTTATGACAAACTGAACCTAGGCGAAGTACAGAAAACTGGCATAGTGATTCAATTAGTTGATAGGAGCAACACTTATCCTGATGGCGTGTTAGAGGATGTTTTGGTTCAAGTAAATGAACTGGTGTTTCCTGCTGACTTTTATGTAATGAACATGGGTGAAGCATGTCATGATATTCCCATCTTACTTGGCAGGCCTTTTTTGAAAACAGCTAGGACTAAAATTGATGTGCACGAAGGAACATTAATTATGGAATTCGATGGTGAAGTGATTAAATTTAATATTTTTGATGCCATGAGATTTTCTGTTGATGTGAATTACGTATATGCACTTGATGTTATTGCTGAATTGCCACAAGATATGTATGACTTATCCAATGAGGATGAGTTTTTGACTCTGCTTACTAAGAGTCTTGATCATGTTGAGTTTCAAAAAGTTCCTTACACAGATTAATGATGATTTACTAGAAGAGATCCAACTAGAGGATCCATGAGCTTCATGAAGTTGAGCCAACGACTATAAACAAAGGCGCTGGTTGGGAGGCAACCCAACGCTTTTAGGGAAGTACCCATTTAATTTTGCTTTATTTTCATTATTTCTATCTTTTTGCATGCATTAGGGACTATGCATGAATTAAGTGTGGGGGGTGCATCCAGCATTTAATTTTCGCAGTATTTTCTCTTGAAAAAAAAAGTTAAAAAAAAAGTAGAAAATCGAAATAACAAAAAAATTCTTTTCTTATAAATAATGCATGATATGAGTTTATGCTAAGCTTGCTTGTTTAGAATTTTTTTTGTTTTATTAGCTATTTTGTAGTTTAATCTTTTATAAGTGAAGACTTCTAAGCGTGATAGTTATCCTTTAGAGAAGTTTGAGTTGATCCTCGTACATCTTTTTAATGAGTAACTCTCTTAATTATCCATCTTATTTAGTCATGTAATATATCCGATTCAGAGGCAAAAATGATATGGCCCATCTCCTAGACTATTGAATTAGTAGAATAATTCATTAAAATTGTGATTTTACTTGTCTATTGTTCATAGAGTCAAAGTTGGGAATGACAAGTACTCCTTTGAGGCATGCGCTACTGGGTGCTACCCTTTCGGGCAATACTGCCACTGGAAAGCTTGCTACCCATACTAGTGAGCCAATAAAATAAAAGTAATGATAAGAATGAATTATTTGCTCCAGCACCTTTATTCGGGTGAGTGTGAGACAGGGAGTGTTTAATTTCTAAGACCCTATTTGGGCCTCGAATATAGGCGCAAGTGGAGTTTGAACAGAAGAAGAAGAAGAGGAAAATAAATACAAGGCAAGTTTAGGATCAATTTAATGAAGTAATTCTACCTAGTTCAATAGTCTCTATAGCCAGACCATGCCTAAATTTTTTCTCTCTTAAATTCTTTTTCGACCTCTTGATTGCTGTATGCATAATCAAAAAGAGATGGATAATTATTGATCTTGTTACTTCATTACGAAAATGTTGTGAGATGGATGAATAAACTCTCTAAGGATAGTTGGATGTTTAGCAGATATTCACTTATTGAAGGAAAAGACTAATCAATTCAATAACAATGTTTTTCTTAAGCAAGCCCATACCTAGTATGAATATCATAAGTATGAATGATTTTATAACAAAAGAAAGGATGTCAACTTTAGATCGAGTCTAAGATTTCTTTGCACGAGGACGTCTAAAGTCTAAGTGTGGGGAAATTTGTTGAGCCACTAATCATGCATCGTTTTATTAATTATTTTGATTATATTTTATACATTATTGCATCTAATTTACGTTATTTTCATATATTTTTTAGGTTAGGCATTGTTTTAATAAAGAGGAGAAGACGAATCGTTAAGGCTCGGGTTTTACATGCTTGGGTAGAAGACGATCCAAAAATGATAATTATGAAGATATTGTTAGGGCTAGGATTGCACGAGTTGGAACAGAGTTAGAAGTCATGGGAGAGAAGAAGTCTAGGGAAGAAAGAAGAAGGAAGCTTACAATCACACTCCCATCCAACCTCATGCATCATCATAATCATCCTTCCATCAAACTCTAAACCTCCACACATCATCTCCCACACAAGCATCACAAACCCTAGTTACTAACCCTAATCACACCCCTCCTTTCCTCCCTATATACATATCCTCATCACCATCACCATAGGGATCTTCATCTCCATACACTTCGCGCCACCATCCCTCTCCTCACAACCTCACCACGGCTAACTCTCCATCACCTCTTGATCACCATCCTTCATCGTCTCATCTTCATCATCATCCCATCATCACACCATCTTAATTCCCACCCTCATGGCAACTTCCTCCTCTTCACCAAGTAGCCTCTTTTATTATATTTTTTTTTCCTTTTTTTTTGTTCATACTTTAATTTGCTTTTGTGTTGTTAGTTAATTGTGATGTTACTTTTAATATGAGTGAGTGATTTCTTTTTATGCTTAGTATAATCTTCTTGAAGCCATGCTAAATTAATTGTTTTGAAACAAGTTTTATGCTTTAATGCCTAGTTGATTTCTATTCATGATTCGTTAGCGATTAGCGTTTATCGTTTATGAAATTTGTGTTAATCGATTAGAATGCATGCTAGTTGATTAAATACCATTTCGATTGATAGTTTAGAAGACTATAATACATAAAAGTTACAGTTTTTTTAGGCTTAGGTATCACCCTAATTAATCATGGATGGTTCAAACCCATCTCTTTTAAATAGGTAATCGCTTTAGATCTTTGTTAAATCGATTTGATGGTAAATTGGTTACAAAGTGTTAAATGATATTTTTCTAATTCTTAATGCTCTAGTTTGGTTAAATTTTTGGGCTGGTGTAAAGATTATCAAATTAGTAGGGTTTATATTTGGGCTGGACCTAAGTAAACTAGAATCTACGGGAAAACGGGGAAGAACCGCTGGTGGATGTCTTCTACAGTTTAACTCATGAATGAAATTAACTTGTGTGTTGATGATAAATATTAATTTGCATGGTGGATTGAGATTATACTAAGTATCCTTGATAAATTTGACGACTTTGATAATTATTTGCTGCTTAGAGTTAATTTGATTAGTTTGTTAATTTTTGTTCTATTATTATTAGCTTCAATATTATTTCAATCGACCCCCCAAAGTATAATCTTTTAGGAGTGTCTAGGCAACATTAGATAGCTAAGATTCTGATTTTTAGAGTAGGTATAATTTCAGATTGATTTATATTCAGTTCTAGTATTTAATTACCGGTTTGTTAGAACTTAGACTAAAAATAGTTATTTTGTTATTTTTCAATTTTAATTAATGCCTAGAGTTTATAGAGTGTCCTAGTCTGCTCATATTCAATTTCGTAATTGTTTGAAATTATTTGATAATTTTTCAGAATTATTTTGTGAAGTTGGTATGTGCAGGTTTTTAGCTTATTAAATTCTGAAAATTTTGATTTTTAATTTTAATTCACGAATATTAGGTATTGTTAAGTCCAGAAAATTGTGTCCTAGAATTAGGATAATTTTCTTTATTATTTTTGTATTTATATTTACGCAGATTATTTTATTTCTAATTTCAGATCTAATATTTTGCATTGGTATTCTGTCGTAATTTTCTGATTTGATTTTTCTGAAATTATTTCGATACAATTGAGGAGTTATAAGATTATATACCTGAAGAATAATCTTTTAGGTTACTGTTTGCAATTTTTAATATTTATTTTCAGATTATTCTTTGTTGTTTTGATTTTTAATAGAATTTCCGTTACTACTCTGATTTTATTTTTCTAGATTATTTAGGAAATATTTTTACTGTTCTATTTCCCGACTATGATTCAGAATATTTAGGAGCATCATTGGGTATTTTTCTAGATTTTTATTCATTAGATTTTAATTATTTTAGAATTATTAAGATTACACTTAATAAATTGGATTAGTGAAATAAATTAGGATTAAGCTAGCCTTTTACAACAATCTTTCTTCATGGATTGATCCCTACTTTTCTATGCTATAAAAAGCATTTAATAACCGAAGTAGTGGTTAAATTTGTAACTCTCGACAAACTTTAAACCAACCGCCCCGAAATAATGGGGGCAGGGTCTACATGATGCGCAAAGAGGAAGCAAAGGATACTCCAAACGTTGTGACGAGTACATTTTCTATCGAAGCTCAACTAGTAGATGTTTTATTTGATTTGGGTGTCGCGCACTTTTTTATTTATGTTAAACTAGTTGAGACATTAGGACTAGTTCCCACCCGTAAATCTTCCTTACTGTCTATGATTCTCCTTGATCGGAAGATGTAATGTGTGAGGAACTGTGTGAGGATTTCCCTATTAGAATGTATGAGCACGAATTCTTAGCAGACCTATATAGGTTTGAGTTAACTGACTTGGGGTCATCCTAGGGATGGATTGGTTAGCCAAATATCAGACCCAAATAGACTGTGTAAGATGAAAAATCACCCTAAGGGGACCGAATGGGGTGAAAGTCATGCATAAGGGCAAGGGAGCTAGAGTGAGAGTGAAACTGATTTCTGTAGTGAATGCCCGCAAGTTGTTAGGTAGAGGATGCAAGGGATTCCTTTGTAATGTAGTGAAAACCGAGGGTGCCGAATCCTCCCTTGAGGACATCCCAGTAGTGAGGGAATTCTCAGACGTATTTCCAGAGGAGATCCCTAGTGTGCCACCCCTTAGGGAAGTAGAATTTTGTACCAACCTGATCCTCAAAGCCACAACCATCTCTAGGGCACCTTACCATATGACACCGACAGAGCTTAAGGAATTAAAGACGCAGCTGGATGAACTATTAAAGGAGGGGTATATTCAGCCCAGTACATCTCCATGGGGAGCCCTGGTGTTGATTGTGAAGAAGAAGGATGGAACCCTAAGGTTGTGTATAGACTATAGGGAGTTAAACAAAATAACGGTCAAGACCCGTTACCCTCTGCCCAGAATAGATGATCTTTTTGACCGGCTAAGAGATGCGAGGACTTTTTCAAAGATAGACCTTCGTTCAGGTACCACTAGCTCCGAATCAAGGATGGAGATATACCCAAGACTGCCTTCTGCACCTGGTAAGGACATTACGGATTCGTAATGATGCCCTTTGGCCTCAGTAATGCCCCTGTAGCATTCATGGACCTCATGAATAGGGTTTTCAAACCCTACCTGGATCAGTTTGTTGTGGTATTCATAGATGATATACTGATTTACTCGAGGACTCTAAAGGAGCATACCTACCATCTGAGGACAGTTCTAGAGGTATTAAGGAGGAATGAGTTGTATGCCAAGTTTTCAAAGTGTGAATTTTGGTTGAGTAAGGTGGCATTTTTGGGACATGTAGTATCCAATCAAGGAGTGTTTGTGGACCCCTAAAAGATAGAGGCTGTGACGAACTGGCCAAGACCTAAGAACCGACAGAAGTGAGGAGTTTCTTGGGTTTGGTTGGGTACTAAAGTAGATTTGTCCAAAACTTCTCAAAGATCGCCACCACACTCACCAATTTGACCAAGACGGTCGCTAAATATGAATGGGCAGAACAGTGCAAGGAAGCGTTCCAGGAGCTTAAGAAAAGACGGACAAGTGCACGAATACTGGCCTTACCCACGACCGATAAGCATTTTGTGGTGTATAACAATGCATCTAAGAGTGGGTTGGGATGTGTGCTGATGCAGGAGGATCGCATTATTTTCTGTGCTTCGTGGCAACTGAAGACTCATGAATGGAACTACCCGAGTCACGACCTGGAGTTAGCAATCGTCGTATTTGCACTTAAGATCTGGAGGCACTACCTGCACAGGGTACATTGCGAGGTTTTCACCGATCACCAGAGCTTGAAATACCTCTTTTCACAAAAGGATCTGAAACTGAGGTAGACGAGGTGGTTGGAGTTCCTAAAGGACTACGATGTCCATTTCCAGTTCCATCTGAAAAAAGCTAACGTAGTGGCTGATGCATTGACTCCCCGACCGTACCCGACACTGAACTACTTGCCAGCAGTCCCTAAGGATTTATATGAGGAATTCTGGATGTTAGAACTTAACGTAATGGCCCCGAAGGTCAAGCCAATGCTTTGCGCCTTGGAAGCACAGCCGACACTCATAGATGAAATTCGAGTAGCACAGGCTACAGACCCTCAACTCGAGTAGATCAGGGAGGAAATACAGGTGGGAAAGGCACCCGGGTTCGTAATTCATGAAGATGCACCATACGGTTCCATAACCGGGTCTGTGTTCTAGCAGTAGAGACACTTAAGAAGAAAATCCTAGATGAGGGTCACAGTCCTCCACACTCGGTGCACCCTGGGGGAAATAAGCTATATAAGGACCTGAAGCGGACCTTTTGGTGGATTAACATGAAACAAGAAGTGGTTGATTATGTGGCAAAATGCCTGACCTGTCAACGAGTGAAAATCGAACACTAGTGACTAGCGAGACTTTTACAACCCTTGGATGTCCCTGAGTGGAAATGGGACTCGGTGTCCATGGGCTTCGTGGTGGGCTTACCATTGACTCAGCAAAAGAAAAGTGCGATATGGGTCATCGTGGATGGACTCACAAAAACAACACACTTTACAACCATGAGGAATACTTGGACCCTAGACCAATTAGCTCGAGCATACCTCGAGAAGATAGTGTAGTTGCATGGGGTATTCAGTTCTACAGCATTGGATTGGGACATCAAATTCCAATTGGATTTCTTGCAGATGTTACAGGAAGCATTTGGGACATTCTTACGCGTTAGTACTGTATTTCACTCAGCTACTGATGGGCAAACTGAACGCACTATTTAGACACTGGAAGATATGTTGAGGGCTTGCGCCCTAGACTTTAGGAAATCGTGGGATGAACAGTTGACACTGATCAGGTTCTCCTACAATAATAGTTACCACACGAGTATTGGGATTGTCCCGTATGAGGCACTGTATAGGAGGAGGTGGAAAACTCTGCTCTGTTGGCAGGAGACCGACGAAGCTCTGACTATAGTGCCAGAATTGATCCAAGCCACCACGGATAAGATAAGGGTGATCCAAGAACGAATGAGAGCCGCCCAGAGCCACCAGAAAAGCTACGTCGATCGAAGGCGTAAGCCCCTTGAATTCTAAGTTGGAGATTAGGTATTTCTTCAAGTTTCCCCAACCAAGGGAGTCGCGAGATTTGGTGTGACAGGAAAACTCAGCGCTAGGTACATCGGACCGTAGCCCATCGTACATAGAGTTGGGGAAGTAGCATATCGACTGGACTTACACCCTGAATTTCCATGAGTACACAATGTGTTCCATGTGTCCCAGCTACGAAAGTACATTCCAGATCCCTCGCACATAATCAAGCCCGACCTTATACAGCTCCAGCAAGATCTGTTGTATGAGGAGCAGCCTGCGCCGATCCTAGATTCGCGAGAAAAGCACCTTGGTAGGAAGACAGCCCCCTTGGTCAACTTCCTCTGGGCCAATCACGAGATGTCAGAAGCAACCTGAGAACCAGAGTAGGAGATGCGAGACAAATACCCTCACTTGTTCCTATAACCAGGTTTTGAGGGCGTAACTTCTTAAGTGGGGTAGCATGTAAACCCCGAGAATTCATTTTCGTAATGGTAGTGTGTCGCAGCCTAGTGAAGTTTCGAGGACGAAAGTTTCTTAAGTGCGGTAGTATGTAAAACCCCGAAAATTTAATGTTGAGTTATTTTGATTAAGTTTTGATGATAACAAATCCAAGTGTAAAAATTTGTCCAAGTAATGTTGCTCCAAACATGATCTCCAAACAGGCCTAACTGGTGTTTTCTTTTTTGTATTAACTCGTTTGCTACATGTGAGAACAAGTCTTCAAAACAGGTTCTACTTGGTGGTTCTATATTAAGAACAACTCGATTGTAAAAGCATGTTGTTCCTGGACTCTAGCAAGATCAGCTTGATGTAAAGCATGTGGTTCCGAAACTCTAGCAATGCAAAGACCAACCCCAGCAAACAAGGTGGCCTTGGTGTTCACAGCAGCTCTACAAATCTTGGACAAGATGACTGGTTCAAAACAAGAAGTCTTGGGTATATAGGTTTTATTTATTTAGACTCTTGTTAATATGCCAATATTGAAAACATCATTTTAAACACCTCTTGAATCGGCAGTTGCGCTAAGCGTTTCAAAACACCAGTTGCGAACAACCCTGCAAACAGGGTGCCTAGGGTGTTTCTGAACTGAAACGGTTATACCCGATTATTTTGGAAAAAATTATTTCGGCTGGCCAAAAGCTCTAAAATACTTTCTTAAAATCCCAGGATAGGATATTTTTGAGATACGAAATATTATGGGAGATTTGCCAAAATTGTTTTGCTAAATATTTTCCAAAACCAAAAGATCTTTATCACCTATATTTTAGGAAGTGATTTATTCAAATTTCAAAATTGAGATTTCTGGTTCCTTATTTGAAATTCTCCATGGCTATTTCAAACAAAGAGGATAAGTTTTTATCTTTTAGAAACAAATCCCTTTTATTTTGGAAATTTCTTATCCACTAGCCGTTTGGAAAATCCTTTGCTTGGAAATCTCCTTTGATGCCATACTTGGCAGATTCTCAGCAACTTCCTTGATTTTTTTACCGT
>JACYFF010031955.1:71434453-71494279 GCA_017589665.1 Selenicereus undatus
GGTTGCAAGTTGTAACAAGGTATGTTACATTTGTAACGAGTTAAGCCCGGTTATAGTGAAGTGGTTAAAAGCCTACATGAGGTAGGTCGTGGTTTTTCACACCTCAGTTGGGCTAGAGGTGTTTTCCACGTAAAAATTGTGTGTGCTTTATTTCCGCATTTATCTTGGTGATTTTCGTATTTGCAATATCTGAAAACACCCCCTGCAAACAAGTCAACAGGGTGTTCGTCATCTGAGAACAACCTCTGTCAGGGTGTTTGTTACTTATAACGCGAAAATCAGACACCACAATTCACCCCCCTCTTGTGGAAGTATACTCATACATTCAACATTTAATATGGGAAAATAATGTGACGTGGACTAACCCTCATAATCTAAGCCAATCTAAATCTTTTCCTCTAAGTTTTTGTTTTCAAAATTTTACATTTACCCTATTTCATTAACGATTGACGATTTCATTCGGGCTATTTTTCCTCGATTTATTTATTTTTCCGTTTATCATCATTTACACGTCCTAGACTCGAATATTTCTTATCTATTTATAGTACTTTTATTATTAAGCCATTTATAGTTAAATTTACCTCCCTAGGCATAAACAACTAATTACCCAATTAGCTAAAAACTTTTTTGACCCAAGATCCTTATTTCCTATTTATTCAAAGATGCCTTAAAACAAAAAAAGAAAAACCCCCTTTCCTTCTTGCTCTAGCAGCCGGGCACCCCTCCCCCCTAAACCTTAGTGTTGCCACTTCTCTTCCCCCTAAACCCTTGGTAGCCACCACCACAAGCCCCCCACTCTCTCTCGACAACCCTCCTAATCTCTCTCTCTCACAATCTCTCTCTGGTCCCCAAACCCTAACTCTCCCTCCCCCTCTTGTCCACCACTAGCCACAGCCCTATGCTGCCATCGCCGCCATCCAGCCACCAACCAAACTGTAACCCCTCACAGTTCTCTGTCTCTTGGTGGTAAGTGGGGTGCATCCCCATGCACCCCATGCATACAAACCCCAAAAGTTTGGGTTTTTCTTGTATTTTATCACTAAATTCATGGTTTTGATTTGAGATTTCAAGTATGAAACGCTTAATTCGAATTTTTTATGAATTTTCAAATTTAAAACTCCAGGGGTGCGACGTTTCAATCGCTCCTCTTCTGAAATTGCATCAAGGTGAGTATATGTGTAATAGTTCGACCCTAAATTATGTTTATTAATTTCATTTCATTAATCCTTGTGATCAATTTCATTTCATTTCATTTACATCATTTCTTTTATTATCCCAATTGGACATTTCCAAAGAGGCCCTCACTTTGCAATTCGGGGTTTTGTTCTAGTCAAATTTTAAAAATCGATTTAGGCCTTGATATTTATGAATTTAACGACCTAATTCTTTTTCATGGCGCCACAACCATTTGATCTCGAGTTTTGAAAAAACAAATCGCAAACACACTCGGGTTCAGTTCTTTTTCTAAACCCGAGCCCGTTTAAGGCCGATTTTGAGCCAACAAGACTTTACCCTCATTTGTTTAGCTAAACCCTCTTAATTAAGCCATAATTAAGCTTAGAAAAAGTGGCTTTTTAACTTTCATTTTCAGCCAAGTAAAAGCCAAGTATAAATAGGCAAAATATTCATTTAACACCAAGCATTTCAAGACACTTTCTCTCTCCACATTCTCTCCTCCTTGTCTCTTATGCACGACCAGCACTAATAGCAGCAGCATCATCACCATTTTAGCCACCAAATCAGCCACCAATAATCACCAAACAACCACCACTCACCACCCCAACCATTCCTCTCACTCCTTCAAGCACCAAGCATCATTTCTACTTCTCTTTAAGCACAAAGTGAGTATTCTTTTCACCTCCTATGCTGATTTTGTTTTTGATTCTTGATCTTCTTGGTTTTTGTTTATTATTTTGGTTGTTTTAGTGATAAATTATGCTGTTTTTATGGTATTAAGGATCATCTTGTTGATGGATTATGTTGGACTCGAAATTGGATGAGGCTAGGGTTAGGGTTTCATTTTAGTCATGCAAGCTTCTTATTCAAGTGATGTTTATTGATTGTTTTATCCTTGTTTTTGCTTATCCCTTAATGTATTGAAGTTTTTAATGGTGTTGATGGTGTTTTGAAAAGTAGGAAGTGAGATCAAATTGACCTAAAGTTAGGGTTTTGTCCAAAATGCATGATTTAGACCAACTAATATTAAATTTGAGATGTGTGTATATGTGCCTAGAAAAGGAGCTTGATTTGATATGAATGTGAAGTGGAATGATGTGTGGTGTTTTTGTGTGATGTTGGGATGTACCAAAGTGTGTTTCCATGCTCTTAAGAAAGAGTTTACGTTGAGGATTAGTGTGAAAAGTGAGGAACAAACTTAAACAGTGCTGTCGGAATTTTCAAAAAAACAGGACAACATTTTAGACAAAACTGGTAATTATCAGCTAAGCCAAAAATTATGATTTTTGGTGGGTAGATAGGTCAGTGTGTTATATTTAAAATGGATCTTGAATCGCATTTATCCGATGTCTGTGGAAAAAGTTACGGTTATTTTACTAAACCTGTGCTGGATGAACTCAAAACTGACAGGTTGGTGTTTTAGGCCCATTTTAGGAATCGTATCATGGGAATCACGTTATGTATCCCAAACAAAAGTTGTAGAGGGCTTCCTAAGCTTTACACATTGGGGTCTTAGGTCTCATTTCGAGGTTGGGAGTATAAGTTGTAGCATATTCTTTCCGTACCCTCTTTATAAGCCCTTATTCTCTAAATTTGCTACCGTGCCTTAAATCCCATTTCTATGATTCGTAAAGTTGGTTTGTAAAGTTATCATTTTTAGTTTAACCTATAAACTTGTTTACAAAGATTCTTCATAAGCCAGTTTGATTTAAAGGTATCAATTATACGAACAAGTTCGTTCTGACCTCATGCTCCTATAATGATCTTTTGAACAGAATCAACGCCTAAACTTTCATTCTCTACACTTTACTGCATCTTATTATACCGTGAACTTGCATTTAAAACTCCTAGGTACGTTCGTTGCCTGCATCTTTAGAAATTAGCATATATTTATCGAAATCGTAATGTTTTGGTAAGTACATCAATGAATCAGTTTATTCAGTACTTTGTCACATAATTAGCGCCCCCATCAGGTATTAGTTACAGGGCATTGCCCTCCAGTTACCGGTGCGGTTTCAGGCCAGGTCCCCCGGTTGGCTTGGCCAGTGTACACCTATTCACATATCGTAACAGTTACTCACGGGAGCACTAACAGATAATAATGGGCAATTTAGTTTTATATACATCTCATCCCCTGTTTTAAAATTAAAATGAATTGCAAAGCGAGCCCCAATAACTTTTCAGTGAATCTTTAACATTACAGGAATGCATGTATTGAGCTTTGGCTAACATTTCGAAATGTTTTTATGTTTTGTTTTAGGAAAGTGTTCAGTGAACGGCCCTTAGGCGGGCAAGACAGCTGAAGGTGATAAGTGAGCCAGAACTGTTCATGTGACTGGCGGTGTAGTGGTGCTGAGAAGCTATCATTTCATATTGTGATGTATTTTGGAGTTGAAACCGTATATTTGAACTGAATTATGTATTTTGGTGTATCCTTGACATGATTGGGATGTTAAAATCGTTTCTGTATATCACTAAACGGTTTGAATGGTGTGATTCCCCTTTGAGGATAAACTTTGGTTTTATGGCTAACTTTTCATATTCAAGGGAAGCCTTGTCTTTTTTTGGACGGCGGTAACGCCCCATTCTTTGGGTTGGCATTTTAAATTGGTGAACTTAAGCAAGTGAATGCTAGGAATGTATGATGTATTGTTGGGGTGTTACAGTTTTGTTATTAGAGCCAGGTTGAGATTTTCTGGGGGAAAGTAGCGTTAGAAATTATAGGATGAGAATGGTTGTCGTGAGGGGGCTATCGTATCTTGCTAGAGTGATACTGAGAGTGTAGTAACGATATTAGAATGCAAGTCACTTCCATTTACTTGTTTCTTATTTATGGTTATGTATGCCTCTCATATATGTGTTTTCTTTGGTAGATGGATCCTTATGGCGTTAATATGTTGCCGGGTGGATCTATGGTTGCTCACATTGCGCTACTACATACTAGCATAGAGGCACATGCACAGGACCCTTACTCTGAGTTTCGCAGTATTACGGTCCGTGCACAAAGACTGCTTTGGTCCTTACCCCTGGTTGGCCCGTGGGTGGAGTTTAGGTATCGGTATCATGACTTTATGATAACAGGGAACCCAGGGTTGGACAGGCCTAGGTTTTAGGCCCAGGGGGCTTGGACGACTCTCACTACTGAGTTGATGTTGAGAGAGGAGTTTGAGTTGAGGGGAATTACTATGGAAACTCTTCAGCACGTCTTTCCCCTACATCAAGCCCATCCCCCACGTGCAGCCCCAGCACCAGCACAGGGGCCACCCTCCCCTCCAGCACCAGCACAAGGGCCACCCTCCTCGCCCGTACCAGGAACCCCACTGCTGCCTGATAGCTCTGGGGAAGTTCACGAGGTGATAGACCTCCCCGACACCCCAGATTTAGTGGTGATTAGTTCTGGGGATGAGGATCACTAGGGAGAGGAGGATGATCCAAAGGAGGATGATCCCGTGGTGGATGAAGACATTGACGAGGTAGGGGTAGAGCAGAGTAATGGGAGCACGAGGCTGACGAGTTGATGGGGGAGCAACAAGATCAGCAAGAGGTTGATGATGCCGAGTCAGAGGCATCTATGAGCAGCTTTGACTCAGGTGAAAAACCTGATGATGAGTCTGACCCAGATTACGATCCATCTAGGGATCGTTAGGTGGTTCTATGGGTTGGTGTAGTGGTTTTCATTTTGATTCATGTATGTAGATATGGTATGGTTGGATTGGATAATTATTTTTTGTGTGGCATCTAACATTGTATTTAGTCCAATCCTCTCTGACCGTGATGACATGATCCATAATTCTTTTTGGTCATGTGACGGATCTAGTGTTTAGTGATAGGGTAGGAGTCAGAGCTAGTTTTGTTTACTCAGCTAGGTGTAATATGCCTTTGTTGTTCATGTATATAAATCAACAGCTACGTATGTAAGTAAGCAGTTGTGAAATGAAATGATGACGCTTTGAGTTATGAAATATTCTTGAGCCATCTCATATGTATTTATTGTGCATGTTTACCTTATATGTCTGGAGGTTCCAGTGTTTGAATTGTTTCATTTAATGAATGACCAGAATGTCTCAGTCAATGCCAAACAACATTGAGGTTCATGTAGAGGGCAGTTCAGGGTAAGGCCAAGGATCGGGTGATCAAGCCTCGTGCCAGGGGCCAGCACATGGTGGCACGCCACTGTCGCTCTCTGAATTAGCAAGCAACTTAGGAAACCCGAGTTACTGGCAAACCTTAGTTGCTGAATTGATGAAGCGGATTCCCAAGGTACCTGTTGAAACCCCTCCTAAAGAGGATAAATTGGCAAATAGGGTAGCACGGCGCAACCCTAAAGTGTATGATGGGAATTATGATCCAGTGGTATTGGAAGAATGGATAAGGGGAATGGAGAAAATTTTCACAGTAGTTGAGGTACCTGAGGAAAAGAAAGTAAACATTGGGACACATTATTTGTCAGGTGAAGCTGTTATTTTGTGGAATACTATGAAGGATAAGCTCGTAGGGCCTGAATTTACCTGGAATAAATTCCTGAGTGAGTTAAGGGCAAAATTTTACCCAGTTGTGGTCCAAAGGCAAAAGGACAAAGAGTTTATGGAGCTGAAGATTAGTGGCACTATCACTGTGATGCAATACGCTAGTAAATTCACCGAATTATCTAGGTTTGTTCCGGAGTTTGTATCATCTGAAAGGTTGAAGATGAAGAGGTTTGAAGAGGGTCTGGCCTTCTATATTCAAAACCAGTTAGCTGGACAACCAATTCTGACATACCAAGAACTATGTAAGCGAGCAGCTGAAGTAGAACGAGTGAAGGCGGAATTGAGAGCACCGAATCCAATCAACCACAAGAGAAAGGGGCTTGAGCGGGGGACTCCAAGTGAGAGTGTGAATCAGAATCAAAAGAAACCTACTCCTGTTTCCTCCAAGAGTCGTCCTGTAGGCTCGACCGCACCCTGTGCGAAGTGTGGAAGAACAAATCACACCACTCTTGAATGCCGAGTTGGCACCAACAAATGCAAGTGGTGTGGTAGTCCTGAACAGCTCGTCGTTGCATGCCCCCGATGACTAAAAGCCGCAGACAAAGGCACAGCAAAACCCTTGGCTCCACTCCACCGGGGACCCCCACCTTCAAGGCCTGCAGTTGCAGGAAGGGCATTTCTGATGAACAAAAAGGCAGCTGCTACCTCTGGTATGGCAGTCACTGGAACTCTCTTTTTAAATTCAAAGCCATTTTGTGTATTATTTGATTCGGGTGCCACTCATTCTTTTATATCTACCCGATCTGCTATACAATTGAGCCTTGAGAACAGGAGGATGACAACCAATTATAGAACCAAGGTACCCAACAATTCTGTGATTGAGTGCCCCCTCTCTTATAAGCTTGTCCCTATCACCATTGCTGAAACCACCATCCCTGTGGATTTGATTCAACTTGATTTGTTTGATTTTGACATCATTTTGGGGATGAATTGGTTGCACACTTATGGAGCCCAAATCGATTGTGAAGATCTTAAGGTTATCTTGAAAGATGAAAAAGGAAAAAAAGTGTGTTTTTATGGGCAGAGAGAGGCACAATCTTGTTCTTTCATTTCCGCTATGAAAGCAAGTAAGCTGTTATGTCAGGGGTGTATTGGATATTGGTGTCATGCTATCGACACCCAAACCAAGGAACAAGAGGCAGAAAATTTACCTGTTGTTTGTGAATTTGAAGATGTTTTCCCCGAGGAGTTACCAGGACTACCCCCGCAGAGGGAAATTGATTTTGGAATTGAATTAATTCCTGGAGCCCAACCTATTTCTAAAGCCCCATATCGTATGGCCCCAATTGAGCTTAAGGAATTAAAGATTCAGCTAGATGAGCTGTTACAGAAGGGCTTTATTAGGCCAAGTGTGTGACCATGGGGTGCCCCAGTGTTGTTTGTCAAGAAAAAGGATGGAACCTTAAGGCTATGTATTGATTACAGGGAGTTAAACAAGATTACCATCAAAAACAAATACCCTCTGCCACGAATAGATGACTTGTTTGATCAACTACAAGGAGCAGGAGTGTTTTCCAAGATTGATTTGAGGTCAGGGTACCATCAACTTAGGATTAAACCTGACGACATTCCTAAGACAGCGTTTAGGACCACGTATGGTTACTATGAGTTTACAGTGATACCTTTTGGTCTCACTAATGCTCCTGTAGCCTTCATGGACCTTATGAACAGGGTTTTCAGACCCTGTTTAGACAAGTTCGTAGTGGTTTTCATAGATGACATCCTTATCTATTCTAAGGACAAGGAGGAACATGTTGATCAATTACAGACAGTATTGCAAACTCTGAGGGAGCATCAACTTTATGGCAAATTAACGAAATGTGAATTTAGGTTAGAGGAAGTGGTATTTTTGGGGCATGTGGTTACAAAACAAGGAATTAAAGTTGACCCCCAGAAGGTGAAAGCAATCACAGAATGGCTAAGGCCTACCAATGTCACTGAGATTAGAAGCTTTTTGGGTTTAGCAGGTTACTATCGGAGATTTATCAAGGACTTTTCAAAGATAGCTTCACCACTGACCAATCTACTGAAGAAAGCGAACAAATTTGAATGCACTGAAAGATGTGAGAAAGCTTTCCAAGAGCTAAGGCAGCGACTAACTACCGCCCCGATCGTAACATTACCAATAGAAGGAAAGGAGTATACTGTTTACAGTGATGCTTCGAAGAACGGTCTAGGGTGCATGCTGATGCAGGAGGACAAAGTAGTAGCTTATGCCTCTCGACTCAAGTCGTATGAGAAAAACTACCCCATATAAATAATGCCTCCAAATTTTTAATGCAAAGACCACAGCTGCTAACTCCAGGTCATGGGTAGGGTAGTTTTTCTCATACGAATAATGGGGTATCATATAGGATCTACACTGATCATCAAAGTTTAAAGTATATCTTCACCCAGAAGGAGCTCAATTTGAGGCAGCAACGTTGGCTTGAGTTGCTTAAACACTATGATTTGCAGATCCAATATCATCCTGGTAAAGCAAATGTGGTGGCGGATGCCCTCAGTAGGAAGGCGCAACATAGCCCAAACACTGTGGTGATTACCCAATTGACCCTCTTCAGAGAACTTGAGGACTTTGGGAATCAATTGGTGTCCCACGGGCAAACAAATGCTCAACTATCAGCAATTACCGTACAGTCTTCCTTAGTGGAAGAAATTCGACTGAACCAGGAAAGTGATCTCGAACTCTAAGGAATAAAGCAAAATTAAGAAAAAAGGGAAGTCTTCGGGATTTGTAGTAGACGAGGATGGGACACTGCGGATCCAGAATCTCCTATGTGTGCCTAAAGATGGGGAATTAAGAAAGCATATCCTGGAAGAGGCTCATAATACTCGTTATTCGGTGCATCCAGGAGGCACCAAGATGTGCAGAGTTCAGAGACAACACTTCTGGTGGAATAATATGAAAAAAGACGTTGCAGAATATGTGAACAAGTGTATAACCTAACAGAAAGTTAAAGCGGAGCATCAGCATCTTGTTGGTGAACTACGACCCTTAGAAATTCCCACTTGGAAGTGGGATTCGATCTCAATAGACTTTGTTATGGGTTTACCCCTTTCTGCCTCGAAAAAGAATGTCATCTGGGTCATAGTTGATCGACTCACGAAGTCGGCTCATTTCCTGCCAATTAAGGATACTTAGGGAGTTGAAAGACTAGCCCAATTGTATGTTAAGGAGATAGTCCATTTGGACGGGATCCCTTTAGACATAGTCTCAGATAGGGATCAAAGATTCCAAGCACGTTTCTGGCAAGCGCTTCAAAAGGCCTAATGGACCAAACTAAACTTCAGTAGCTCCTATCATCCAGAAACAGATGGACAAACTGAAAGAGTGAATGAAATTGTGGAGGACATGTTGAGAGCTTGTGTATTGGAGTTTCAAGGGAAATGGGAAGATGATTTACCTTTGGTGGAATTTTCTTATAATAACAGCTATCAATCCACCATCAAAATGGCTCCATTTGAGGCTCTGTACGGGAGAAAATGTAGAACCCCGTTGTGCTGGAGTGATTTGGATGAGGCACTGATTATAAGTCCAGAAATGATTCAAGAGACCATTGAGACAATAAGAAAGATTTAGGAGCATATCAGGGTTGCCCAAAGTCGATAGAAAATTTATGTAGACAAAAGAAGAACGCCTCTAGAGTTTCAAGTAGGTGATAAAGTTTTTCTAAAACTTTCACCAACTAGAGGTGTTAAGAGGTTCGGAGTATGGGCCAAATTGAGTCCAAGGTATATTGGAGCTTATGAAATCATTGAAAGGTTGAATCCCGTTGTTTATCGTCTAGAGTTGCCTGACGAACTTAAGCACTTGCATAACATGTTTCATATCTCTCAGCTTCGAAAATACATTCCAGATCCATACCATACCATTGTATCTGAACCTATCGATATCGCTTAAGATCTAGTATATGAGGAGCGTCATGTTCAAATACTAGATCGCAGGATCAAACAACTACGCAACAAGCAGATACCATTGGTTAAAGTACTCTGGACAAACCACACCTCCCAAGAAGCCACCTGGGAGATCGAAGAGGATATGAAAATTGTATATCCACATTTATTCGATGTAATCCTGCATGATATGGTGAAGTTCATCAGTTTCAGGACGAAGCTTTTTAAGGGGGGAAGACTGTAATAGTCCGACCCTAAATTATGTTTATTAATTTCATTTCATTAATCCATGTGATCAACTTCATTTCATTTACATCATTTCTTTTATTATCCCAATTGGACATTTCCAAATAGGCCCTCACTTTGCAATTCGGGGTTTTGTTCTAGTCAAATTTTGAAAATCAATTTAGGCCTTGATATTTATGAATTTAATGACCTAATTCTATTTCATGGCACCACAACCATTTCATCTTGAGTTTTGAAAAAAAAAATAATCGCAAACACACTCGGTTTCAATTCTTTTTTTAAACCCGAGCCCGTTTAAGGCCGATTTTGACCCAACAAGACTTGACCCTCATTTGTTTAGCTAAACCCTCTTAATTAAGCCTTAATTAAGCTTAGCAAAAGTGGATTTTTAACTTTCATTTTCAGCCAAGTAAAAGCCAAGTATAAATAGGCAAAATATTCATTTAACACCAAGCATTTCAAGACACTTTCTCACTCCACATTCTCTCCTCCTTCTCTCTTATGCACAGCCAGCACTAGTAGCAGTAGCATCATCACCATTTTAGCCACCAAATCAGCCACCAATAACCACCAAACAACCACCACTCACCACCCCAACCATTCCTCTCACTCTTTCAAGCACCAAGCATCATTTTTACTTCTCTTTAAGCACAAAGTGAGTATTCTTTTCACCTCGTATGCTGATTTTGTTTTTAATTCTTGTTCTTGTTGGTTTTTGTTTATTAGTTTGGTTGTTTTAGTGATGAATTATGCTATTTTTATGGTATTAAGGATCATCTTGTTGATGGATTATGTTGGAGTCGAAATTGGATGAGGCTAGGGTTAGGGTTTCATCATAGTCATGCAAGCTTCTTGTTCAAGTGATGTTTATTATTGTTTTATCCTTGTTTGTACTTATCCCTTAATGTAGTGAAGTTTGTTATGGTGTTGATGGTGTTTTGAAAAGTTGGAAGTGAGTTCAAATTGACCCAAAGTTAGGGTTTTGTCCAAAATGCATGATTTGGACCAACTAATGTTAAATTTGAGATGTGTGTCTATGTGCCTAGAAAAGGAGCTTGATTTGATATGAATGTGAAGTGGAATCATGTGGTGTTTCTATATGATGTTGGGATGTACCAAAGTGTGTTTGCATGCTCTTAAGAAAGTTTACGTTGAGGATTGGTGTGAAAAGTGAGGGAACAAACTCAAACAGTGCTGCTGGAATTTTCAGAAAAACAAGACCAACTTTGAGACAAAACTGGTAATGATCGGCTGTGCCAAAAATTATGATTTTTGGTGAGTAAATAGGTCAGTGTGGTATCTTTAAAATGGATCTTGAATCGCATTAATTCAATGTCTGTGGAAAAAGTTATGGTTGTTTTACTAAACCTATACAGGATGAAATCAAAACTGACAGGTTGGTGTTCTAGGCCCATTTTAGGAATCCTATCGTGGGAATCAGGTTATGTATCATTAATGAACGTTGTATAGGGCTTCCTAAGCTTTTCACATTGGGGTCTTAGGTCTCATTTCGAGGTCGGGTGTATAAGCTGTAGCATATTCTTTCCGTGGCCTCTTTATAAGCCCTTATTCTCTAAATTTGCTACCGTGCCTTAAATCACATTTCTATGATTCGTAAAGTTGGTTTGTAAAGTTATCATTTTTAGTTTAACCTATAAAATGGTTTACAAAGATGCTTCATAAGCCAGTTTTATTTAAAGGTATCAATTATACGAACAAGTTCGTTCTGACCTTATGTTCCTATAATGATCTTTTCAACAGAATCAAGGCCTAAACTTTCATTCTCTGCACTTTACTGCATCTTATTACACCGTGAACCTGCATTTAAAACTCCCAGGTATGTTCATTGCCTGCATCTTTAGAAATTAGCATATATTTATCGAAATCGTAATGTTTTGGTAAGTACATCAATGAATCAGTTTAATCAGTACTTTATCACATAATTAGCGCCCCCATCAGCTATTAGTTACAGGGCATTGCCCTCTAGTTACCCGAGCGGTTTCAGGCCAGGTGCCTTGGTTGGTTTGGCAGGTGTACACCTATTCATAGATCGTAGCAATTACTCATGGGAGCACTAAAAGATAATAATGGGCAATTTAGTTTTATATACATCTCATCCTCTGTTTTAAAATTAAAATGAATTGCAAAGTGGGCCCCAATAACTTTTCAGTGAATCTTTAACATTACAGGAATGCATGTACTGAGCTTGGGCTCACAGTTCGAAATGTTTTTATGTTTTGTTTTAGGAAAGTGTTCAGTGAACGACCCTCAGGTGGGCAAGACGGATGAAGGTGATAAGTGAGCCAGAACTGTTCATGTGACTGGCGGTGTAGTGGTATTGAGAAGCTATCATTTCATATTGTGATGTATTTTGGAGTTGTAACCGTATATTTGAACTGAATTATATATTTTGGTGTATCCTTGACATGATTGGGATGTTAAAATCGTTTCTGTATATCACTAAACGGTTTGAATGGTGTGATTTCCGTTTGAGGATGAACTTTGGTTTTATGGCTAACTTTTCATATTCAAGGGAAGCCTTGTCTTTTTTTGGACGGCGGTAACGCCCCGTTCTTTGGGTTGGCATTTTAAATTGGTGAACTTAAGCAAGTGAATCCTAGGAATGTATGATGTATTATTGGGGCATTACAATATGGGTCTTTTTTGATAATTGTTTAAATTAAAGATTTCAAATTTGATTCAACTTGATTATGAGAGAGTAGAAGTAGGGCTGTTGGGAATATCATGGGTTAGTTGCGAGTGAGATTTAAAAAAAAAAAAATCAGGCCAAGGGAAATTATTAGAATTGAAAAATATAGACAGAACATGCTAGGCATAGGGGTTGCACATACATTGAATTTGAAAATTCGTCCAGGATAGGACAGTAACCCAAAAATTACAAAATGTTTATGATAGGTGCATTGGGATGCTTTGTGTAACCTGGTTTTCGAATCAAATGAATCAGAGTAGTGTAGCCCAAGTTATGGTCAAATTACCAAGGCCTGTCCAGATCGGGATAGTCAGTGACGCCGTGAAAAGAATTAGAAAAACGACCTAGTTCATATTGGAATCTGACAATACCCTAAACATAAGAAGCATTGCGGATGGACAGACCTTTCTATAATGGGTAAGAAACCAAAATGTTAACAACGGGAGCAAAAGGTATAAGTTCTGGAAGTTGGACCCAGATTTTGGTTGAATTTGGATCCAGAGTTGGGCTTCGCTTGGGAGCCCTTGGCATGGGTAGAAATCTTATAAATATTCTCCTAAGTAGGGCAGGGGTTAGGATTATGGCCCATAAAGTTTTGGACTGAGTGTGGGGGATGTTTTGGCCCAGGTACGAAGCAGTAGGCCCAAACTAGTAACCGAGCCTGTAATTTGTACGAAATCTAGGCAACAATCATGCCCTAACCCTTTCCTGAGTCGCTTGAAAAATTGCATATGCATTGGATATGGTAAGAATTGATTTCAATGATAATTTTATGTAATTATGGCATGAGTCAACTGAACATGACTGCGTTGTTGGAATTGCATGGCTTTGCTACGTCTATGGAGTTGGGTTTTGGAATGTTATGTTGAAAATAGAAGTTATGTATTGTGGTAACATCTTAGGGATTGGGTTGAATTTGAATGAACTAGGCATGTTAAATTGACCTTTAATTTGGGATAGCAAAATAGCGATAGTAATGGCTTATTATGGGCTAGACATTGAACTGGTTTTGTTGATTGAAGGCCAATAGTCTTCCACGGAAAAGAGTGCATGCATGTGAGTGGCCACGTGCCCTGTTGGGACGTGAGCTAGGTTAGCAATAACCATCCATGATGATGGTAGGCCAGGAAATGGTTAAGCAGTAACCACATAGTCGGCAGTAGGCCATGATTAAGTTACGCGGCTACGTTAAACCTAAGCGCGGGCCATGAGACCCAGTCGAGTCGCTCATCCTGAAATATGATTATTATAATTAGATCTTAGATTGTACGTGTCCATCACTGAGATCATGTAAGTATGGATGCTTATATTAACGAAAAACAAGGAAGTGTGGTCTTGTTGTTTCCCCTACCCTTTAAATGTTTTCAAAAGAACTTGTGTGCGTAGTTTGAGTATTAGGGGTGATTGTTCACTGGGTTTATCTCACTTTTATAAAACGTTTTGTTTTTAAGTTAACTAGTTTTGCATGGGACTAGGGGACCAAAGGTAGAGCCAGGCCCTAACGCTTAAACCAAAGGAAACAAATCGTTAGTGGTTTAGAGAAGGGATTGTAATGGACAATTGTTTCAGTTCAGTTGTTGTTCATTAGTAACTGGATCCTTTAAGCTAAAGTTTGATTGAAAACTATTTTATTAATTGTTACTTGATACACAACTTGGTATTTCCAAGAAGGAAATAGGGCAATAACACCCCAAACTAGGGTTCGGTGCCACGTATTTTAATAATTAGTAATAAAGAAAGTATTTAGAAATTTGGGGTGTTACAAAGTCTTTAAGGAGATTCCAAGAAACCTATAAATTCAAGAAGAACAAAAGGAGGATGAGATGATCTTCCTGGTGGGCTAAATATAGTGGAAGTGGTTTATCCAAATCAAAACACTTTGACGCATAATTTTGATGCTATTATACCCGGTTTCAGAGATTAGGTTGGTTCACCTACCGAACACTTATTTAGAGACAATATTTTTGTTAGGATGGTAGCAAACACCCTAAGGTATCATTTCATGAAGAATAATTAGAATCGTGACAAAGTCTTCATGGTTATTCAGCTTCATCTTGTTAACCGTTGCAGTTCGGGCTCAATTTCGACCAGTTTTGGAAATTAGCTTGGTTCTCATACTAAAATCTGACTTAGAGCCAATATTTTTCATAGGCTAGTATCCAAAACCCTAAGGTATCAATTCATGAAGAGAAATCAAAATCATGACAAGCTTTTCATGGTGACTCAGCTTCATTTTGTTAACCATTGGAGTTTAGGTTCTATTCTAACCAGTTTGAGAAATTAGCTTAATTCTCATGCCAAGACCTAATTTAGAGCCAATATTTTTGCGCAAGATGGTAGCCAACATCCTAAGGTATTAATCCATGAAGAGAAATCAAAATCATGACAAGTTCTTCATGGTGATTCAGCTGCATCTTGTTACCATTGTAGTTTGGGCTCTATTCTGAGCAGTTTTAGGAAATTAGATTCGTTCTCAATTCAAGACCTAATTTAGGGCAAATATTCTTGCTTGTTAACATCCTAGGGCACCTTACCATGCAAATAAATCAAGGCTAAGTCAAGTTTTTCCAAGTGATTCAACTCCCACACACAAATCGTTCTTGTTTTGGGTCATTCTGACCCGGTTTTAGTAATTGAGTCAAAGCTTCCACCTGAACCTGACTTACGGGTAATTTTATGGTTTGAGTGTTCATTAACATCTTGAGGAAACCATCCATCCATTAAAATCAATTCTAAATCGAGTAGAGATTGGAGAATCAACTTGATCAAAATCGGTGTTAAACCGAGTTAGTTAAGTCTAAGTACATTGTTTGGACTTTGCATTGGTTTTCCTTAATGGGGAGGATTTTGTGAGGTGCCTATTTAACTCCTTGCCTTCTTGGATGACCCAAAAACATCAACATGGAGTTTTTTTGCAGCTTTGGAAGTCAAGTGGCCAATTAGAAGATGGAAAAAGATCCACTTGCATTATGAATTTGCTAATTGAGAAAGAAACTTACAGTAGCCCACTATTTCTCTCCCCTCCATGTACAAGTGGATTTTAAAGGTGTTTTCTACATGTTTAAGCTTAAGCTTAATGTAATCAAACTTGTATTAGCTAGACTCATTATTGTAATTAGTTTAGCTTAATTTTAGTTTGTGATTAGCTTTGTTTTAAGCTTCTTTAAAGTTTTCCTAGTTGTTAAGGAAACTGCCCACTTGCTTGGCTACCAGGTTGGACACGTATATATGCCTCCTTGGTAGCTTATAGTAAGCAACATTGATATATGAAAACCTTCATTTTCGAGTTTGAAGCTCAACTCTCTCAAATCTCTCTCTAATCAATCCAAACTGATTGTTAATTAGAGTGGTTTCCTTAAATCCATTTCTAGTGGCCTAGCCTTTATGATTTGAGGGTGGATTCCTAACCTAGCTTGGGTGGTGGCATGGCCTTTATCCCATTCATATCCCCTGTTTTAGTTCCACCAATATTGCTGAATCAAAGCTAAGCAAGATCAGATTGCAAACAAGTTCCATTACTTAAGTTTTATTCAGGGCTCATGCATCAATCAACGACTCTCACATAGGACATTTATACTATGACCGTCGCCTTAATCAGGCTTAGTCAAAGTGGCAGCTCCAACCTTAAAGCAGATTTTACACAAGCATCATCACCCAAGACATAAACCATCAAGGTCGAGAGGATTTAGTCTCAGAGGACACCTCATCCTCTTTATCTTAACCAAACAAAAAAAGGATGCCTGAACATCCAGGACATCTTCACATTCTACAATCTCCCACCAAAAAGAGCATTCAATGCCTTAGCGACTAAAAGAAAATGGAGGGGTCAAACTTGATGGCTTAAAATGTCAATATCTCATGCCTTGAAGTCTTGAAGGATCAATCTTCAAGCTCGAAAATGAACAAGTTGATAGGGATCCGTTCACAAGTCTTTAGGCTCAAACCTCATCAGTCTTGCAAACAGGTCTTCCAGCCTCATCAACTCTAAGTTCATAAGGATCTAGGAAAGGGTCTTCAAGTTCACGCACCACCAAGTTCTCCGGAATATGGCAACAGATCTTCAGGCTTCCACACCATTAAGGCCAACACCCAGCACAATGGGGCGTCATCGGCCACCGTCACGGGGAAAGTTGGCAGCCGCCAAGTCTCAGGGCCCTCATGAGCCAGGCTTCAATTTCTATATCATTGATTATCGTCATGGTGAAATTTGGAAGTCGTTAAGTCTCAGGAGGACCTATAGTGATTAAGCTTGGATTTCTAACATCAGCCACCGTCACAGCTGAACTTGGTGGGCATCAAGTCGTAGGACCCTCAGTGGTCAGACTTGGATTTCTACATCATCTACGAATGTCATGACAAAAGATGGTAGACGTCAAGTCTCAGGGCCCTTAGTGGCCAGGATTGGATTTCTAACATCATCCACCTTCACAATGAAAGTTTGCAGGCCCCAAATTTGAGGACCCTCAACAGCCAGGCTTAGATTTCTACATTGTTGGGCACTGTCACGGTGAAAGCTGGCACGGGCCAAGTCTTAGGCCCCTTAGCAACGAGGCTTGGATTTCAAACATTAGCCACCATCATGGCAAAAGTTCACGGGCACGATGTCTTAAGACCATCAGCGGCCAAGTTTGGATTGGTATATCATTTACCACCATCACTGCGAAATTTCATTTGTCTTTATCTTCGTCATTACTACAGCCCTCCTCAATATTCCTTTTCCCTGTTTTTTTTTTATTATGTAAAAGGTGGTTTTTACTAGTTCTTTTTATAATTTTAATTTCTATCATCAGATCCTACAAAATCAATTGAAACCCATATTCATACTAGAACCACGATAATTTAATAAAACCCTAAAGCTAAGCCCAAAGATTCCTTGGGTAAGAACCATTGCTTGCCAAGTCTCATGACCCTCAGCGGTGAGGCATAGATTTCTAACAACATCCACCATCGTGGTGAAAGTTTGTGGATGCCAAGTCTCAAGACATTCAGTGATAAGGGTTGGATTTCTAACACCAAGCACCATCATGGTGAAAGTTGGTGGGAGCCAAGTCTCAAGACCCTCAGCGGCCAGGCTTGGATATCTAACATTAGGCACCTTCACAGCAAAGTTACTTTGCAGCCAAGTCTTGTGACCCTCAGTGATCAGGCTTGAATTTCTAACATCAGCCACTGTCATCACAAAGTTGGCAGGCGCCAAGTCTTAGTGCTCTCCGTGGCCAGGCTTGGATTTTGGACATCAGCCACCATCACAATGAAAGTTGGCGAGTGCCAAGTCTCAGCACCCTCAAAGACTAGGCTTGGATTTCTACATCATCGGCATTGTAATGACAAAATTTGGCGGGGGCCAAGTTTCAGGACCCTCAACTGCCAAGCTTGTATTCTACATCATCACAATCAAACAAGAAACTAAAAGTCGTCCATTACTTTGACTTTCATCTCACCCAAGCTCGATCAAAGTGGGGCCTAGGTATAGGCGCCAAAAACTGGCATCTCGTTTTAAGCGCCCAATGACAAAAATTACGCCCCAACCTGATAATGTTTTGGTGTCCACTTGAGATCCACTCTAGGAAATACAAATTGATTGAGTTTGAGTATCAATATTCCTCATTGAATAAGCTTTCTAATGACATACTATGTAACAAAGTCCTATAAGGAAAGAACAACATATAAGTAGAATATTTGTATTTACGCTAGAAATGACGCATGTCACTATTTGGTTATATTGTTCTAAACTTACCAAAAAATTATGAAATTAGTTTTATTAAAACTATATTAATAAGATATCAAGGAGAAAAACAATCACTTAAAATAGAGGTCAGACTTGAAATTTATCGTCAAAACAAATTGGGTTGGATGCAACCCAGTCCAAGAATGTGGTTGGGTCCTTGCTTCTAAGAAATGGGTCCGGTCCTTTAGATGGACACCCAACCGGGCTCCCTTTCTCCGAGTCCTTTTATGGTAAACAGGATTCATTACCTAGAATTCTAGTCTGATTACTTTACAGAGACTAATTGGTTAGAATCCTAGCTGAATTAGTGTATTTGTTTTGATTAACATTAATGGAACTAGGATTTGGTCTCCTATATCTAGTCTGATCATCCCCTCAACCACTATAAATAGGGGGCTACCCCTAGGGGTTATGGAGAAGAAATTGGCATAGATTAGGCATCAGTGAGAAGCTCAAATCAGTTAGACGCATCAAAACACATCAAAATATTAGAGATATGAGAACATCAAAATTAAGTACAGAAATGCTCCACACATTGGACATAGAGAATCGGGTTAACCATTAAAAAGGTACCACCCTACTACGTTCCCAAGTAAATCAGACGGATTATCCTTAGGGTAAAAAGTCTATCTTTTGTTACTCTTCTACTCTATTCCTCTTTTATGACTTTTGATGTCAAGTTACCAAAAATGTAGCCTTTTGATAGTTCCTTGTCTACTGTAATTTATTCACTTTACTTTAACTTTGATTAAAGTTTGTATCCTTTGCATGATTATATGAAAGATTCTAATTGGTTGCATAGATGTATGTTAGTATAATTGAGTTTTAATTTTCCATATTGATTAGTAGAGGTCGTCAATGATGACAGCCAGTGATGGGATGCACTATACCACATCACCATATCTTTGGCCCCGAATCTAGAACTTTGGTTCCAGCCCAAGGAGTTAGGATCAGTCCCCACGCTAGGGATTGTTTGGGGCCTTTTAAATCACTTTTGAACCAGCTTTAATTAGTCCGTTCAGTGTCCCTGCATATATGATCTGCTTTGAAAGGTGTCATAATTTATAAGTTTTCCTAAAACTTAGTAGCAACTCTATTTTGTTAGAGATTAACGTTTTTACTGCTTTATTTGGTAATTGTTCATACATTGCTACTAGAGAAAACTGGCTCAGACTAAGGCAGTAGAATCTGCCTAGATCGGAATCAGGGTGCTTGATATGACCCTATCTAAGTTCCTAGATCAGACATGCACCTAGATTCTAGGTCAGGTTGAGGGGACAGCTAGGACCCAGTTATAGGAGAGGCGGACCCAGGCCGGACAGATAACCCTATCGGGTTCTGTAGCTAGGCTCAAGGCCCATTCTCTTGTGGTTCTATAGCTGAACTTTGCTTGCCTTGCGATAAAATAAAAAGTAAAAATAACAAATTAAATCTGATTTCTGGAAAAACATAAAAGTACCTAGCAATAAGTTCTAAGCCATTCGTTCGGATCACACCCTGGGGCGGTGGATCTTTACACTTCCATTTTCATCTCCTCCTTTTACACTTCAGTGTCATAACATAAATATCCTATAAAACTTTGCCTAAATAACTTACTTCCCTTTATGATTGAGATTATGGGATACTCTTTCCCAATCCTTTCACTATAAAAGCATACTTTTCGACCATTTTGCCTCTTAAAGTGACCTTAAGGTCCTCACAATCTGTATTTGCCACACAAGTAGTCAACCCATCCATCCCTAGGATTATATCGAATTTTGACATGGCGTACCTGATTAAATTTTTAGGGAGCTCATGCTGACCGATCAGAATAGAGAAAATGCTTATATAAAATTTGACATTCTATCACTTGTCCATTTTACAAACTAATTCTATAGTTAGCAAACGCCTTATCTTTTTCTGAGTTCAATTGCAATGCAGTTTAGGTGGATATAAACGAATGGGTGGCTTCTGAGTCAAACAAAATACAAAATGGATTTGAAATTAAAAAGATATTTCCAGTGGCAACCGTGTAAAAAAGATAGCTTCGTTCTCACTAATCATGTAGGCTCGTCCTACCGTTATATGTTTAGGAGGCAGGGTTCCCTGACGTGGTAGTGTCAATGGCCTTGCAACTCCTTTTTCTATAGCCTTTTATTTTCTTAGGTAAGTGACAATCGAGTGATAAGGACTTCCACACCACTTTCCCTTGTTAGTATGCACATAACACTCTGATGTGGCATGGTTCGTTCGGCCACAGTTTTTGCAAGGGTTTGTCGAAGCAGTTGGATGACTCTTGGTAGGGCCAATAGTAGGTTTCTTCTGAGCGACACTCTTGCTTAATGTCCCACGGTCATTCCACTTCCTTTTTTGATTCCTTGTGTTTAGGGTCGTCAATTCACTCTTTACTTGCTCCACCTCAGCATCTCATTCGTACAACTCTTTATAAGTTTGAATTGGTTATCCATCTAATTGACTCTGAATATAAAAGGCTAAACCTTACTCAAAACTTCTCATCTTCATTCTTTCTGAAGCTACTAAGTATGGGACAGATCTTGACAACTTCGTGAACTTACTGGCATATTACATCACTATCATATTACAGTCATCTTCAACTACATAAATTATTTCTCCTTCTATTGTTGAGCTGTGATGGGACAGAACTTCACCCAAAGCTCATTAAGAAACTTCGCCTAAGTAAACTCAAGTGCTTATAACTTATCCCTCCCAGTGCTCCACTAGATATGTTTTTCACCAGCTAGGTAAAAAGTCCTTATGTTCATCCTCTTCTCCTTAAGGACCTCAACTACTGCAAATCGTTTTTTCTTCATTCCCCTAATCCATTCTTCAAGCTCTAGAAGTTAAACCTTCTTAATATGGACCTTAGGATCACGTCAAGCTACCACATTAACCAACTTATCGAGATTATGGTTAGCTTAAGGTGGTATAGAGGGAATCCCTTTCATTAATTTAGTGACCAATTTTTTCCCTAGGCGGCTAGGGCTCCCTTTATGGTAAACACTTCCTGATAAGGGGATAACCACTTTGTTTGCACTAAACTGGTGGCTACTCTAACCAGTGCTAGGAAAAGCATCTTCCCAAAATGGGAAGGATCACATTTACTCTACTGGATTGGGGACTACTCTGACTAAAACTAGCAAAAACCATTTTTGCTGTCACTCTTCGCTCACATTTAGGGTTTTTGTTATAATAAACACAAATTGGGGGCTTCTTTAGAAGAAGAGCACTTTAACTCAATGCTAAAGAATATGCCTTTCATTAGGAGAAAGATTCCCTATCCTAGGTAACTTACGACCAATGACATGGCCTAAACCATTAATCACATAACTTTTTACCCCTCACCCTAAGGCAAAGACCATCATCGTGCCAAACCCATGAGTATTTAACCAGCCCCTATCTTATGGACCTAAACTTAGTATAAGACCAGCATATATACAAGGTTACGTTATCATATGTTTGGGTAGACAACATAATCATGCCTGCATAGTCAGTATAATCATGTCACCATATTCAGCATAATCGAGTTTGCATAGTCGTCATGTCTGCAAAGTCCCACTTAGGCAAGCAAGTGCACATACATCAACGCATAGGTCCTTGACCTATTTATTAGACAACCTCAGCCATAACCACTTCGGAACCCTGGATTGAAGAACAGTGCAATAAGCTTGCACAAGAATGTGTAGGAAGGGCACACAGCCCTACTTAGCTATGAGTCTATATCAAAGGTTCTCAAGACGACATCAACAACTATCATAGAAGAAATTTATACTTTCATCATCGCCTTAATCAGGCTTAGTCAAAGTAGGGGGATATAATCACAAAGCGGGCTTTCCAGAAACATCATCACCTAAGATACAAACCCTTAATTTCGAGACGATCGAGTCCTAAAGGACACCTCATCCTTTTAATCTTAATTAAAACAAAACGATGCCTCAGCATACAGGAGATGTTCACATTCTACAGTCTCCTATCAGAAAGAGCTGACTTTAATGCCTAAGCAGCCAAAAAAAAAGAGAGTGGTCAAACTTGAAGCCTTGATATCTCAATATCTCATGACATGAAGTCCTTAAGGATTAATGTTCAAGCTCAAACAACAACAAGTTCACAAGGATCTAGCCACAAGACCTTAGGCTCAGACACCATCAATCTGGCTAACAAGTCTTCACGCCTCACCACCTCTAAGTTCACAGGATTAGGCTATAGGTCTTTAGGCTCACACACCGCCAAGTTCTTAGGAATCTGGTAACAGATCTTCAGGCTCCCACATGACTGAGGCCTCACTGGTAGCTCCTGCCATAATAGGGCTTCATCGACCACCGTCATAGTGAAAGTTAGGGGCTACCAAGTCTCAAGACCCTCAGTAGCCATTTTTGGACTTCTATATTATCGGCCACCATCACAGCAAAAGTTTGCGGATGCAGAGTCTCAAGACCTTCAATGGCTAGGCATGGATTTCTACATCATCGGCCACTGTCGTGGTGAAAGTTAGCAGACACCAAGACTTAAGACCCTCAACGACCAAGCTTGGATTTCTAACATCAGCCACCGTCACGATAAACTTTGGCGGGTACCAAGTCTCAGGACCCTCAGCTAGCACGCTTAGATTTCTAGATGATCTTCCACTATCACGGTGGAAGTTGGCAGACGCCCAGTCTTAGGACCCTCAGCGGCCATGCTTAGATTTCTAGTATCAGCCACCATCACGGTAAAAGTTAGCGGGCGCCATGTCCAGGGCCCTCAACGGCCAAGCTTGGATTTTTACATCATTGGCCACCATCACGGTGAATGTTGGCGAGCACCTTGTCTCAAGACCCTCAGCAACTAGGTTTAGATTTCTACATCATCAGCCACTACCATAGCGAAGGTTGGCAAGCGACAAGTCTCAGGACCGTCAGCGGTCAAGGTTAGATTTCTAGCATCGTCCACCATCACAGCGAAAGTTGGTGGACACCAAGTTTTAGGACTCTCATCGACTAGGCTTGCATTTCTGACATTAGCAACTATCAAGGTCAAAGTTGGCGGACACTAAATCTCAGGACACTCAATGGTTAGAGTTGGATTTCTAACATCGGTTACCACCACAACGAAACTTAGTGAGCACTAATTCTCAAGGCCCTCACCGGCCAAGCTTGGATTTCTAACATCAGCCATCGTCACGGTAAAAGTTAGTAGACGCCAAGTCTCAAGACCCTGAGCGGCCAGGTGTGGATTTCCCCATCATTGGCATTATCGAGGAGAAAGTTGGCAGGCGCCACGTCCTTGGATCCTCAGCGACCACGATTGGATTTCTAACATCACAGGTGCCAAGTCTCAGAACTCTCAGTGGCCAAGTTTGGATCATACATCTTCACAGTAAAATAGGGAACTATATGTGAAGACCATTATTTTGGCATTCGCCTGATCCAAGCTCAATCAAAGTTAAGCTAATTATATATGCGTAAAAATGGCATCTTGTATATAATTATCCACTAAAAAAAATTATACTCCAACTTGTATACTTGGCGCCCAACAGAGTAATCCTTGAATTCAAGTCTAAAAGGCTAACAGAGCCCACCTAAATATGCCCAAATTAATAATGCTCATTGTCCAATTGAGATCCACCATAGGAAATATAAAATCATTGAGTTTATGTATCAACATTCTTCATTCAATAAGCTTTCTAATTACATACTATGCGCAAATTCTGATAAGGAACGAAAAAGATCTAAGTTCAATATATAGGCTTGGAAATGAAACATGTTCACCATTTTGCTTACATCTTTTGCCAAACTTATCCAATAATTATGAACTTAGTTCTATCAAAGTCTAGAATCAATAAGCTTTCAAGTAAAAAAAGAATCACTCAAAACAGAAGTCGAACATGAAAATTATGGCAAAAAAAATTGTGTTGTCTGGAGCCAGCCCAAGAACCCGGAGGGATTTTGCTTCCAAGAATTGGGTCGGGTCCTCTAGATGGAAACCTAAATGGGGTCCCTATCTTTGAGTCCTTTTATGCCAAACCGGATTAATTAACTAGAATTCTAGGCTAATTAGTTTACCAAAACTAATTAGTCAGAATCCTAGCATAAATAATGTATCTATTTAGATTAACCTTAATGGGACTAAGATTACGTCTCCTATTTCTAATCTGATCCAGACTGTTCCCTAAACTACAATAAATAAGGGGCTTCCCCTACGGGTTAGGGGGATCAAATTGACATGCATTAGGCATTAGTTAGAGGCATCAAATCAGTTAGAGGGATTAAAACACATCAAAATATTAGAGAGATAAGAGCATCAAAATTGAGGATAGAAATGCTCTACACATTAGAGATAGAGAATCCGCCTAACAATTGAAAAGGTGCCATTCGGCTGGGCTCCCAGGTAAATCAGATGGGTTATCCTGAGCGCAAAAACTCTATATTTCCTTACTCTTCTACTATATTCCTCTTTTACGATTTTTGATGTTAAATTGCCAAAGATGTGGTCTTTTGCTATTTCCTCATCCACTTTAATTTATTTACTTTACTTTTATGCTCATTCAACTAAAGTTCATATCTTTTGCTTGATTATATGAATGATTCTAATTGGTTGCATGGATATATGCTAGTATGGTTTAGTTTTAAATTCCCGTGTTAACTAGTAGAGGCCTCCAATGATGACGTGCAGTGATTGGAGGCACTCCATCACATCACCGTATCTTCGCCCTCATATTTAGAACCTCGGTTCCAAACTGACGAGATAGGATGGGTCACTATACTAGGGATTGTTTGGGGCCTTTCTAAAACCCATTTTAAGCAGCTTTAATTTCTCTTTTCGGTGTCCCTGTCGATATGATCTACTCTAAAAGGTGTCATGGTTTGTTGGTTCTTTTTGCTTCTATTGTTGAACTATGATTTTGTTGAACTGTGATTGGATAGAACTTAGCCCTAAGCTCCTCGAGAAACTTAGCCCAAGTAAGCTCAGGTCCTTATAACATATACTTTACGGTGCTCCACCAGATATCTACTTTACCAACTGAGTAAAAAGTGCCTATGTTCATCTTCTTCCCCTTAGGAAACTCAACCGCCGCAAATATTTTCTTCATTCCCCTAATCCATTCTTCAAGATCTACAAGGTTAAACTTCCTATTATATACCTTAGGGTTGCGACAGGGCTACTTTATCAGCCAACTTATCTAGTTTATATGTAGTTTTAGGAGGTACACAAGGAATCATTTTCATCAACTTAGTGACCAAATTTTTCCAATGATATGGACCTTTAATATTGCTAGGCATTACCAACCACTTGGTTACTTGACACTTGAGTTTCTCATTCATTATTATTCAAATTGTTATTTATAGACTCCGACATACTGAATCACATAAACAAAGATTGTTTTCTAAATTTTCATAGCCTTATGACAAAATAGTAATCAATTAAGATTACACACAATTTCAACTTAAATGCTACTTTCGTCCCATGTATATACACAGACCACCAAAAGAATGTCAAATTATATCATGTCAGCAGTCCCAGCATTTTAATTGGGGTTTCTAGCCTAGCCTCCGCTACATACACGAACATAAGTTAACCACCTATTCAAATCCGCCGAAACCCCCCCCCCCCGCCCCCGCCAAAAAAAAAAGAAAAGAAAAGACAGATTACATCATCATAGCTGGTTAGGTTAGCCTACCTATATACATCATATATGCACTCAACGTACAAAAAGAATATCACCCTATGCCAGTTATACTACTGCATATACAAGCAAAAATCAAAATCCAAAACATAAGGTACGATAAGTCAAACTCTAACTATCTTGGGATGGATCATTATCTGGGTCAGAAGAATCGTCGTCCTCATCACTAGAGTTAATGCTGCTGTTAGACATATCCCCATCAAAATCCTTACCCTCGAGATCTCCATCCTGCTCCCCCGGCTACTTCTCAGGTCGCTCCTGGGGCTCTTACTCCTCCTTCTCATCCTTAGGCTAGATCTGCTCCTCATTAGGCATGAATTCCTCCTCCAAGCTCAACTCAATCATCTTTGGAGTAATCAGTATGTCAACCACCACATGCACATCATCGGCGACCCTCGAACCCTCATACAAATGAGAAGCATCCTCCGAGCCGCCCTACAGTTAGGAGGTAGGTGTCTGTTAAGCTTGGCGTTATGGGTGGTGGCCCATGGGCAAGGGTAGGTGGTGCTGGAACAATAAGGGGATGTATACCCACTGCAAGATAATGTATGAAAGCGACTCGTAAGAAATGTCCCTTAACTCCAACTCCTCTCTCAGTAACAGCTCTCTGGTAACCATGGTCCATGGTCCTAAATATAAAAGCTCTCCACATCAACCCCTGGATCTCCCATAAACATGAAATCATGATATCATAGTCTAAGCTCATCCCAAGAGGCGTCGAGATGCAGGAACCACAAGAGTCTATTAGTGCAGGTTAGCACATCATGGAACTTTGAAAAGGACTCCTGTATGTGGGCCACCATAGAAGCATGCAATCGAGTGATGTGAGTCACAACAAAGGTCCCCATTATCATACGAATAGCATATGGATGTAAGGGACCTCGAGGTTATCCATCTAAAACATGAAAATGCATAAGGGAAAAGGCGTAAGACACATTCGTATACATATCCTGAGAAAATGCAATTTACCCATGTCATACACCTAACACCTCACAACCTAAACCTCGAAGACCTTATGCTCACAGTGATTTAAAAATCTTGCTCTAACACCATAATTGTAACGCCCCCATTCCTAATTGTCTAATTATCTTAATCTATTAACTTATTATCTATAATTGCGATAGAAGTCTTTGAATTGGAGGCATTACCATCGTCCCATATCGAAACAAAGCTACCTGGAACTGCATATTCCTCTATATCATTTTCAATTCACCAAGTCCACCAAGGATTAGGGATAAGAAGGTACATTCACCAAAATATTTAATTTGCAATACAGCTTGCAACTTAGCAAAGTCATCTTAAACACTCAAGTAGACATTTTATACAAATTTTGTACATGTGACATGGTTTTAGGAGTGTTATCTTATAAATCACTGTGACACTTAAGTAGCTAACCTTTAGGAAAATACTAGAACCTTGTCTACTCCTTGGTACCTTCTTGCTTATTAGGACGATGGTTGTTCACTAATCCCTTACCTAAATGAAGAAATATAAAAACGCTCGAATAACAAGCCTAAACTTAGTATGTGTATCCCTATGCTGTAAAATAAACTTTGTGTTTCATTTAGATGGGCACCCACATTTCAAAACATTTTAATTCGAAAACAAAAGAGAGAGAATGTGACTAAAACCTACTTTGCTAGTTATTGTTTGGAAGTTGAGCCCCTGTTGAAATCTGAAGTGATACTTACGAGGGGTGCACACTTCCCAGGCTTATTGGGAAGCCTGAAATGCAACTGTGTGGGTAAATTGAAGCACGTAAGCCTTAATGCTTGTTGACTATTAGGGTCACTTATTTAGGATAAAACATTGATTGTAAATAATTCAGTACTTGAATATTACATAAACTTGATGCAACTTGAGAAACATGTGAGTTTTTAAAGGGCACAAGAAATAAGTGTACCTAGGTTTTGAAATCTCTATCCTTTTTAATGAAAAATGTTCATTGCAACTTGAAACAAGCTTCTGCTCGAAATGTATAATTTTACGACTTGTGTGAATTTAGGAAATTTTATTCAGTTTTCTAACTTAATAAGTAATTCAAAATTCTTTTGACTCTTCTTTTAATTATTAATATACCCCTCATCACTTACCTAAGTTGATTCTATTTCAATTTGTTTCTATTCTTTCCTTTGATATTGTTAATGCTCGTGTTATTTGTGTTACAATGGTGTCATGATATAACTCATCCTATTCTTACTAATTCAACGTTGTTATTATTGCAAACTTTATCGCATCGATTATTACCTTTACCAAAATTATTATTACTCTTATTATGGCTATTATCATCATCATCATCATTATTATTATTATTATTATTATTATTATTATTATTATTATTATCATCATCATCATCATCATCATCATCATCATCACTACTACTATTACTGCTGTTATTATTATTATTATTATTATTATTATTATCATCATCATAATCATCATCATCATCATCATCATCATTATCTCTTTGATAGTCATGTTATTGATAGCCACCATTATGATTTAGCTCATTCGAATACGATTCCGTTTAGGATGCTGTCATGTGCTCGTTTTCGGGTCCAAATCAAGAGGCATTCATCATGTCTTTTCTTGCATGTTCCTAAACTTGTAAATAATCATTGATCATTAGTAACCATTAACCCTGTCGTTTAGCTGTAATACAAAGCTCCATCTTTACCATTGCTTTGATCAAAGCTCCAACTATTACAAAGTTTACATATTTAATTCATCTAAATCCTCAAATCAATTTTACAATGACATTAAAGAAGATCACCCTAATTATCTCAAAAACTCATATGTCCCTCCATTCTTTCCATCCCCTCATGCTACACCCCACTTACAATTATTAGCATTAGTGCAACTTTTATTAAGTATCATAATCATTCTTTCATTACTTTTAATCAACCCACAAATTCATATTAACCTAATCAATCTTTAAAGTCCCTGAAATGAATTTTTTTCCCTACTTTCTTTCTATACTGCAAACCACGCCCCCTAGCCATGGCTACTCACACAACCATACACACCTAAATATAGATGTCACATTAATTTTGTTCAATATTATTAAGGTTCATTTAAACTTCATTAAATCAATGAAATCAAGCTTGAATTTCTTCTCAATCCTCAAACCCTGAACCACCATGCCTATCCTCAACCTACAAGCATCACCAAATTCAATCTGCAGATGTCCTAAGAAACTATAAATTAATATTCTCTAAATCTAAATACAACATCTAGTACAAAACTCCATCCATGACACAACAAAAATCAAATTAAGGGGGGTTAGGGTTTCATCTTCTCACCCACCTGAGCACACGCAAGAGAGCTAAAGAGGGAGAGACAGGGGGTGACCGCGGCATTAGGGTGGCATGTGCGGCTGCATAATCAATTAGGGAAAGCGGAGTAGCAAGGGGAGGGGAGGGGTTTGGGTTAGCAAAATAGGGGGTCAGGGGTGTTTCACATGGATGTGAGGAAAATTTTAGGGGTTTAACTTGATATATTTGGGTCTTGTTTTCTCTTTCTTAAAAAAAATTTTATGAGTTGTAAATTTGGGGATATCTCTAAATTTTTGTATTTTTGTTCTTTGTAATCTTCCTTTTCCTTTTTTTCTACGAAAACTAATAAACTATGGGACAAGTTTTGCTAACGTATTTTTGAGCTAATTTTGTAGTTTTCTCAATATATCTAATCAAATTACAAAATTTATCAATCTTAGTTAACTTGTTCTTTGTGTCTCGTTCACACACTCAAATATTTTTGCTATGGTTTTACTGTTGTATTTACATGTTACACCTTTGCCCGTTTTTGCAGTTAGGCTTGTTTTACTTTGCTAGCATTTAAATTTTTTATTAATACTTTTAACAAGTTATTCGATAGCATAATAAAATTTTGTTTTCAGGTCATCCTACCGATTCTACCTGCAATTGTACGAATAAATAGATATATATATAAAATGTTAAATTTAAATGCAGCAAACATCTTAATTAAAATTTTAATTAAAGCTAATTAGTATGAATTTAGGCTTAGGCCGTTATCGGGGAAGTATTGAATCTTTTTTTTATTATAGTTCTATGTTTAGTAAAATGTTCACTCTTTAATTCCGTATGTCGAAATTTATCGATTAAGTCAAATAAAAATCTTTTTCATCTCTATTGGCTGTTAATATACTATTCAATTATCATAACACAACCTTGAAGATTTCCTGAGGGCTCAAAATCTAAATCTGATTCTATTTGATGCACAACATATTTTTCATTTTATGGTGATGAATTTTCTAGTTGAATAGGAGTATCATTAGGTTCAAATAATGATATTATCTTTTCTTGAATATCTGGATAATATGCACATATTTCACTGACCCTTTTTTAACCTTACAATTATTGGCTGTATGACCTACTTTTCCACATTTGTACCATGTTATTTTGTCTAGAGTCTTTTTAGTAGTTGTCTTTTTGAAATATGGTTTTTATATTTTGTTTGTGTCTTATGTGGATTTTTCTTTTTAACACGCATTTCTTTAAGAAAATAATAAGGCCAGTCCTAATATGAACTTTCCACATCATAAATTGAATGATCTAGGAGACACGGAATAGGTAGATTGTGCATGCTCTTCTTGATAAATTGGAAAAGATAATTTTCTAGCATTGAATTGAATTTGATAAACATTTTGTCGTCTCGCACTACTCCAATTTGTTGAGTATGTTTCTGAGCTATATTTCTAGGATCTATCATTTCAAATAATAAATTCTTGAGGCATACTAATTTAATTCCATTTTAATAATTTTGGTGTAAATGTAGAAATATTATCCATTTAAGGTCCAAATAAAATTGTTTCAATCTTTTTGTTTTGAAATTTTCTACTTTAAAAACTCAATCAAGCAACTTAGTTGCCGAACTATTCACTATTTTACTAATAATAATACTAGTACCACCAAGACACAGGATCCAAGATGCCCTCACTGCTAAGAATGCACAATTAAACAAAAATCATGCATGTTATATTAGGACCACTAGGACCATCCAACCAGGCATCGAATTTTTTTTCTTGACTTCGCATATACTTATCATTACTAATCCTAAGCATATTAATTTGTTTGACTATAGTTGATGTACGAAGTAGCGCCATATCCTTTTCGTAGGTTAGACTAATAAATTTGAAATAAATAAATTTTTCCACTACTACAGTATGAACTCCATATTAATCTACTGTAAATTGATAAATTTAAGTGATAGATGGGGCTCCAAGAATAACTTGTTGGCCTATATCTCTAGCTAGGATAAATAAAATTTTTAAATAGTATCCTTGATTGTAAATATAAGCATTTGACATTTTGTATTAATTTGTAGTGCAATTCCATTAGCGCAATGACGCCATTCTTTAAGTTTTTTTGTAATATTGAGATGGAATTAATTTTCTATAAATACCATTTTGTTCTGCGCCACTATTTTATTTGCAGATGACATCGTTCTTATCGATGTCACCAGGCAGGGAGTGAATGACAGGTTGGAGAGTTGGAGGCGCACGCTGGAGGCTAGGGGCTTTCGGTTGAGTAGATCGAAAACAGAATACCTTCACTGTTGTTTCAGCGGGAGGATAGAAGAGGGGAGAGATATCGTACTGGATGGGAGGGCAATACCAAAGGTCGACAAATTCAAGTATTTGGGCTCGATCATTCAGCAGAATGGGGACATTGACGAGGACATTAGCCAGCGGATTAGAGTGGGTGGGCAAAAGTGGAAGGCAACGTCAGGGGTGCTGTGCGACAAGAGGGTGCCCATGGGTTTGAAAGGCAAAGTCTATCGGATGGTAGTCAGACCGGCTGTTCTCTATGGATCGGAGTGTTGACCTCTAAAAAAGACGCAGGTTCAAAGGTTGATGGTAGCTGAGATGAGAATGGTCAGGTGGATGTGTGGCTCTACGAGATTGGACAAGGTTAGAAATGAAGTGTTTAGGGGCTTAGCTGAAGTGGCCCCGATAGAGGAGAAGATGAGGGAATCAAGGCTCAGATGGTTCGGCCACGTCAAGAGGAGAAGTGCGGCCGCTCCAGTGAGAAGGTGTGAGAGAATCAACCCCCCCGGTGGTAAGAGAGGGAGGGGTAGACCGAAGAAGAGTCTAGAACAAGTGGTTAGAGAGGACCTGAGAGTTGTCGGACTCACGGAGGACATGGCTCAGGATAGGAGGCTGTGGCGGGACAGGATTAAGGTTTCTGATTGTAGGGGTCCGGCTCCATAGATGGCAGTAGCTTAGGCGGTGTGGGGAAGGTAGGGTTTCGGTTTGCTTGTCTGCAGGTCGTGCTTTTCTGGGATATGACGACACCAAGCGCCTCTGGCTTCGCTGAGGTATGTCTTCGCTCTGCTCCTTCTTTATTTGCTATATATCCGCTCTCTCTTTATTTGCCATCCGGAACCTTTTCTCATCCTCTTTCTCTTCCTCTTGCCCGGTAAATGGCTTCTACAATTGTTTTTCCCTTCAAACCATTTTCACAAAACCATTTTGTGGGTCTTTTGGAATCAACCTCTCTATGGGTAAGAATACCGGTCGAGGTAAGGTTGCCTACAGTTGGATCTCCCCAGACCCCGCGAAAGCGGGACCCACATTGGGAGTTTGTTGTTGTTGTTGTTGTTCTGCGCCACTACTAAGGAGCTTCATACTGTTCAATTCACAGCTATAGTTTATTTTTAGAGTAATGTAGGTATACCTTTTTAGAAAATAAATACTATTCATAATTGATGCATATTGTTGAATTATAGTTGCTCTTGAGATATTGGAATGATTTCTACTTGCTCGGGGGAAGAGGAAGGGGATATATTTTCTATTAATGCTGGCCTAGGTCCTATTTTAAGATCTTTAATTTGTAGAGAACATAATTCGTTTGGTAATTATTTTACTTATTCTTTCAACGTATTGATTTCCATTTTTAAATCTTGAGTATCTACCACTTTTAATATATTAGGTGTTTTGAATTTAGCAAATAATTTTCTTAAACTTATTAGTTTGAGGGGGAGATATTCAATCTCCTTTTATAATAGTCCTAAGTTTAGTAAAATATTCTCTATTTAATTCGATATCCTAAATTTTATTGATTAAGTCAAACTCAAATTTTCTTCCATCTTTATTGGTCGTTAATATGTTAATCAAATTATCAGAACATCATCTTGAAGATTAATTTTGTGAGGACTCATAATCTGAATGTGATTCCATTTGATATGCAAGATCTTATTTGCTATGAGATGATGAATTTTCTAATTGAATAGAAGCATATTTGAGTTAAAAAAATGTAACAACTTGAACCTAATTTGTACTAATCACCCTGAATTATCTTAATTTAAATTTAATTAAGTTGGACGGCATTTCAATTTAGCATCTTATGTATTTATGTAATAGTAGGTTGAATGGACAGAATGGCCCAGAGAACAAAATTTCATTATGCTCCATAATATTTCATTCAAAATTATAAGTAAATTCCTAAAGATAAATGAGTAAAATTAGTTCTTTAGTGAAAATGGAAAGTCATCCAGTATAAAAGTATGCACAATTCATCCGTTTAAATTATATAAACAAAACCATGATAATAATAATAATAATAATAATAATAATAATAATAATAATAATAATAATAATGTAAGAGGTAATTAAATAGAGTGTAACATATAAATTCTTTTAGAGGGGTCAAATTTACCAATTTTCCCAAACACACCTTAATAATCCCATGGATAGCCCAAAATATTAGTATTAGGCTTGGCCTAAATATTTACTAAGCCCAAAAGAAAACACCAAGAAAAATCTGGGTCATCACGCCAAAAATCAGTTTTAATTTAAAAAGAAAAATAGGTGGCAACTACCCCAAATTCCTGCTATTTCCCAAACCCCCCTTGATTTCCCATCCCCTATCCTCGAACCCCTGCCTCAACCACTCTCGTGCTCTCTAGCCCTCACTCAATAGCCCTCGCCACCGAAAGCCACCGAGAACCCATTAACGCGACTGCCGACTAGCACTATACCACTATCGTCGCCCTCCTCCTCTCTTTATTAATTTTGTAATTAAATCATTGTATTCAATTAAATGAAGTTCAATTTCTGGTTTTCTTGGATTTTGGATGATGGAATTGAATTGGTGATGCTTGGAAGCCTAATGGTGGAGATGATGAGTTAGTGTTTGAAGGTGTTGATTGATTTTGTAATAAATTGTTTTATTTGATTAAAAGAATTGTAATTTGTGGTTTTGTTGGATTTTGGATCATGGGATTGATTTGGTGATGCTTGGAAGCTTAGGGGTGGTGACAATAAGTCGGTGTTTGATGGTTGAAGGGCACTTTAAGCTTGGTTTCTTTGATTTAAAGGAATTGGAGTGAATTTTAATAGTAATTGAATGGAATTATTGTGGTGTACATTCTATGTACATGATGTTGTGTGGGTAGCCATGAATATGGGTGTAAGCTTGAGGTGGGTGGATGTGGAGTAAGGGTGAGCAGCAATATGTAATTTTGGGAATTTGAAATTTATTGCATAAAAATGAATTGGTGAATTAGTTCACGGTAATGAAGTGATTGTTAATGGAAATGTTTTAAGGGTTTAAGCTGAAGGAAAGCATAGAGGGAAATATTTTTTCTTCCAAAATATAAGAAGTGAATACTCTCAATGTGAATTTTGATCTTTATTCATAATTTAGATGAATTAACTATGCAACTTAAGTATTAGTTGTGGGATGATTCAATGGTTGCAAAGTTTAGTTCTTGTTTTTTTTTCCCTATTAATGCATCTTAATTGACTTTGGATAGGCTAACAACCATAATTACAATAATGACAATAATTTTGAAGTTAATAAAAAGGAAGTGAATTATTTCATTTCATAATTATAACATCAGGTACAGGAATGATGAGAGTAACAACTATGTATAGAAAAAGAGTAAAATCAAAGAGAAATAAAATTAATTTAGGCAAGCACTGGTGGGTGTATTTATAGTTAATGGAGGAACCCAAAGAATTCCGAATTATCTATTAGGCTAGGAACTTTAATCAAGCTGCCTAAAATTGTATTAACTGTAAAATTGTACATTTGGAGCAGAAGCAAGGCCACTTCTGTCATTTCAATGTGTAACGAATATTTTTCATTAAAATCTGAAGATAGATTTCAAGAACCAAGTATATTTATTGTCCGTGCTCTTCGAAAACTCACATGCCTCTCAATTGTACAAAGCGTATTCATATAACGAATTAGTTTGAAACAGTGTTTAGTCACCTAATTAAGTGGTCCCCATCAAATTATCAAGCATCAATGCCTATGTCCTTCAGCTTACCCGTGCCGTTGTAGCTCAGACTTCCCCATTAGCATTGGAGGTGTGCACCTATCTCAATTGTTGCTTCAGACATCAATAGGGACTCCATTGCCAAATAATAATTAGGAAAACAGTTTTACTCACGTTCTCTCTCTCTCATGATTTTGAACTAAAACGATTTGAAATGTGGGCACCCAACTAAATTGAATACAAAGTTTATTTTTTGATGGAGGTCCGTCAATGCAGCTTAATGTGGACGTACAAATCAGTCACTGCAACCTAAATTCGTTAGCCAAAGTCCAAGGAATTACCCAAATTTTGGTAGGGTCAAAAATAGAATGTCATGGGTTCGAATCCATGTACAAGCCTAGTTTTGTGTACATAATTACTTAGACCTCTATGAGGTTTAAGTCCTATATTTTTGCCTATTATGATACCTAAGGAAGTCAGCTACCAAGGCATGCAAAAAGTTCAAGGTTTTGAAGATTGAAGGCCATTTTGCAAACCATGCCAGATTAGCGTCTAACCTACCCTATTCAATTTATTAGGTATTTTAAGCACCTTAAACCTGAATTTGTATCCAAGAACAAGTTTAGTTTTTCTTTATCTCTTTCCCTTAAATTCTGATGCATCATAACTCAAGCTTAAGTTAAATTTGGTCGTAGCTAACTTGCATTCTCTTTAGAGTGTGCATGCATCCATCAACTTTGGTATCAGAGTTAGGTTTCTCCTTGGCCTTAAAAACCCACACATTCAAAAATAAGCCTAAACACATACCCCCAAACACAACCTGTTTGAACCTAAATTCAGCAATGAATCCAAGTGTGACTTTAGAAGAGAAGTTTGATGCTTTGATGTTAAGTAATCAAACTGTTACATCTTCGAATCAAGAGCTCAAGAACTCTAATCAAGAGTACAAGAACCAAAATGAGTACTTGAAGTGTCACTTGGGCAAAGCCATGAAATAAAAGAAGAAAGCACTAGCTAGCCCACCCGGTTATGTTCACGGTGATAAAGATGAAGAAGCCAACAATCCTTTGAGTTCTTCAAGTGAGGGTGAGGCTCAAAGAAGGGCATGAAGGGAGCATAGACAACCAGCCAATTCTAGTAATTTTGGGGTTGAAGCTCCAGATTTTGAAGGCAAATTGGATCCGGATGAGTTTTTGGAGTGATTACATGCGATCAAATGCATCTTTGATTACAAGGAAGTTCTTGAAGACAAGAAAGCGAAGTTGGTGGCTCTTAGACTTAGAGGGTATGCTTTACTTTGGTGGACGAATTTATGTGGCAAAAGAGTGAGAAATTGAAAAGAGAAGATTAGAACATGGGAGAAGATGAAAAGCTAAGCTCAAGTCACAGTTTTTACCCGCAACCTACATCCATGATAGCTACTCCCAAATCCATAATCTAACCCAAGGTAACATAAACATCGAGGAGTACACAAGAGAGTTTGAAAAACTCCTAATCAAGTGTGATATCCAGGTGCCCGAAGAACAAACCATTGTTAGATACTTGGGAGGTCTTGATCCTAAGTATGCTAATGTGGTTGAATTATAGCAAGGCTTAACTTTTGATGAGGTTTGTATCTTAGCCTGTGAAGTTAAGCAACAAAGAAAGTCCAGGCCTTTCAAACATGAATTTCCAAGGCCCTCATCCTAAAACCAACCCTTTAACAAGGGGAGCTCTATTGGTTTCCCTAAACACACAGCACTAACTCCTTCTACCCCACAAAGAGCCCCAGCTCCACAAAAAAGCCTAGCTTCACAAAATAAACCCAATCCTATCCCTTTGAGCAGCAAAAGGTGTTTTAAGTGCCAAGGACTTGGACACACAGCCACAGACTGCCCAAACCGAACGACGATCACCTTTGGCTGAATGGGAGGCCGTGTAGGATACTGAGATTGAATAAGAAAAAGGGAATGATGTTGCGAATGACCAGGAAGACCATTAAGAAGAAGTTGAGGAAGAAGCTGACAAGGGTGAAATGCTTGTTTTGAGAAGAGTTTTAAGTGGCCCGAAGGGAGCTAAGCATGAAAAAAGAGAGAACATTTTTCATTCTAGATTCACAGTTCAGGGTAAACCATGCTCATTTATCATAGATGGAGGAAGTTATGCTAATGTAGTTTCACTTAGCATGATTGAGAAGTTAGGCCTCCAAGCTATGGCCTATCCCCACCATACAACACCCAACAGATAAATCAAAACAAAGGGTTACAAGTTAACTCTCAGTGCCTAATTTCCTTTCCTATTGAAAAGAACTACCAAGATGAGTTATGGTGTGATGTGATTCCCATGGATGCATGCCACATCTTACGAGGTAGGCTATTGGGATAGGATGATTGGGGTGAAAGGGGGCCGCTATGGACTGTGGGCACCACCACGAACAGGTCGCGGTGACCACTAGTCATGCTAGTTCTCCTATTTTGTTCAGTTGCTTCTCCCATAACATTCTAGAATGTGGTATTGGCCATGGTTGAACCATGTTAGGTGTCCTTAGGCCTCTTTTGCTATCTTCTTTGATCCTTAAGTCCTTAAAAATTTTCATTTTACGACCATAACTTGGCTCACAAAGGCAAAATCTCTCAAAACTAGCAAAACCAAGTGTAATAGCGTAAATAAGGGCATAGATCAGGCAATTAAGCATATTAATCCCCTCAAATGATTCCCAAACACTCACAAAATCATATGCAAATATGTCATTTATCACTCCCCCATGCTTAAACCTTTACTTATCCTCAAGCAAACACTAGAGAAAATTGATAAAGGGAGATGCATATAGGATCCAAAACAAACCAATCTCCTCAAAATAGACAACAGATAGCACATCACAAGCAAGAATGACAATCAACAGCAACCCCAAACAACACGCAAGGCATTTCAAAATTAGGACGAAGAGAAAGTGCAAAACCCCGAAAAAAAAAGATTATTTATTTATTATTTGGAATTTTATATATATATATATATATATATATATATATATATTTATATTATTTAGAATTATTATGATATTGACCGACCTAGTATGGTTGAGCTCATAGTGTTGGAATTTTTTAAAATTTAGCAAAATATCCCGAAACTTAGTGGAAAGGTCCAAGTCAGAGGAATATTGGTTCTTCGAATTCCCATACCCAAAGAGAAAACAAAAAGAAAAACAACCATGCAAAAGAGGGCAAGGGCGGAGGAGGAAGCCTTAATGATTTAAATTTTTCCCTTTCTCTTCCTCTCCACTCCCTCTCACCTCACGGCTCTCTCTCTCTCTTTCTACCCGGCTATCTCGCTCTACCCCATGCCGTCTCTCTCTCTCTATCTCTCTCTATCTCTCTCTTCCATGAGCCCTAGCCACCGCTGCCCTTAGACCCACCGCCCATCTCTCCCTCTCCATCCTCTTTGTTTTTCTTGGTAAATATGTCACACCTAACCAAGTGTGTTGGATTTCCATAGTTTTTCTTTAAGAAACCCTAAACATGGCCATGGAATTGATAGTTGTACACCCCCCATAATGTTCGTGTTTTTTCAGATTCAAACTTTTCGTGGGAGAACTAAAACGCCCTAAGGTTCTTCCTTTCCTCTATTTTTCACTTCAAGGTAGAGTACTAGTTTCTCCACTTATGGCTTGGATGGTTTGATTGTTTTACCAATTAAAAATAATGGTGTTGTCGAGTGAAAGGATTGTAGGCATGTTTTGGGGAGGTTTGGCTCAAACTATGGAAGGAAAGAAGGTTAAAAATTGTGATATTTTCACTATTAGTATGCCTAGAAAATCGTCTAACTTCGTAGGTTTACTGCCAATAATTGGCATCTCTAAAAATTATTTGGTGGTAGATATGGAAGTCCTCCAACTAGGTAATTTTGAATTTCATGAATTGGAGTTAAAACGAGCCAGTTATGGCCAAAATGCTGGGGCCGCACAAAACTGACTGTAACTAGGACAGTTTAGGAAATTGTTGATATTCAAACCAGTTAAACTCGGATTACTTTAATGGTTATAAAATGAAAGTTATAGTTCACAGATTGCCCTTTCCATAATGGGCTTAATCTTAAAGGTTCGACATTGGGGCTGATAGTTATGATCCTAGAAATTCGAGAGTGGGAATAACTGGGAAGTTCACAGTAGTAGCATGTGTAAAGCTTTTGTTATTTATAGCTTCCTGAAAATTTATTTAATGGATGGATTTGGTCGTTGGGTGTAAGAGGACACTTAGGAAAAATTATTAGGGAATAGTGGCCTCATAGAGTTAGAACTAACAAGTAACAATTATGCCCGAACTCCCCCGAATATCCCTTGGAAACATATCACGCGAGCATGCTGTTGAAATGTGTTTTGAATTGATGTTCGAGGGATCTTTCCTGGGTAAATGTGTCATGAGGCTTTACTATGATTTCTTTTACTGAAGCGATTGATCAACTAGTAATTGCATGAGTTTATCTTGAATGTTCGTTGCAAAAATGATAACTAAGTGTCTCTAGATCAGAATGGGTTAGGTTGGGCTATATTCTAGTTAAAGATCAATGTTAATTGTTAATGTATAAGTAACTAAATGAATGGGAGGGATTGAGAGTTAAACTCCTGTGTTGCTGAAGGCCATTAGCCTTCCGCGGGTAAAAGTCCATGCATGTGAGCGGCCACGTGCCATCTGGTGCATGGATGTGGGCCAGGCTAGCAATAACTGTCCAAATTGACAATAGGCCAGGATATTGTTAAGCAGCTGCATTAAACCCAAATGCATGTCATGAGAACCCGTGAGGTCGATCACCCCTTTTATCTTGAAACTCAATAACTGGGACTGGAATTTTTACACGGTTATGTTGAGAATGCGTAAGTACTTTGAACTGCTCTTGTTTGTCCCCCACGCCTAAAATGGTTTGAAATGAATTTGTTTGCGTGTTTTGATTGTTAAGGGTGGTTCTTATTAAGTTTATCTCACTTTTCGAAATGTTTTGTTTTGAGGTGATGTGCATGAGCATGGAGATGGGAACCCAAATTAGAGCAAAACTTTGCTATCTAATATTTAATTGAAATGAATTAGTTTCAGATTAAATTCATTTTAAAGATGGTTATTCAGTTTGGACATTGTTGTGTTTGTCATCACTACTCGAACTTATGCCTTAGTTTGAGATTAAACACTGCATTAATGTCTTCGGTTGATACTCCGGCTAGTATTTCCAAAAAGGAAATATGGTAGTAACACCCTATTTAGGTTTTCCGCTGCCATGAAGGCTAATATTAGTAAATTAAAAATGGACTAGAAAAATTGGGGTGTTACAAAGTGGTATCAGAGCTCAGGTTGACTAACCTGAAGGCTCGCCTAAAATGTTGTAATCAGGAATAAAAAAATTTAAAACCTGTAGACCTAAGGACTGAACGGAGCGTGAGTGTAGGGCGGGGAAAGGGGCATGTCTGCATGCGCTTATTTACTTGTGAACGCATGTCTGACTTGGATTTGTTAATGCTTAGGATGAATGGGACCCGTCATTGTTGTTGCATGGATTGTCGCTGCCCCTATTAGAGAATGGAAAAAGAAACCAGGGTTAGTCTAGCCAGCCACTTAGAATGGATTGAGGCTTTTATACATGGGGGAATAGAGGAGATAAAAAATGACTGCTTGAGGTTTGGTTGCAATCGGGCCTTGTTCTTTCTCCTGACTCTCTTCGGTGACCTAGTGTACCGTTACAGAACTAATGAGCTTCACCCTAAGACTAGATTGTTCAGTTTCTACAATCGGTGTTGTTTGTGTGACTTAGAACCTATGGGAATTAACCTAGCAGGGCTAGTGGACCACCTAATAGATGTGGGCCCCTATAATCAACCTTCTACCCCTGATACTAAGGATAAGACCCCACCACCCCTAGTGGGGAAAGATACTAAAGAGCAAGAGTCTATATGGGGAAACGAGCTTGTGGATGGGGAAGAGGAACTCGGAGAGGAACCTGTTGAGGAGGAAGACCCTAGAGAGGAACCCTTAGATGCGGATGATCCCAAGGAAGACCCTATGGAAGAAGAAGGCCTAGAAGAAGACCCTGAGTAATGACCCTTAGATGAGGATGATCCCGAGGAGGACCTTATAGGAGAGCAAGGCCCAAAAGAGGAACCTAAGGAAGACCCCTTAGAAGAGGAGGACCCCCATGAAAAGCATCTAGTAGAGGAAGACCTAGAAGAGGACTCAATTAAGGAAGAACCCAAGCCTGAGGTTACCCGCTAGAAGCGACAAAGGTCGGTAGGATGTGTCGTGGTACCTGCACAATGGACGTCCCTGAGTAATAGATGCTAGAAGTTTGCTAGAAGTTTTTCCTTTACAGAGTGTACTGTTTTTATCTTTCCTTTTTGCTAGCCAGTATGAACTAGGAAGTTTTGTTAAAGTTCTTATGTAATGATAGTATTGGTATGTAAAACAGTTACCATTTTAAATCTATGCATTAGAAACTTTATTGGGTTACTTAGATACAACTGTTCATTATGATTGGCTAAGAATTATGAACTTACGTTATATATGTACCTATATGTGAATGTCATTATCATTAATGAGATGTGTATAGGACATGTGAAGATGAGACCGGGCCATGTGAGCATGGCAAGTGAACGCGACTATGAACAAAACTGTATGTTTGTTGTGTATAATAATGTGGCATAAGACGCCTTACTAAACTATGATAGCACGTGCGTCGCGAGCTATTACAGAAGTAACTAAACTCGGCTTGCTTCCCAATCAGGATGTCAGGGGACTATACTCGATATGAGATGCCTTACTATGTGTCTGTTGTGTATAATAATGTGGCATGAGTAGACTAATTTTGTTGTCATTTCTGGGAAAGACTGGTTAGCAAAATATCAAGCCTAAATAAATTATCTAAAACAAAGAATCACCCTAAGGGGACCCAACGGAGAGAGAATAGTTCACAAAGGGAAGGTCTCGAAGAGTGGAGTGAAACATAGAACCACGATGAAAGCCCACAAACTACTAAGACGAGGATGCGAAGATTCCTATGCAACGTAATGGATATCGAGGCCACCGAGCCATTCCTCTAAGACATTCCAGTAGTTTAAGAATTCCCAGATGTTTTGCTGGATAATATCCTTGGCATGCCACCCCTTAGGGAGGTGGAATTTTGCATTGATTTAGCGTCAAGGGCATCCTTATCTCTAAAGCACCTTATCAAATGAAACTAGCAGAACTTAAGGAGTTAAAGACTCAACTGGATGAGCTATTAGAAAAGGGTTATATCCGGCCCAGTACGTCCCCATGGGGAACCCCGATGTTGTTCCTGAAAAAGAAGGATGGAACCTTGAGATTGTGCATAGATTATGGATAGTTAAACAAAATAACAGTAAAAAATTGTTACCCTTTACCCAGGGTAGACAATCTCTTTGACCAACTTAGAGGTGCGAGAACCTTCTCCAAAATAGACCTTCGTTCAGGGTATCACCAACTCCGGATCAAGGAAGAGGGCATACCCAAGATTGCATTCCGCACCTAATATAGTCACTATGAATTTGTAGTGATGCCCTTTAGGCTCACAAATGCCCCAGTAGCATTTATGGATCTCATGAATAGGGTCTTCAAACCTTACTTGGATCAGTTTGTGGTAGTATTCATAGATGATACACTGATCTATTCGAGGATTCTGGAAGAACATGCCCACCAATTGAGGATTGTCCTAGAAGTACTAAGGGAGAATGAGTTCTATGCAAAGCTAAAAAAGTGTGAGTTTTGGTTAGGTCAGGTGGCATTTTTGGGGCATGTAGTGTCTAATGAGGGAGTATCTATGGATCCCCAAAAGATAGAGGCTATAACGAAGTGGCCAAGGCCTATGAATGCGATGGAGGTGAGAAGCTTCTTAGGTTTGGCAGGGACTATCGTAGGTTTGTTCAGAACTTCTCGAAGATCACCACTCCCTTCACTAATGTGACACGGAAGGTTACCAAGTATGAGTGAACAGAAGCTTTCCAAGAACTTAAGAAGAGATTAACCAGTGTGCCTATATTGGTCTTACCCACCAACGACAAGGAGTTCGTGGTGTCTAGTAATGCATATAAAAATGGATTAGGATGTGCGCTGATGCAGGATGACCTGTCATAGCCTATCCCTTAGGGAAACTATAGACTCATGAGCGGAACTATCTGACGTACAACTTGGAGCTAGCAGCTGTAGTGTTCGTGCTAATAATTTGGAGACACTACATGTACGAGGTGCATTGTGACATCTTCACTGATCACCAGAGTCTAAAATATTTGTTCTCAAAGAAGGACCTGAATTTGAGACAGACGAGGTGGTCAGAATTCCTTAAGGGTTATGATATAAACTTCTTGTACCACCCCGGAAAGGCAAATGTAGTAGCAGATCCATTAAGTTGTAGGACATACTAAACTCTAAATAGCTTATTGGCACTACCTAGGGATTTGTGCAAGGATTTTGAGAAAATGGAGTTCAATGTGGTGGCAAGGGAAACCAGATCTATACTATATACCATGGAGGTACAACCTACCCTCATTGAGGAAATTAGAGCCCCTCAGAGCACGGACCCGCAATTGGATAGGATTAGGATAGAGGTGTCAGCAGGAAGGCACCTCCTACTTGATTCACGAGGATAGGACGCTAAGGTTCCATAACCGGGTATACATTCTGTAACAGCCCACGACCACCTGCCATTGAGGTATTGTCCGCTTTGGGCAGGCGGGACACTACCACCATCCATGCCCTCACGGTTTTGTCCTCAAAAGGCGCCTCAATGGGTTAAGGTATCCCCACCCCTCATAAGGCATGGTTCGTTCTCCTCAACTATCGATGTGGGATACCTTCATCCACCCCCCCTCTCAGGGGCCCAGCGTCCTCGCTGGCACACTGGTCCGGGTCCACGGCTCTGATACCATCTGTAACAGCCCACGACCACCCGCCATTGAGGTATTATCCGCTTTGGGCAGGCAGGACACTATCACCATTCCTGCCCTCACGGTTTTATCCTCAAAAGCCGTCCCAATGGGTTGAGGTATCCCCACCCCTTATAAGGCGTGGTTCGTTCTCCTCAACTACCGATGTGGGATACCTTCATCCACCCCCTTCTCAGGGGCCCAGCGTCCTCGCTGGCACACCGGTCCGGGTCCATGGCTCTGATACCACTGTAACAACCCACGACCACCCGCCTGCCCAAAGCGGACAATACCTCAATGGCAGGTGGTCGTGGGCTGTTACACATTCCCACCATAGAGGAACTCCAAAGGAAAATCCTAGATAAGGGACACAAGACCCCACATTTTGTTCACCCTGGTGGGAACAAGTTATATAAAGACCTGAAATGAACTTTCTGGTGCATCAATATGAAACAACAGGTGGCAAACTATGTAGCGAAATGTCTTACATGTCAATGAGTAAAAGCGGAACACCAATGGCCCATAGCACTCTTACAACCCTTGGAAATCCCTTAATGGAAATGGGACTCAGTCTCCATGGACTTTGTAGTAGGTTTACCAACCACCCATACGAAGAACAACGTGGTATGGGTCATCGTGGTTCGACTCAGGAAGACGGCTCACTTCATAACCATGAAAAACACATGGACCCTGGACCAATTGGCCCGAGCCTACCTAGACCTGATAAGCCGACTGCAAGGTATGTCAAGCTTTATAGTGTCAGACTGGGATGCTAGATTCCAATCAGAATTCTTCCAGAAGCTACAGGAGGCGTTCGAGACACTAGTACGTTTCAATGCAGCATTTCACCCAGCCATGGATGGGTGATAAGTGCTTAATATGTACACCTTTTTAGGGCTATTTTGCCTCATTTTTAGGAGAATTTTGTGCTTAATGATGTTATTTACTCTCCTATTCTCGATTTATGCTTGGTTGTAGTTGTTTTATGTGTTTTGCAGGATTTCTAGTCCTTTTACCCAACATTTGCCCATTAATGGCTTTGTTTGGGCCTCTCCCACGGTCATCCATGTTATGCCATGACTGTAGAGTAAAGAAAGACTAAAATTCCAGATCCAGCATAGACCACGGTCAGCCTGTGGTGGAACCCACGAACCGTGGTGTGCCTGTAACGGTTGCCTCTTCGTTTTCACTCAGTTTTGTGGCTAAGATGAACTGAAATTCTCTTTAAATAGGGACGTTCTGCAGCATTCCAAAGAACTCAACTTTAACTCAAAAGCAAAGCAAGCAAGTAGTTTAGTTTATATTAGTTTTATCTCAAATTTTGTTCTTAGTTTAGTTTTGAGTGAGTTTTGAGTATGGGAGTTTTGATCCTGAGGCGGTTCCAAGCCCTTGGTGCAGGCCATCTCAGTCGAGTCCCTTCCACTCAAGATTTCGCCGATCTTTTTTTGGTTAGTTTATCTTTTATCATGTCTGAGTAGTTTTCTTAGTCTAGGGATTTAGTAGTTTTTGGAATTATCATTGGATCATGGATTGATTGTTAAAGAATGGTGCTTATTTTCGTGATTGGTTTGATTTCATTATATCAAGTCTTCTTCATGTTGTGAGTTGATTTTTGGTCAAAATTTGCTTGCACGTTTGAAACAATCGAGTGAACATTCGAAAGAGGACATTTGGTTATTGGACCGTTTGAAAAGACATAGCATAACTTTGTCTCGAAAGAGAGATTTATATGTTAGGAGGGCTAGTAAGTAATCCAATATATTAAACTTGAATTAAGTCAAATTAGTTTGAAAGAACAACGTTTGCTTAGTTTAGGCAAATATGATTGATTTCGAAAGAATAGATCAAGTTTCTTAACAAGATTACAATTCTTCAGAATTAACCAATTAGAAAATAGCACATGTTTATTAATTTTGATCCAATTCTCTTCCATAACTGTGAAAATTTCTAAACATTTTTCTCTTGTTGATTTAAATAAGTTTAGTTGCAGTAGTTAATTGAATCCACTTGAAATTGAGTTTTGCTTAGCATATTCTGACAAGACTAGGCTTGATATATTACTTTAGTCCCTGAGGAACGATATTTTTATCTATACGACAAACACTCGTGCGCTTGCAGCAGAGTTGATCAAGTTTTTGGCGCCGTTGTCGGGGACTAAATTGTTAACTATTGAGTATTGTCTTAAGAACGTGACTAAACATTTTTATTGTTTTGCTTTGTTCTGTTTTCTTATTATTTTGCTTTTTCCTACTTAATTACGTTGGTAGTGTTGGTGAAAGTGCTTGCCAGAATTTTTCCTAGTTTATGCGAAGTCTGATTTTGTACTAGCCCGATCCAGAAATTGAGAGTTTCGCTTATGGAGGAAAAAGCAAAGGATTGAAGAACAAAGGCGCGAAGCAAGAAGGAATTCAAGTATGGCGAGTGAAGAAAGAAGGACCCTTTGTGATTTCGTTACTCCTGGGGGTCCAAGGGATTGCCTCAAGCATAGCTCGGCCTACTGTGAATGCCAATAACTTTGAGCTCAAGCCAGCACTTATTTCCATCGTGCAGCAATCTCAGCTTGGCAGAACTCCTTTGGAAGACCCAAATCTACACCTCTCGGTATTTACGATAAAGTTAAACAGATTCTCAGCGATGCAATTCGTTTGCGCTTATTCCCTTTCTCATTGAAGGATAAAGCGAGGGCTTGGTTGCACTCTTTGCTGTCTGATTGCATAACTACTTGGGACGAGTTGATAAGAGCTTTCCTCGCCAGATTCTTCCCTCCAAGCACGACAGTGAGCCTGAGAAATCAAATCACCAACTTTCTATAGAAAAAGGATGAGACGCTTTATGAAGCCTGGCAGCGTTTTAAAGATTTACTGCGTTTGTGCCCCCATCATGGTCTACAGCGCTGGATGATTATGCAGGCCCTTTATAATGGTGTGACCGAAGTTGTGAGGTCCACCATTAATGCGGCGACAGAAGGAAATTTAATGAGCAAGACCGAGGACGAAGCCTATAACCTTATTGAGGAGATGACGCTTAATAACTTTCAATGGTCCATTGAACGAGCCCAACCCAGGCGGGTTGGACGTAACCTTGAAGTTGATGCTTTTACTTTACTATATGCTAAAGTAGATGCTATAACCTTATTGATGTTGCAAACTCTAGTGCCCCTTCCCCTTGTGAGATTTGTAGTTCAATTGAGCATATATCTTTGCACTGTACAGTTGGGGGCCATTCTTCCCGGGCCCCGATGCAGTTAATTATGTTTAAAATTTCAACCCAAGACTGACCAATGACCCTTACTCTAATACCAATAATCCATGTAGGAAGAATCACCCAAATCTCTCTTATAGTCGAATTTAAACCTTGTGAATATGCCCCTATGAATGCTAGAGTACCCCCTGGTTTTTAAAGACCCATATTCCCTTCTCATATACCCCAAAAGTCAAATTTAGAGTTAATGATGGAAAACATGCTTATAGCACAACAAAAATAAGATGACTACATTAAGCAATTAGCCACCAAGGTTGATGTGCTTGCAACACATAATAGGATGTTGGAGACCTAGACTGCCCAGAAAGCTGCTTTTTCATCTACACCCCTAGATAGACTACCTAACGAACGTTAGCTTAATCCATGGGAGCAATGCAATGCAATGCTTCTACGAGGAGGCAAGCAAATAGAGGGACCTAAGGAAGTTACCCGCGATGAATCTTCACAAGATAAGAATAAGCATGTCGAGAATGTCGAGAAAGAAATATCTTCACCTTCTAAGGAAATAATTAATGATGTCACACATAAGCTTCACAAGGTTCCTAAGGACCCTAAGACCATTTCTTCAAAGCCGTACATACCACCTTTACCATTTCCTCAAAGGATGGCTAAGGCAGAACTTGATATGCAATTTGGAAAGTTTTCAAACGTCCTAAAAAACTCTACGTAAACATACGGTTTACTTAAGCCTTAACCCAAATGCCTTCATATGCTAAATTCCTGAAAGAAATTCTGTCAAACAAAACAAAGCTAGAAGAACACGAAATGGTAGCTTTGACTGAAGAGTGCAGTGCAGCAATTCAAAATAAGCTTCCAGCTACGTTAAAGGATCCCCGATAGTTTTTCAATTCCTTGCCTAATAGGGAATGTGCCTATAAACCGTGCTTCATGTGATCTAGGGTCAAGCATAAGCATGATGCCCCTTTCTCTATGTGAAAAACTAGAATTAGGAGAGTTAAGACCAACTACTATCTCCTTGTAATTAGCATACCATTCTGTAAAATACCCTGTGGGTAAAATTAGAGGATGTCCCAATAAAAGTAGGGGATTTATACGTACCATTAGACTTTGTGATTATGGAAATGAAATAGGATATACGGACCCCAATCATTCTCGGGAGGCCATTTTTTGCCACTGTAGGGTGCTGCATCGATGTAAAAAATGGTACCCTAACTCTTGATGCGGGTGATGTTTATGTGGAATTTAATTTACTAAAAGATGCTAAGTTTCCTTCTATTTCTGATGAATGCAATAAGGTTGATGTGGTTGATAGTTTAATATGAGAAATTGCATCTAACATTAATGATCCACTTGAGCACTTGATGTTGAATAATGGCAGTACTGAGGATGAAAACCCCGAAGTAGTCGAATTTGCTAAATTGTTAGAAGCCTATCCACCAATTCCGGTTTCCTCCACTAAGGTGGAATTATTGCAAGATGAAAGTAAACCCTCGTCTAATTGGGCAAAAGCTCCCGAGGTAGAGTTAAAGCTTCTCCCTTCCTCACTGAGGTATGAATTCCTTAGACCAAAATCTACATATCCTGTGATTGTGAATGCAAATTTGAATGCTACCTAGGTTGACTCTTTTCTTAGAGTGCTTAGGAAGCATCGTAAAGCCATAGGATACATCTTAGATGACTTAAAAGGGATTCATCCTTCCCTGTGTATGCATCGAATCTTGATGGAGGATGATCATAAGCCGTCAATTGAACACCAAAGGAGATTAAACCCTAGCATGTAAGAAGTGGTTAAAAAGGAAATTTTAAAGTTACTTAAAGCCAGCATTATCTACCCTATCTTAGATAGTATGTGGGTAAGCTCAGTCCATGTTGTACCAAATAAAGGAGAGATGGATGTTGTAAAAAATGAGAATAATGAGCTAATACCTACTAGGACTGTTATAAGGTGACATATGTGTATCGATTATCCAAAATTGAATAAATCCACCCGTAAAGACCATTTTTCCCTTCCCTTCATTGGCCAAATGCTTGAACGTTGAGCAAAGAACTCATATTTTTGCTACTTAGATGGATATTCGGGATTCTTTCAAATCCCTATTCACCCAAATGACCATGAATAGACTACCTTTACATGTCCATATGGCACGGATGCTTATAGACGAATTCCATTTGGGTTATGCAATGCTCCTGCCATTTCAATGTTGCTTGATCGCTATCTTTTCAGATTTTATTGAGGACATAATATAAGTCTTTATGGATGATTTTTTTGTGTATGGTACAACACATGACCATTGCTTGAATAACTTATCTAAGGTTTTGCAAAGATGTGAAGATGTGAATTTGGTCTTGAATTGGGAGAAATGTTATTTTATAGCGCAAGAGTTAGTTGTCCTTAGTCGTGTTGTTTCTAACAGAGGCATTGAAGTTGACAAAGCAAAGGTAGAGGTAATTGAGAAATTGTCACCACCAACTTCTGTAAGAAGTGTGAGAAGTTTTCTTAGAGATGTCGATTTTTACCGACGGTTTATTGCAAAACCTCTCGCCCAATTGCTTGTCAAGGATGTGCCCTTTGAATTTAATGAAGAATGCTTGAATGATTTTCACAGATTAAAAGAGGCGTTAATCACTACTCCCATAATATAAGCTCCAGATTGGGAGCTGCCTTTCGAAATAATATGCGATGTAAGTGACTATGCTGTAGGAACTGTTTTAGGTCAACGAAAGGATAATAAACCATATGCCAGCTACTATGCAAGCCGCACTCTTGACGAGGCTCCAGTCAATTATGCCACGGCCAAAACGGAGTTCTTGGCAGTTGTCTTTCGCTTGGAAAAATTTCGGTCCTATTTGATCAATTCCAAGGTCATCGTTTTGACGGATCACGCTGCTTTGGGGCATTTAATGAAGAAATCTGATTCCAAACCTCAACTCATCCGATGGGTCCTCTGCCTTCAAGAGTTTGATTTAAAAATCAAAGACAAGGCATGATTGGCTAATGTGGTTGCCGATCATCTATCTTGTTTAAGCCAGAATCCACTCCTAGTGAAGAGCATCCCATGGATGATTTTTTCCCTGATGAGCAGTTATTAGCTATATCCCAACAAGCTGCTCCATGGTATGCTGACATGGTGAATTTCAAAGTATGTGGCGTGTTACCTCTAGGATTGTCCTACCAACAAAGAAAGTTCATTATAGATGTCAAATACTATGTGCGGGAAGACCGTTTCCTTTATAAGCTATGCGGAGATGGGATTTATAGAAGATGCTTGCATGAAGAACAGGTTCGTAGTGTCTTACACCACTGCCATGCTTCAACCTATGGCGGTCATTTTTGACCAGATAAAACCATTGCGAAAGTACTTCAAGCAGGTTTCTATTGGCCCCCACTCTTTAAGGAAAAAAGGAAATTTGTCATGACATGTGATAGATGTAAGTAAACAGGGAACATTTCCAAGAGGCATGAAATGCCTCAAAGTGGCATACTCAAAGTAGAATTGTTTGATGTATGGGGGATTGACCTCATGGGTCCTCTTCCTCCTTCTCATAACAACCTTTATATTCTTGTGGTAGTTGACTATGTTTCTAAGTGGGTGGAAGTCATTGCCTCTGTAATAGCCCGACCCTAAATCATGTTTATTCATTTAATTAAGCCATATTAATTTTTTTTACATTTATTTATCTCATTTAATCATCCTGGTTGGGAGAATTCATTTGGGGCTCCACTTTGCAGTTCGAGCTTCATTTACTGAAAATCTTTGGAAAAATCGATAGTAGGCCTCGATATTTATGATTTAAAAGATTCAATTATTTTTCATAACATTACAAAATTTAATTTCAAGTTATGCAAAAATTTTATCGCAACATAGTGTTTTAGTTCCAAACCCAATTCATTTGGGCCCAATTTAAAGCCCAACAAGTTGGTATGATTGAATTTTGCTAAATACCATCATTTATGCCTAATTATAAATAATAAAAATCTACTTTTTGGAGGCTTATTCTCCGCCAAGTAAATCAAGCAAGGGAAAAACAAAATATATATGTCAACTAAGTACTTAAGATAAGCATGCAAATCATTTTTTTTCCTTCCACACAAGCAAAGGTTAGCCATCCTCTCTTCTCTCTCTTGTCTCCGTGGCTGGCCCTCCCATTTTGCTTTTATTGTTGGGTGGTTCTGCCACCAACCACCACCTTCTAGCCACCAAGACAGCCACCTGTCACCACCCCTATCTGCTGCCAGCCACCTGCCACATCCCCACACCCTTCAAGCATCATTCACACCTCCCTTTTCAAGCACAAAGTGAGTAACTCCATCACCTATCATGCTGATTTTTTTTATTGCGATTGTTGTTTTTTTTTTGTTTTATTGTTGATGATGAAATTTTGATAAGAATAAGAGCTATCTTTGAAGTGTTAAATTGTGGATTAAGGAAGAAAGCATGCTAACGTTGGGATTATTCATGATCATGCTAGTTTAGGTTTCAACTGATGATTAAGGAGTACTTTGTACTTGATTGGGTAATCTTTAGCATCATAAATGATTATGGTAGTGTTGGTGTGGTTTTCGATGAGTCAAGGAGTAATTTTAGTGGGGGATTATGTGAAGAAAACATAGCAAATATATGCTTTTGAGCTGGAAGCATACCAAAAATAGGGGTGACTTTGGTAATAAACTGGTATTAATTGGCACATCCAAAATTCATGATTTTTGGTGTAGTCATAGCTTGATGTTTTAGATTTCTACAGGCTCTAGAATTATTCAAGTTTTAGTTGTGTGGACAAAGTTATGACCAATTTACTCAAGACTATGCAGAATACATCGAAACTGGGAACAATTTGATCAGTGGACTTTACGAAAAAACTGGTATTGATTGGCTCATTGAAAATTTGTGATTTTTGGTGTGTGGATATATCAATGAGTTATATTTCACATGCCTTTTGAATCAAATTAATCTAAGTTCTGTGGAAAAAGTTATGGTCATTTTGCTACGACCGCGTAGATTGAGCTGAAATTGTGCACGTCTGTGTTCTACCCTAATTTTACGGACCTTACGATGTGAATCATGCTATGTGTCCTAAATAAACATTTTAGTGGACATTATGATGTTTTCATATTGGGGTTTTACATCTTATTTGTAGGTCGGGATTGAAAGATATGGATTTTCTAATGCACACCATCAAACTGTATTATGTGAAGAAAGGAATTAATACTTAATGGATCAAACTGAGGTTATTTGAGCCTTATGAACCTCACAACACCCCTCATGGCATTAAAAATTCTATTTTCCATTTCAGAATCATTACACATTCTATTATCCATTTCAGAATCATTACACATTCTATTATCCATTTCTGAAGCATTACACTTTCCATTATCCATTTCAGAAATATCATAAACCCATATTTCTTTTATATCAATTGAAATATTTTTATTAGCAGCTCAACCATTCCAATTAGTCTATTTTGTATCATTTTGTTGTATTTCAAGTTCAATAACCCTAACTGATTTATTTTTCAGATCATTTTGGTTTAACTTGCTTTATATTGAATTATTGGGATTGTAGAAGTCTTTTTAATTAATAAGTTTTCATTAAAGTTAGAAATTATGCCAGTGAACATGGTTTACTAACTATATTTATCTATAATGATATCTCTTAAATAGAGTTGGGGCCTAGTCTATCGTTTCCATTGTGCATAAGTATTATCAAGTGAAATATCATTTTAAAGACTTCAAGTACGTCTATTGCTTGTATCTTTAGAAATCAGAGTGTATTTATCAACGTTATCATATTTTGGTAAGTACATTAATGAATCAGTTTATATAGTGATTTATCAGTTAATTAGTGACCCCGTCAGTTATCATCTATAGGGCATTCGCCCTTCAGTTAGCCGTGCGGCTTCAAACCAGGTCCCCGATCGACTTGGCAGGTGTACACTTATCCATAGATCGTAACAGTATCAAGGGGTTCACTATCAGATAATAACTAGCAATGCAGTTTTACATCATCTCATTCACTATTTTAACTTAAATGAATTGCAAATTAGGCCCAATTAGTGTTTCAATCATCAGTTAACAATTCAGGAATGCATGTACTGAGCTTCAGCTCATAGTTTGAAATGTTTTTCATGTTTTGTTTTAGGCAAATGCTCAGAGAATTGCCCTCATGCAAATCAGCTGAAGAAAATAAGTGAAGCAAGAAAATTCGGATGGATCAGAAGTAATGTTGTATATACATATTTAAAGCTGTATTTTGAATTCTTTAGTGGATGGAGATGTAGATATTAGATGGTGAATTATTTTCTTATGGTCTATAAACCTTACATTAGTTAACACTGTTTGTGAATGGTTGATCATATGTGAAGGTGTATGATTGAAGTTATGCTTAATTGTGTCATTTATAGTACTCATGTTTCAAGCCTTATCCTTTTGGACGGCGGTAATGCCCCTATCATTAGGTTGTCTAGATTATAATTAAGAGATTTATTAAGGAATATACAAGCAGTGAAACATATTTAATTTGGGGGCGTTATAGCCTCCCCGACAAATGATTCCAAAGTTGTCCTTAAATTTCTAAAGAAAAATATTTTCACACGATTTGGCACACCAAAAGCTCTTCTATGTGGCAACAGCACACATTTTTGTAACAAGCCTCTAGAGTCACTCTTAAAAAAATACGGGATATTTCATAAGGTCGCTACGCCTTATCATCCCCAAACAAGTGGGCAGGTGGAACTCTCGAATAGAGAATTGAAAAGCATATTGGAAAAAACGGTGGATCGTTCCCGCAAAGATTGGTCCTTAAAGCTTGATGATACTCTGTGGGCATACTGAACTACTTATAAGACTCCTCTAGGCACCACACCATACCAATTAGTGTTTGGAAAACCTTGTCACTTGCCAGTGTAACTGGAACATAAGGCATATTGGGCTATAAGGACACTCAATTTTGATCTCAAAGTAGTAGGAGAATAAAGATTCTCGCAACTAAACGAGCTCGACGAACTAAGCTTGGAGGCTTATGAAAATTCACGCGTTTACAAAGAGCGAACTAAGAAATGGCATGACTAACACATTGTGACGAAGCGTTTTGAAAAAGGTGATATGGTCCTCCTGTTCAACTCAAGGTTGAGATTGTTTCCTGGTAAAATGAAATCCCGATGGTCGGGACCATTTACCATTACCAAAGTTCAACCTAGTGGAGCAGTGGAAATATGCAGTGAGTCTATAGGAGTTTTCATAATCAATGGACAGCGATTGAAGCCATATCTAGTGAGAGAACCAATTGAAAATGTCAATGTTCATATGCTAACTGAGCTGGTTCAACCATAGAAGAAAGGGTCAAGTACAAGAAAGTTCTCTATTAATTTCTCACCAAATCCTCCTCCACCTCATCCTCTCTAATTCTGATTTCTGCTACTACCCTTCCCCTTTTTATTATGATGTGCCCACATTGAGGGCAATGTGTGATTCAAGCATGGAAGAGTTAGTTATTGTATTTGGCGTCTAATGCCTGTTTTTTTGGTTTTTGTTTGGTGTGTTTGTTTGTTTTTTGCTTTGTATATATTTTTAGCATTAGTTTTTGTAGTTTTTGTTTTATTTTTGTTTTTTAAGTAGTTTGCATTGTTTGCAGGAGCATGCATGTGCAAAAAAAACAAAAAGATAAAAAAATATTAAAAAAATATTAAAAAATTGAAATAAAAAAATCCTCTGATGATGATTTTTATAGATTTGGTAGCTTTCTTTGGTTAGTTTGATTCTTTGATTAGCCCAAATTGTGCATGAAAGTTTGTGAATGAATTTTCAAACTGAATTCCTTGTTTTAACCATATGTTGAATGCGAATTGATTTTCCCCATGAGTCTTTACATGAAATTCTAGCATGTGTTTGCTAGTGAGCTAGTTTTGACTGTAGTAGATGTCCCGTGAGACTTTGAGCCTTTAGGGACTGTTTATCATTATTAGTCTTATATTTTCTTTCATGTGTGACTTTTCCTTGATGCCATTTCTCTAGAAGTTGCCTTGGTTCTTATTCAAGACCACATTTCACATATGGATTTAGGCCATATGATTGAGGCATTTTTCTTTCTTTGATTTATTTGAAACCCACGGCCAAATAGCCACCCTTGTTATGTATTGTATCCCTTGTTAGCCCCTTTAAGCCTGTAACCATTTTTCTTGATATGAACCTCTTACTTTTAGTCCATGGCCTAAAACTTGTTTTACCCTTAAGCCAAGGCTAGAGGAGCTTTACATTCTTTTGCATCAAGTTTGATAGGGGGTTAGCAAGCTGGATTGTTATTCTTTTTAGTAAATTTTGGGTGTTTGGTGCGGGGATGCAAATATTTGATAAATTGTTTGTTTTATTGAGTAAAATTTAGAGAAGAGTTCGATTTTAAAGTTCATTATGGAATTCCCTAGGCTATTCTTCTTTGAAAAAAAAAAGAAAAGGAAAGAAAGAAAAAAACAAAAGAGAAAAAAAAAGAGGGAAATTTTTTTAAGAAGGTGAGTAGCCTTGGTGGGAATGTAAGATATTTGTGATTTTCGACTCTATCTCTTTTCATTTTTGGATATATTTTGTTGATGAGTTGATATGGTTCGAGGCGAATGTAGTATGATGCATCAGAATTGTTTAAGCTCTTAGTCTATGGCTTTAAGCTCCTCATTTCCAAAAACATTTGTTGCCCTCTTACCTTTATGCTAAGGTCCATTACATCCCTATGAAAGTCCTCATGATTATTTAATGTATTTCCATTTTAGTGGTGGCGAATTTGAGAATTTTGTCAAGCTTATGGTAGATTTGTGTCCAAGGAATGAGAATTGAGAGAACCTTCATATATATACATTGTCAAACACATGAGTGTTGAGTGCCACATAACTATAGTGAGGTTCTACCGACCTTGCTAGTCTTACTCATTTCATGTGCTAGAATGATTGTATTTGACAATTTGGAGGACGATTGGTTCAAGTTTTGCATTATGGTCTATAAAACATTTTTGAAATTTCATTCCCTATTCTGGTTGTTAATGAAATTTTTGCATCTTTTTGGGCTACCTTTGGACCATCCTTGCCATTTGAATGTTATCTATGTCTACCCTAAGGAGGCTGTGTATATCTTTAATCCTTGCATTGCTTGATGACAAGCAACAGTTTAAGCAAAGGGGAGTTTCATAAGTGCTTAATATGTACACCTTTTTAGGGCTATTTTGCCTCGCTTTTAGGAGAATTTTGTGCTTAATGATGTTATTTACTCTCCTATTCTCGATTTATGCTTGGGTGTAGTTGTTTTATGTGTTTTAAAGGATTTCTAGTCTTTTTACCCAACATTTGCCCTTTAATGGCTATGTTTTGGCCGCCTGTTGGTCATCCATGTTATGCCACAACCATAGAGCAAAGAAAGAGCAAAATTTCAAATCCAACACAGACCACGGTTAGCCCATGGAGGAGTCCACGGACCGTGGTGTGCCTATAACTGTTGCCTCTTTATTTTCCCTCGGCTATCTGGCTGAGATCAACTGAAATTCTCTATAAATATAGACGTTCTGTGGCATTCCAAAGAACTCAACTTTAGCTCAAAAGCAAAGCAAGCAAGTAGTTTAGTTTAGATTAGTTTTCTCTCAAATTTTGTTCTTAGTTTAGTTTTGAGTGAGTTTTGAGTGTGAGAGTTTTGATCCTGAGGCAGTTCCAACCCCTTGGTGAAGGCCATCTCCGTCGAGTCCCTTCCGCTCAAGATTTCACCGATCTTTTTTTGCTTAGTTTATCTTTCATCATGTCTGAGTAGTTTTCTTAGTTTAGGGATTTAGTAGTTTTTGGAATCGTCGTACCCAATCATACAGAGAACTGGGGAAGTAGTTTATCGACTGGAGCTACCGCCCGAACTTCCAAGAGTACATAATGTGTTCCACGTGTTACAGTTACGGAAGTTGTAACGCCCCTAAATTAAACATGTTTCACTGTTTATATTCTCCTTAATAAATCACTCAATTGTAATATGATGAATCCAATAATAGGGGCATTACCACCATCCAAAAGGACAAGCCTTGAAGCATGAGTGTTATAAATAACACAGTTAAGCATAGCCTCCACTGTACACATTCATATATGATCATCCATTCACAATCGCCGTCCAATGTACGGTTTATAAACCATAGTAAGATAATTCACCATGTAATCTACCTCTTCACCCACAGAAGAATTCCAAATACAACTTTAAAGTACGCATATACGGCATTACTTCTGATCCATCCGGATTTCCCTGCTTCAGTTATTCTCTTCAGCTGATTTGCTGGCATGAGGCCAATACTCTGAGCATTTGCCTAAAACAAAACACGAAAAACATTTCGAACAGTGAGCCGAAGCTAAGTACATGCGTTCCTGAATTGTTAAATTATCATTGAGCACTGGTTGGGCCCGCTTTGCAATTCATTTAGTTAAAATAGTGAATAAGATGATGTAAAGCTGCATTGCTAGTTATTATCTGATAGTGAACCCCTTGATACTGTTACGATCTATGGATAGGTGTACACCTGCCAAGCCGACCGGGGGACCTAGCCTGAAGCCGCGCGAGTAACTGAAGGGCGAATGCCTTATAGATGATAACTGACGGGGTCACTAATTAACTGATAAATCACTGTGTAAACTGATTCATTGTTGTACTTACCAAAACATGATAACGTTGATAAATACACTGTGATTTCTAAAGATACAGGCAATGGACGTACCTGAAGTCTTTAAAAATGATATTTCACGTGATAATACTTATGCACAATGGAAATGATAGACTAGGCCTCAACTCTATTTCATAAATGTCACTGTAAGTATGTGTAGTTAGTAAATGATCCTTACTCGCATAATTGAGTAAGTAAAAGTAGGTGTAACAGAAGTTGAGTAATGAAATGGGATACATAACTTGTGCATCTCAATATAATAAACTGATTTTAATTCAATATAAGACAAGTTAAACCAAAATGAACTGATTTAAATCAGTTAGGGTTATTGAACTTGAAATGCAATAAATTGAAGTAAAATAGACCAAATGGAAATGATGGAGGTGATAATGAAAAGATTTTAATTGATATAAATGAAATATGGGTTTTTGATATTTCTGAAATGGATAATGAAAAGTGTGATGCCTCTGAAATGGATAATGTGAGGTTCAATGCCATGAGGGATGTTGTGAGGTTCATAAAAGCTCAAATAACCTCAGTAGATCTAATAGACACTAACTTGAGTCATTACTGTGCCCACTTCTCAAATTTCATTTTCATGCACACTTAACTCGGTTTTCAAACCTAAGTAAGCTTATATATATAAACAAAATTGTTGAACTCACTACACCTTGTAATTTCCTTGCAATACCTATAATTATATAGAAACTTCTCAAAATATTTCCAAATATCATGATTTCTGCATTCACTAATGTTACCGTTTGATGGTCTGCAATAGAAAATCCCTATCTTTCACTCTCGACCTACGAATAAGATGTAAAACCCCAATATGAAAAGCTCATAATGTCCAATAAAACATTCATTTAGGACACAAAGTATGATTCCGACAGTAAGGTCCCTAAAATTAGGGTAGAACACAAACGTGCACAATTTCAGTTCAATCTGCGCAGTCGTAGCAAAATGACCATAACTTTTTTCCCAGAACTCGGATTAAGGAAATTCAAAAGGAATTTTAAATATAACTCATTGATATATCCACACACCAAAAATCACAATTTTCAGTGACCCAATCAATACCTGTTTTTTCGTAAAGTTACTGTTTCAGTTCAGTTCCCAGTTTCAATGTATTCTGCATAGTCTTGAGTAAATTGGTCATAGCTTTGTCCACACAACTCTAAATTGAGTAATTCGAAATCCTATTGAAATAAAACTCATCAAGCTATCACTACACCAAAAATCATGAATTTTGGATGTGCCAAACAGTACCAGTTTAATCCCGAAGTAGCCCCTGTTTCAGGTCTGTTGACAGCTTAATAATCACATCTTTGCAATCTTTTCTTCACATAACCACCCACTAAAATCACTCTTTAACTTATATAAATCAGCATAAACATCTTGATATTCCTTACCAATGCCAAAGATCACAAATCTCATTTAAAACAATCAAAATTCAACACTTGAACATTAAGCTTGCATGATTAAGATAAAACCCTAACCCTAGCTTCAACTCCAACATGATCCATCACCAAGATGATTCTTAATTCAATAAAAACAACATGATCCATCATCAAAATGACCAAAAAAATAATTAAAAGAACAAGATTGACATCACTTACTTTGAGCTTGAAATAAGTGAAGATGGAGATGATATTGGGTGATTTGGAGGATGGAAAATGGTAGCCAATGGAGGGAGGTTGTTTGGGGATTGAAATCCTTGCCGGAGAGTGGCCGGAAAGCACCAGGAAAGCTGGTGGGGGGGCTGGCTGTGTAGAGAGAAGGAAGAGAGAGAAGAGAGAGAAAGCCTTATGTTGTTTACTAGCTAGAGAATACTTCGTGTACAAAAGACTTGATATATATATAT
>JACYFF010031955.1:71509279-71530718 GCA_017589665.1 Selenicereus undatus
GGCAGAGAGAGAGAGGAGATGGCGAGGCGATGAGGTTGTGAGGGTTCTGGGTTAGATTGTCGGGGGTCGAAGAAGAAGCAGACGCGAGGATGAAGGGAACAGAGAGAGAGCGTGTGTAGGGGAAGGGGATATAAGAGCTGAACCGGCCGGTTCGGTTCAGGCTGGACCGGTTTGGTTTTTTCTGAACCGGTTTTTTCTGGAGTTTGGCCCGGTTCTTCAACCTCGGACATTTCCTCTATTTTTCTTGCATTTTCCGCCATTTTTTCACATTTATTAAAAATCTGCAAAATAAAATAAAATCAATTAAAAACCTAAAAAAAATATTATTAAAACGAGCATAAAACAGGTGTAACAGTACCTTAAAAATAACACATTTTTGGCTCAAACAAATACTTCCACACCAAGATTTTGCTCGTCCTCGAGTAAAACAAACTACGCTAACTAAAAGAAAATGAAAATAAGGAAAAGAAAATCCTAACTCACTGTTGTAGGAATCACGGTTGTATTTAGCGTATGCAACAAGCCCTTTAAACCCCTTGGACTCCCAAGTGGACGAGTGAGGTCTCGTGAGGGTTTCAAAGTGAAATACCCACAAAATTATTCAAAAAATAAAAGAAAAATCTTTTTGGGTTTTTTTTTTAAAACTGATATGTACAAAACTTGGGAAACATATGCACAACTCCTAATCAGCTAAATTACCCATGTACTCAATTATTAACCTATATACACATAGAACGTACTTCAAAGTCCTCTACCTCTAAATGACATCAAAACTATAATTTTCACCCCATTGAACATCCAGAGTTTGAATCCATCCCGGTGTTTGTGTGCAAGTGTATCGTTATCTCCAGGACTCAGATTTACCAGAATAGACTTAATCCCACTTGGTTCATATAACTACATTATTCTTATACTGACTTTGGAAGCAAGCTTTCCCAGTAGCAATATTGCCTCAAAGGGTAACACCCAGTAGCACGTGTCTCAAAGGGTAACGCCCAGTAGCGCATGCCTCAAAGGATACTTGTCATTCCCAATTTTATTCTTTTTCTTTATTTATAATACAATTTTTTTTCAATTTTTTTCCGAAGTAATCATGCCATAAGTTAGTGGGACAATCATTCATGGAATTCAAAGACCTAAAGATAATGATGAAAGAATAAACAAGGACTGGATAACACAACCTTTAATGAACAATTGAAGTTAGGATCAGGGCTTAGAATATCACATTCGAAGTTGGAGACTTATCATGCACATCCTATTTATATACAAACTAACAACTAAAGCACAGGGGATTCAATCTATTCAGAAAAGATACAAGTGTCCTCCCAAAAAAAAAAAATCTTCAAAATTTTTTGAAAAATGGCACCTCATTCCCACACCAAAACTTCACAATGTCCTCATTGGGAGAATTAAGGCGCTAAAAAGCAAGTCCATAACTAAACAACCGAAAAACCTAGATTATATACAACTAGAACACCACCAAAAACATAAACCAGAAACAAAATAAAACCAAAATGAAAAAGAAAAAGCAAGACTAAAATCAAAGAAACACACAAAAAGTGAAAAACAAACCACAACCCTAAAAACTAAGAAAAGAAGACAAAAATCAAAATCAGAACAAAAATCAAAACAAGACCAAACACACACATATATTTACAAAAGCAAAACTAAACAAAAATCAAAGACCTACTAAATTGCAAACAAAAAGAAATCTAAAACAAAATAAAGGAAAAGAAAAACAAAAATGAAACCAAAATGAAAATAAGATGAAAATAAAAAAGGAAAATAAAAATGAAAGTAGAATGAAATAAACAAAAATGAAATACACAAAAATAATGAAAATAAAATGAAATAAACAAAAATGAAATAAAAAGGAAAAACTAAAACATGCTAAGCTAAAGAAACAAAGGATTTACAACTAACACATATTCACAAAATCCTAACATATACAACTAAATACAAAAAGAAATGAAAGAAATAAAAGAAAAGAAAAGAAGAGTGGAACGATCATACCAGGTTGGATACAGGCTGTACCCAAACTATAAAGTTTATGGAGCATCAGTCACTCCATATTAAGCTGAAAAAGTGCTATTCAAATCAAAACACGTTAGAGCATGTGACAGCTTATCAAACAAGGATGCCCAACTCTCAATAGCATAAGAACTATAAAAAAACAGAGAGTTAGAACCAGATTGAGTACATCCATATAGCTAGGAAAGCACAGGTAAGGGCCCGTTTCAACTTATCAAACAATGGGGCCCACTCATGAATGAAATGAATATACTCAAAAACAGCCAGAAGTGAGATCATTGGCCTAGAAACTATATTAGAATGAATGAACTGTCTAGGCAAAGCAAAGGGTTCAAAATCCACGAGTCCTTTAAGTTCAATATGCATATGAGTCTGGTCTAAAGTAAAATTATCAGTGGTAATCATCTCAAACTCAACAGATTCAGACTTGCTAGATTCAAAAAGGAAGTCAGTCTCGATGGAATTAAAAGAAAATGACTCATAATCAGCATGAAAACCATCATTAGAACTTCCATGGGTCTCGTACTCACGAGAAAAAGATTCGTGCTCTACATGCAGAATATTATCATCAAAGTCAAACATAATGAGTTCAGGTATCTCATTATGCAACTCCTGTGAAGCATCTTTTGAATCACCCAAATCATGAAACTCTACTGCAGGTGTGATGCTAATTTCTAACTCACTATCAGAATCAGATTATACATCAGTGACATTTTCAAGTGAGCTAGTACAGGGTGCAAGATCTGATGATAGAGACTTAGGGAGGTCACTTTCTTGTTCTAAACTACGCAAACACATGTTTTCATTCAAATCAAGCATAGTCGAATAGGAAGGTGCAAAATCATCAGTACGACTAGCTGCAGGTTCAGGAGATCCTAACCTAGAGTCAGGCTCACTATAAGTCTTTCTATTTTGATTAAAACATTGAGAATATTCAGCAATTCTCAATTTCATGGTCTCTATCATTTGATCAGTCATATCATCAATTTTGGTCATTTGATCAGTCATATCGTCATTTTTCTTTTCAAGTCTTGCACAGGTAGCACGATAAGGACACGTAGAAACATCGTGATAAGGAGATTCACAACAATCACACAGTACAGGAGGCATATAAGAATAAGATGAGTCATATGAATTTAGAAAATGATCTGGGGGGGAAGGATTAGCAAGAAAAAGCATACTCATCGGAAGTTGGGTATCCAGAAAACTGATTAGCTCGTTTAAACTCGTAAGTATCCCAACCTAATTTTTCAAAGAAATCCCAAACTTCATCTTGAGTTTTAGATAACAATCCTAGCAAACCCCCTGGGCACATGGACTCAACATGACCATAGAATTTAGAATTTAGACCCAAAACAATGACCTCAAAGATTTCCCATTTTTGAAAGGTTTGAGGCAATTGAGCACGATAATCATTAAGTCGCGATAAATAGCTCTAGAAAGGTTCATGCCCATATTGTGGGAAACTGAAAACTGACATTTTGAAAATTTTTAAAGTTTTTATCAAAAATATTTTTTGGATTTTTGGTTTTTCACCTTTTCTTGGGTTTTTAAAATTTCTAATTTTTTGGATTTTCAATTTTTCACTTTTTTTTTGGGTTTTTGAAATTTCCAATTTTTTTTGTGTGGTTTTTGGAATTTTCTAATGTTTTTGAATTTTTAAGCATTTTTCATTTTTTGGGGATTTTTGAAGGTTTTTCGAAATGTTTTTGGATTTTTGGGGGCTTTTTCAAATGTTTTTGGATTTTTTTGGTTTTTTCAAAAACGAAAAACGATACCAAAATGAGAAATTGAAGATCGATTCGAAACTTAAAGTTACGAAATGACTAACAAGAACTCATTACGTAAATAACAACTAAACAAAATAACAACAAAACTAAACAAATACGAAAGCAACTAAAAACATGACCAAATCTCACCGTCTTCCCTGGCAGCGACGCCAAAATTGTTGAAGGTTTTTTTAGGGAATGTGAACTGAACTGAATTTAAACCTCAAGCATACAATATCATTGTAATACTTAGAGGGTCGGTCCACAGGGAAGACGTGAGAGATTTTTGGTCACTAACTTATTAACTAAACTAAATGGGATTTCTTAAAGCAATCTAATAACCTAAACAACCTAAACCTAAACTAAACCTTGTTTTGATTATCCAAGTTAAACCAAACTAAAATTGAACTAAGCATGATTTAGCTATCAACCACATGATTTCAACTAACACAGTGAACAAAACCCAATCCAGCAATCAAAGCCAAGGCATAAGCTAAAATGATCAAAATGAAGCAAATTAGCAACCAACCTGAGCCACATAACCAAAACAGCATGAAGCTACTAATCACACTGAAGCACACTGAAGCGTAATCAACAGAAAGAAGGTAGAGGAGCTCAACCTAACTACAACCTAAAATGACCAAAACATAACCAAAACCAGCATCCTTACTACTCAATCATCCAACATTCATTTTCAGGCCAAACATAACCTAAGCAGAGAAAACAGAACAGCAGCAGCAAAAACACGGGAAAGGGAGATTAAGCAGCAGCAAGCAGCAACGGGAAAGAGATTACCCAGAAGCTCGAACATCAAAATTGTGCCTCCTCACTTGCAGCCATACAACAAGGAAGATGGCAGAGTCGAAACCAGGAGAGGCAATAGCAGTACCAGCTAAACCGAAGCAGTGAACAACGGAAAGGGAGGGGGGTTAAACTAATGCTAGCCTAGGCCTCAACGCTTTGCAGCTCAGCCTCAACTAACATCAATGGCTGAATCGCCATTAACACACCTTCAAGCTCTCGAACAAACCGAAACAGGGGAAGCAGATTACATAAACACAGGCGAGAATTATGGGGCAAATTGAACCTAATTTCTTATAAAATCGATTCAGAAGTTCGAATTACACCACAAATTCATGAAAATCAAACCAAATACATCAAATTTTAGCTAACTAACATAAACCCTCATTTGCGAAAAACTGGAAATCTAACCCTAAAACACGAAATTAAACCTCATAATCTGCTCTCTCTTCAATGGTTGTCGCCACTCCATTTATACCCGAACTGCATCAATCTGGGCCCTCGATGTGATGATGCGTGGACGGTGGATGAGGGGTCAGCGAGGTGCTTTGCTGGCGTTTGGAGCGTGGTTGACGGGTGGTGGGATGGGTTGGATGAAGGTGGTTTCGAAGATGGGAAGCAAAACAGTGGGTTGGGGTCTCTGGGCTTCGGGTTTTGGGGTTTTGGGATATCTGTGGGCTGGGTGGTTTTGGGAAGGGCTAAGAGAGAGAGAGAGATGACGAGGCAGAGAGAGAGAGGAGATGGCGAGGCGATGAGGTTGTGAGGGTTCAGGGTTGGAGTGTCGGGGGTCGAAGAAGAATCAGACGCGAAGATGAAGGGAAGAGAGAGAGAGCGTGTGAAGGGGAGGGGGATATAAGAGCTGAACCGGTTCAGCTGAACCGACCGGTCCGGTTCAGGCTGGACCGGTTCGGTTTTTTCTGAACCAGTTTTTTTCTGGAGTTTGGCCCGGTTCTTCAACCTCCGACATTTCCTCTATTTTTCTTGCTTTTTCCGCCATTTTTTCACATTTATTAAAGATCTGCAAAATAAAATAAAATCAATTAAAAACCTAAAAAAAATATTATTAAAACGAGCATAAAACAGGTGTAACAGTACCTTAAAAATAACACATTTTTTGCTCAAACATTAAGCAGAGATCTACTTACGATTCCTTATCTAGAATAGAAAACACAAAAATATTTCAAAGAATGAACCGAATGCAATACATTTATCCCCATACTATGAAGTAAACTCTTTGAACAATTTGGTTGCACGACCACATGTCAATTCAGCTTTAGTTTGAAATGGGATAGCAAGAGAAATAATAATAGTAAAATTAATTTTCTTCTTATTATCTAGAAGTGGAATCCAAACTTATAAGCTCTTGAGCAAATGCGATCTTTGAAAAGGTGCACATCTACCAGGCCAATCAAGAAGCCTGACCTGAGGTCAGGCTACTGAAAATATATAACTGGTGGATCCACTTGATTATGTGACAAAGCAATCCTTGAAAATGATTCATTAAATAACTACATATCTTAAGATTTTGATATATATGAAAATATATAACTTTTCGAAAGGTGCCTGTAGTAAATGCACCTGCAATTTTAAAAATCTCACCCCTTTTATGAATAGTTATTCATGGGCTGACAACGATCAAAATGGTCACGTTTCTGCTCCAAATATATATTTTTATGGTTATTGGAATTTCACATAACTTTTACTGGTTATATCCTTAATAAATGATTCACAGTTCACCTTGGCAATTTTCTTAATTACCAAAGCACTCATCCTCATATATGCAATAGTCCAATCCTAAATCATGTTTATTTATTTAATTAAGCGATGTTATTAATTTCCCGCATCTATTTATTGCATTTAATTAGTTCAGTTGGGAAAAATTCATTTAGGTTCCCACTTTGCAATTCAGGTTTTAATTGTTGTAAATTTTCGGGTGAATCGATAGAAGGCCCTGATAAATATAGTTTAAGAGACTAAACTATCTTTCATAGCATCACAGAATTTTCATTTTGAGCTAAACAAAAAATTGATCGCAATGAAGTGCTATTGTTGCCCCGAGCCCAATTCATTTGGGCCCAATTCAAGGCCCAACAAATTGGTATTGTTGAGTTTAGTTAATTATCATAATTTATGGCTAATTATAATTAGAAAAAGTTACTTTGGGTGCTTAATTATAAGCCAAGCATGCTAGATATGTCAAAAGATCTTCAAGCAAGCCAAATACAAGTTTCTACTTCCTCTTCTCTCCTCCACCCACACGGTCAGCCACTATTGCTGCTAATTCCTAGCTGCTGCCACCACTATTGGCCACCAACCTATAGCTAGCCACCCCTAGCGCACCAGCCGCTACCTCCTCCAACTCCCAAAAACCCCTAACACCACATTCATCTCTTCTGTCAAGCTCAAGTGAGGTAAACTTTAAGCCAACTTTGTTTAATTCTTGGTTTTATGCTGAATTTGATTATGGATCATGTTATCTTGATATAAACAAGTGTTAGTTTAATATTTTATTATGTGTGGATGAGTTTGAAAGTGTGTAAGAATTGAGATCAAGCATGATCATGCAAACTTGATGTTGAAAATGATGAACCTCGAATTCTTTTGATTTAGTTTTGTAATCTTTATCATTTTGAGTGAATATGATGTTGTGTTAGATGATTATGGATCAGTTTGGATGTGAATTTCAATTGAGCATGACTTAGGGTTTTATGACTATGCATGATTTAATTTACTTTTTAAATCAAGTATGCTATTTGGATTGAATTAGGAAAAATTTGGAGGTTGGATGTGTTATTAACTTAAAAGAATGATGTTATGTGAGTTTTGCCAAAATTAGTGTGTTATGGAAAAGCCCATAAGTAACCAAAAGAGTTTGCTTGGTTTATTTATGCAAGTAAATGAGTTTATGGGAACATTTTGAGTGATTATGTTGAGGGAAAAAAATCATATAAGAAAATAGGGGCAATTGGAAAAAAAAACTAGTATTTATTGGTGCATCAAAATATTGTGATTTTTGGTAGATAGGTAACCCAATGAGTCATCTTTTAAATTCCTCTCGAATCACTTAATTATGAGTTTTGCAGAAAAAGTTATGGCCGATTTACTAAGACTGCGCTTGATAAACTGGAGTTGCGCACGATTTTGTTTAAACTCAATTTTAGATGTCGTGTTGTGGTAGTTGTGTTTTGCACTGTAAATGAAAGTATTACAGGACTTCCTAAGATTTTTGTATTAGGATTTTAGGTCTCAATTTGAGGTCGGGTTGAAAGATATGAACTTTCTAAGGTGGACCTTGAAGCAGTAGTAAAATATCATGAGACTGTGACTTAGAATTTTGGGAGCTTAATCAAAAGTTCCTAAATAATTATGGATATTGCAAAGAAAATACAGAGTTTAGTGTGTTCAACAACTTTAATTGTGGTTACAAACTCAGTTGGGTTAGAAAACTGAGTTTCACGGCTATGAATGAAATTGGAGAAGTGGGGAGAGTCATGACTCAAGACCAATGCTTTTTGGGCCAAGTCAGTGTGATCAAAGCAACTCCGAACCCAGTTACACCCCTATTGGCCTTAAACCATTGTTATTCATCTCAGAAATATCAAAAACTCATATTCCATTTATAACCATTAGAGTCTTTTCATTATAACCTTAATTACTTTATATTTTGATCTATTTTGCTCCAATTAATTCTACCCTCAAGTCAAATTACCTTGATGTAACTGTGGGGGAGAATCACGGATATTCAAGGCTGAATTCAAAAGCTAAAAATAAACAAACTGAATTCAAGCTAAAATTTGAGTGTAGCCGTGTATGAATGAGTGAAAGAAGGATAGTCTAAACTCTCACTAAGATTAAAAAAATGCCAATAAGTTTGAGTTTAGGGCCCTTAACCTCAATTAGGATTCAGAAATACCACCTAATTAAGAGTTAAGACTTGCTTAATCACTACCTTAATCGGCCCAATTAAGGATAAGCAAGTGAAGTGTTTAAGGGAACGAAAGCACAATGCTCTTAATTCTGGTTTTTCATTCAAAATTCAGCTATATGTGACAAAGTGGTCGTGACTACATAATAATACATAGCCAAGCATGCACCTAAACAAGCAAGCTAGATGGTGGAGGTTTCCTCCTTAGGAAAGAAACGTATTAACTTGCTAATCTATGCGCTTAGTACAAAACAAGATTACATGTTTGCTTAACTTAAGCTAATTGCAACCAGAATACTAAGGAAAGAAAAAAAATGATATAATTAACTTAATACATCATTAACTAAGCTAATACAGCAGCATTAACAGCAAAAATAAGGAGAAAAGCATCCATAAGGTGCATCCCCTTTTCGGCCATCCAATCAGATTGCAAGGTGCTTTCCTTTGTTTTCTCATTGGTTCGCAGGATTTGAGGCTTCTTCAGCAGCAAATCATTGTGTTCCTAGGTTGCTTGACTAGTAAAGGTAGCAAGTAAGCAAGGAGAGAGTTGAGGAAACCCTTTGGAGAAGGAAAAACACGCCATGCTTCAACCGGGTTAACAAGGCAGTTTTTAGCCCGGTTTTGTGATGTTGCTTCCACCAATCAAAAGTGAGTATGATTTTGTTTTCAGGCTGTGGGGGGAATCCTAAGGGTGTATACAAACCCCTCCTGGAAATAAATTAAGGTTAAATCATGTTTAAGTAGAAGATTTCTACTAAATTATATTACCGTGCAGATTCGGTCAAAAACTAGCATGGTTGATAAGATGGCTAGATTTCTTCACTTCGGCTGAGCATGAATTGCTTTGCTTGCTTGGTCCTGAAAGGTAAAATCAAGGGGAACCAAAAAATGTAAAACACCAAGACTTAAACCACAATATAGCTTAAGAAATCACATACTTAAAACCAGGTACATTCTGGTTCAACACGGCAGTTTGGATAGCTTGGGTTTATTGGCTGAATTGGATCGGTAAATGAAGTCCAAATAAGCTTAAACTTGCTTTGATGCAAAGATCACTTCTTGAACTTCTAATCCATTGCAAAATATTACAGTGAAAACTCAAAGAGTCCTAAGTAATTAAGCTCTCAAAAGCTAGGTTTACTGCTGGAATTAACCAGCGACCTATTGTTTTGCTTCTTAAACAAAATGTGGATGATTTATTTAACTTCTGGCCCGCAAAATAAGATTACCTTGACTGATTTGCTTCTCTAAATTAAGGGGCATGGAGGAATCTCCATCATCCTCCCCTTGTTGAGGAAGATTGTACCTTAAATCGGCTTAGGTAATCACTTTCCATGCTTGGCTCAATTCTGGCTGAAATAAGATCATCCATTCAAATAAGTCTCTCTTGATCTCAGAGACTCTTTTCCAATCATTCCCCTTACTAGTTTGAATGTTGTTTGGATGGGACTCTTAACACTTGCCTTAAACCATTTCCTTAATTGATCTTAATTCAATATTAGGAGCTTTAAGTAATGGTTCACCAAAAGTGAGAAAAAGGCTGAGATGCTCATGGCTTCTTGGTGGGTGGTGGGTGTCCAAAGTGAGCATATCACCTTCATCTGCTTAAACTACTATCTCTTCTAGAGCTTCCTCAAAATCACCTTCAATTCTCTCCTCATTTTCCTCCTCTAACTCGGCCTTCTCTACTGCCTTCCATTTGGCTAAGGTAACAAACCTTCGATTTCTACAATCTGATGCTAAGTGTCCAAATCCTTGGCACTTAAAACATCTTTGGATGCCCTTAGGAATGGGTTTAGAACCAGGATGTGGGGCTTGACTTTGCTGTGAAGTTTGGTTCTTTTGTGAGATGGGAGGAGTAGGTGCCATGGGCTTAGGGGTAGGAAATGGACTCCCCTTATTCACGGTTTGCTCATGGGGTGAGGGCTTTGGAAACTCATGCTTATGGGGCTGTTTATTCTTCTTTTGCTGCACAACCTTGTGACCTAGCACACATACTTTATCAAAAGAAGTGTAAGCTTGTAAATCAACAACATTAGCATACCTAGGATCAAGGCCTCCGAAGTATCTAACGATTATTTGCTCTTCTGGTTCGTGTAAGTCACACTTGATTACAAGCTTTTCAAACTCTCTAGTGTATTCGTCTACACTTATATTACCTTGTTTCAAGTTGTGGAGTTGAGAGTAACAATCTTGAACATAGGTAGGAGGAAGAAACTGAGCCTTAAGCTTAGATTTCATCTTCTCTCATTTTCTGAATTTGGACTTCCTTTCTCTAACTCTTTCGGCACATAAATTAGTCCACCAAAGATAAGCATACTTACAAAGTCTTAAAGCAACCAACTTCACTTTCTTCTCTTCAACAATGTCCTTGTACTCAAAAACTCTCTCAACTGTGTGTAACGAATCCAATAACCCTTCAGGATCAAGCTTGCCTTCATATTGTGGAACTTCCACCTTGAAATCATTTGAATTAGCTTGAACCCGTAGTTCTGGTCTTGCCATCCTTAAGGGTTTTTCCTCACTAGATGAATCTAAAGTATGACTAGACACTTGTTCTTGCTTTTTAGAATTAAATTGGAGTGGTTCTTCATTGACTTGTTGCTTTTGCTTCAAAATGAACCAAGTTGTTTTCGAAGATACTCATTCTGAGCCTTAATTTCTTACTCACATTGAGAGTCCCCACTGATTTTCTTCAACAGCAACTCATTCTACCTCATGAGTGCATCAAATCTCTTTTCCAAACCCATACTAGTACTCATGACGATAGTAGCTCAGTACTGTTTGAGTTTTAGGCATAATAGGTTGAGTGTTTTGAGGTTGTGTTTAGGAATATGTTCGGATAGCTTTGGGGCGTGTGGGGGTTGGTTTTAGGCCAAGATGAAACTTGCTCTGATATCAAATATGATGTAACATTGGGGGAGAATCACGGACATTCAAGGCTGAATTCAAAAGCTAAAAACAAGCTAGCTGAATTCAAGCTAAATCTGGAGTGTAGCCGTGTATGAATGAGTGAAAGAAGGATAGTCTAAACTCTCACTTAGATACAGAAACACCACTAAGTTTGAGTTTAAGGCCCGTAACCTCAATTAGGATACAGAAACACCACCTAATTAAGAGTTAACAATTACTTGATCACCACCTTAATTGGCCCAATTAAGGATGAGCAAGTGAAGTTTATTAGAACGAAAGCACAATGCTCTCAATTCTGATTTTTGATTCAAAATTTAGCGATATGTTACAAAGAGGCTATGACTATATATTAATACATGGCCAAACATGCACCTAAACAAGCAAGCTAGCTGGTGGAGGTTTCCTCCTTAGGAAGGAAACGTATTAACTTGCTAATTTATGCGCTTAGTACAAAGCAAGATTACATGCTTGCTTAACTTAAGCTAATTGCAACCAGAATACTAAGGAAAGTGAAACAAATGATATAATTAACTTAATACATCATTAACTAAGCTAATACATCAGCATTAACAGTAAAAATGTGGAGAAAAGCAGCCGTAAAGTGCATCCCTTTTTCAGTCATCTAATCAGATTGCAAGGTGCTGATTTTTCCTTTGTTTTGTCATTTGTTCGCAAGATTCGATCCTTCTTCAACGGTAAATCATTGTGTTCCTAGGCTGCTTGACTAGTAAAGGTAGCAAGCAAGCAAGGAGAGAGTTGAGGAAACCCTTTGGAGAAGGAAAAACATGTCATGCTTTAATTGGGTTCGCAAAGCAGTTTTTAGCTCGATTTTGTGACCTTGCTTCCACCAATCAAAAGTGAGTATGATTTTGTTTTTAGGCCGTGGGGGGAATCCTTAGGGTTTATACAAACTCGCCTGCAAAGAAATCAAGGTTAAATCTTGTTTAAGTAGAAGATTTCTACTAAAATATTTTACCTTGTAGATTCAGACCAAAGCCGGCAGGGTTGATAAGATGGCTAGATTTCTTCACTTCGGCTGAGCATGATTGGTTTTACTTGCAGGGTTGAACTTCAAATCTATTGCAAAATATTACAGTTAAAACTCAAAGAGGCCTAAATAATTAAGCTCTCAAAAGCTGGGTTTATTACTGGAATCCACCTGTGACCTGTTGTTTTGCTTCTTAAACAAAATGTGGATGATTTATTCAAATTTTGGCTAGCAAAATAAGATTACCTTGACTGATTCGCTTCTCTAAATTAAGGGGCATGGAGGGATCTCCATTATCCTCCCTTTGTTCAGAAAGACTTGACCTCAAATCAGCTTAGGTAATCACTTTCCATACGTGGCTCAATTTTGGTTGAAATAAGATCATCGATTCAAATAAGTCTCTCTTGATCTTAGAGACCCTTTTCCAATCATTCCCCTTACTGGTTTGAATGTTTAGATGGGACTCTTAAGACTTGCCTTGCACCATTTCCTTAATTGATTTTAATTCAGCATTAGGAGCTTTAAGTAATGGTTCACCAAAAGTGAGAAAAAGGTTGAGAGGCCCATCGCTTCTTGGTGGGTGGTGGGTGTCCAAAGTGAGCATATCACCTTTATCTGCTTCCTCCTCTAACTCGGCCTTCTCTACTGCCTTCCATTTGGCTAAGGTAACAAAACTTCGATTTCTACGATCTGATGTTAAGTGTCCAAATCCTTGGCACTTAAAACATCTTTGGATGCCCTCAGGAATGGGCTTAGGACTAGGATGTGCGGCTTGGCTTTGCTGTGGAGTTTGGTTCTTTTGTGAGATGGGAGGAGTAGGTGCCATGGGCTTCGTGGTAGGAAATGGACTCCCTTTATTCACGGTTTGCTCATGGGGTGGGGGCTTTGGAAACTCATGCTTATGAGGCTGTTTATTCTTCTTTTGCTGCTCAACCTTGTGACACAGCACACATACTTCATCAACAGAAGTGCAAGCTTGTAAATCAACAACATTAGCATATCTAGGATTTAGGCCTCCCAAGTATCTAACGATTGTTTGCTCTTCTGGTTCGTGCAAGTCACACTTGATTACAAGTTTTTAAAACTCTCTAGTGTATTCTTCTACACTCAGATTACCTTGGTTCAAGTTGTGAAGTTAAGAGTAACAATCTTGAACATAGGCAGGAGGAAGAAACCAAGTCTTAAGCTTAGATTTCATCTTCTCTCATGTTCTGATTTTGGACTTCCTTTCTCTAACTCTTTCGGCACACAAATTAGTCCACCAAAGAAAAGCATACTTACGAAGTCTTAAAGCCACCAGCTTCACTTTCATCTCTTCAGGAATGTCCTTGTACTCAAAAACTTTCTCAACTGTGTGTAACGAATCCAATAACCCTTCTGGATCAAGCTTGCCTTCATATTATGGAACTTCCACCTTGAAATCATTTGAATTAGCTTGAACCCGTAGTTCTAGTCTTGCCATTCTTGAGGGTTCATCCTCACTAGATGAATCCAAAGTATGACTAGACACTTGTTCTTGACTTTTAGAATCAAATTGGAGTGGTTCTTCATTGACTAGTTTCTTTTGCTTCGAAAATGAACAAAGCCATTGTCGAAGATACTCATGTTGAGCCTTAATTTCTTGCTCACGTTGAGAGTCATCACTGATTTTCTTCAACGGCAACTCGTTCTGCCTCATGAGTGCATCAAATCCCTCGTCCAAACTCATACTACCACTCATGATGATAGTAGCTCGGTAGTGTTTGTGTTTTGGGCAAAATAGGATTAGTGTTCGAGGTTGTGTTTAGGAATATGTTTGGATGGCTTTGGGGCGTGTGGGCGTTGCATTCTGGTCAAGATGAAACTTGCTCTGATACCAAACATGATGTAACTGTGGGGGAGAATCGCGGACATTCAAGGCTGAATTCAAAAGCTAAAACAAGCAAGCTGAATTCAAGCTAAAATTTGAGTGTAGCCGCGTATGAATGAGTGAAAGACGGATAGTCTAAACTCTCACTTAGATACAGAAAAACTACTAAGTTTGAGTTTAGGGCCCTTAACCTCTATTAGGATACAGAAACACCATCTAATTAAGAGTTAAGACTTACTTGATCACCACCTTAATCGGCCCAATTAAGGATGAGTAAGTGAAGTGTTTAAGGGAACAAAAGCACAATGCTCTCAATTTTGGTTTTTCATTCAAAATTCAGCTATATGTTACAAACAAGCAAGCTAGCTGGTGGAGGTTTCCTCCTTAGGAAGGAAACGTATTAACTTGTTAATCTATGCGCTTAGTACAAAACAAGATTACATGCTTGCTTAACTTAAGCTAATTGCAACCAGAATACTAAGGAAAGCAAAACAAATTATATAAATAACTTAATATGTCATTAGCTAAGCTAATACAACAGCATTAACAGCAAAAATGAAGAGAAAAGTAGCTGTAAAGTGCATCCCCTTTTCGGCCATCTGATCAGATTGCAAGGTGCTAATTTTTCCTTTGTTCTAACGATTGTTTGCTCTTCTGGTTCACGTAAGTCACACTTGATTACAAGCTTTTTAAAATCTCTAATGTATTCTTGTACACTCAGATTGCCTTGGTTCAAGTTGTGGTGTTGAGAGTGACAATCCTGAACATAGGTAGGAGGAAGAAACTGAACCTTAAGCTTAGAGATTTCATCTTCTCCCATGTTCTGATTTTGGACTTCCTTTCTCTAACTCTTTCGACACACAAATTAGTCCACCAAAGGGAAGCATACTTACGAAGTCTTAAAGCAACTACCTTCACTTTCTTCTCTTCAGGAATGTCCTTGTACTCAAAAACTCTCTCAACTGTGTGCAACCAATCAGACAACTTTTCAGGATCAAGCTTGCCTTTATATTATGGAACTTCCACCTTGAAATCATTTGAATTAGCTTGAACCCGTAGTTCTGGACTTGTTGCTTTTGCTTCAAAAATGAACCAAGCCGTTGTCGAAGATGCTCATTTTGAGCCTTAATTTCTTGCTCACGTCGAGAGTCCTCACTGATTTTCTTCAACAACAACTCATTCTGCCTCATGAGTGCATCAAATCTCTCTTCCAAACTCATACTAGTACCCATGATGATAGTATCTCGGCACTGTTTGTGTTTTGGGTAGAATAGGATGAGTGTTTGAGGTTGTGTTTAGGAATATGTTTGGACGACTTTTGGGGTGTGTGGGGGTTTGTTTCAGGCCAAGATGAAACTTGTTCTGACACCAAATATGATGTAACAGTGGGGGAGAATCACGGACATTCAAGGTTGAATTCAAAAGCTAAAAGCAAGCAAGTTGAATTCAAGCCAAAATTTGAGTGTAGCCATGTATGAATGAGTGAAGGAAGTATAGTCTAAACTCTCATTTAGGATACAAAAACACCATCTTATTAAAAGTTAAGACTTACTTGATCACCACCTTAATCGGCCCAATTAAGGATGAGCAAGTGAAGTGTTTAAGGGAACGAAAGCACAATGCTCTCAATTCTGGTTTTTCATTCAAAATTCAGTTGTATGTTACAAAGTGGTCTTGACTACATATTAATACATGGCCCAGCAAGCACCTAAACAAGCAAGCTAGCTGGTGGAGGTTTCCCCCTTAGGAAGGAAACGTATTAACTTGCTAATCTATGCGCTTAATACAAAACAAGATTACATGCTTACTTAACTTAAGCTAATTGCAACCAGAATACTAAGGAGAGCAAAACAAATGATATAATTAACTTAATACATCGTTAACTAAGCTTATACAGCAGCATTAACAGCAAAAATGAGGAGAAAAGCAGTCGTAAAGTGTGTCCCCTTTTCGGCCATCTAATCAGATTGTAAGGTGTTGATTTTTCCTTTGTTTTCTCATTGGTTCGCACGATTCGAGCCTTCTTCCACAACAAATCATTGTGTTCCCAGGGTGCTTGACTAGTAAAGGCAGCAAACAAGCAAGGAGAGAGCTGAGGAAACCCTTTGGAGAAGGAAAAACACGTCATGCTTCAACAGGGTTCACAAGGTAGTTTTTAGCCCGATTTTGTAACCTTGCTTCCACCAGTCAAAAGAAAGTATTATCTTGTTTTCAGGCCGTTGGGGGAATCCTTAGGGTGTTTGCAAACTCCCCTGCAAAGAAATCAAGGTTAAATCATGTTTAAGTAGATGATTTCTACTAAAACATTTTACCGTGCAGATTGGGACCAAAGCTGGCAGCGTTGATAAGATGGCTAGATTTCTTCACTTCGGCTGAGCATGACTGGTTTTGCTTGCTTGGCCTTGAAAGGTAAAATCTAGGGGAACCCAAAAATGTAAAAATCCAAGACTTAAACCACTATGTAGCTTAAGAAATCACATACTAAAAACCGTGTACATTCTAGTTCAACACTGCAGTCTGGATAGCTTGGGTTTATTAGCTTATTTGGATGGGTAAATGGAGTCTAAATAGGCTGAAACTTGCTTTGATGCAAGCTCACTTCTTGAACTTCAAATCCATTGCAAAATATTATAGTTAAAACTTAAAGATACCTAAGTAATTAAGCTCTCAAAAGCTAGGTTTACTACTGGAATCAACCTGTGACCTATTGTTTTGCTTCTTAAACAAAATGTGGATGATTTACTTAACTTTTGGCCAGAAAGATAAGATTACCTTGACTGATTTGCTTCTCTAAATTAACGGTCTTGGAGGGATGTCCATCATCCTCCCCTTGTTGAGAAAGATTTCACCTCAAATCGGCTTAGGTAATCACTTTCCATGCTCGGCTCAATTCTGGATGAAATAAGATCATCCATTCAAATAAGTCTCTCTTGATCTTAGAGAGTCTTTTTCAATCATTCCCGTTACTGGTTCGAATGTTGTTTGGATGGGACTCTTTAGACTTGCCTTGAACCATTTCCTTAATTGATCTTAATTCAGTATTAGGAGCTTTAAGTGAGAAAAAGGCTGAGATGCTCATGGCTTCTTGGTGGGTGGTGGGTGTCCAAAGTGAGCATATCACCTTCATCTACTTCCACTACTGTCTCTTCTAGAGCTTCCTCAAAATCACCTTCAATTCTCTCCGCATCTTCGTCCTCTAACTCGGCCTTCTCTACTGCCTTCCGTTCGGCGAACGTAACAAGCCTTCGGTGTCTACAATCTGATGCTAAGTGTCCAAATCCTTGGCACTTAAAACATCTTTGGATGCCCTTAGGAATGGGTTTAGAACCAGGATGTGGGGCTTGGCTTTGCTGTGGAGTTTGGTTCTTTTGTGAGATGGGACGAGTAGGTGTCGTGGGCTTAGGGGTAGGAAATGGACTCCCTTTCTTCACGGTTTGCTCATAGGGTGGGGGCTTTGGAAACTCATGCTTATGGGGCTGTTCATTTTCCTTCTACTGCTCAACCTTGTGACCCAGCACACATACTTCATGAAAAGAGGTGTAAGATTGTAAATCAACAACATCAGCATACCTAGGATCAAGGCCTCCTAAGTATCTAACAATTGTTTGCTCTTCTGGTTTGCGTAAGTCTCACTTGATTACAAGCTTTTTAAACTCTCTAGTGTATTCTTCTACACTCATATTACCTTGGTTCAAGTTGTGGAGTTGAGAGTAACAATCTTGAACATAGGTAGGAGGAAGAAACCAAGCCTTAAGCTTAGATTTCATCTTCTCCCATGTTCTGATTTTGGACTTCCTTTCTCTAACTCTTTTGGCACACAAATTATTCCACCAAAGAGAAGCATACTTACGATGACTTAAAGCAACCAGCTTCACTTTCTTCTCTTCAGGAATGTCCTTGTACTCAACAACTCTCCCAACTGTGTGCAACCAATCCAACAACTCTTCAGGATCAAACTTGCCTTCATATTATGGAACTTCCACCTTGAAATCATTTGAATTAGGTTGAACCCGTAGTTCTGGTCTTCCCATCCTTAAGGGTTCATCCTCACTAGATGAATCCAAAGTATGAGTAGGCACTTATTCTTGCCTTTTAGAATCAAATTGGAGTGGTTCTTCATTGACTTGTTGCTTTTGCTTTAAAAATGAACCAAGTCGTTGTCGAAGATACTAATTTTAAGCCTTAATTTCTTGCTCACGTTGAGTGTCCTCACTGATTCTTTTCAACAGTAACTCATTCTGCCTCATGAGTGCATCAAATCGCTCTTCCAAACTCATACTAGTACTCATGATGATAGTAGCTCGGTACTGTTTGTGTTTTAGGGAAAATAGGATGAGTGTTTGAGGTTTTGTTTAGGAATATGTTTGGATGGCTTTGGGGGGCGTAGGGGTTGGTTTCAGGCCAAGATGAAACTTGCTCTGATACCAAATATGATGTAACTGTGGGGGAGAATCACAGACATTCAAGGCTGAATTCAAAAGCTAAAAACTAACAAGCTAAATTCAAGCTAAATCTTTAGTGTTGCCGCATATGAATGAGTGAAATAAGGACAGTCTAAACTCTCACATAGATACAGAAACACCACTAAGTTTAAGTCTAGGGCCGTTAACCTCAATTAGGATACAGAAACACCACCTAATTAAGAGTTAAGACTTACTTGATCGTCACGTTAATCGGCCCAATTAAGGATGAGCAAGTGAAGTGTTTAAGGGAACAAAAGCACAATGCTCTCAATTTTGGTTTTTCATTCAAAATTCAGCTATATGTTACAAAGTGGCCGTGACTACATACTAATACGTGGCCAAGCACGCACCTAAACAAGCAAGGTAGCTGGTGGAGGTTTCCTCCTTAGGAAGGAAACGTATTAACTTTCTTATCTATGCGCTTAGTACAACACAAGATTACATGCTTGCTTAACTTAAGCTAATTGCAACCATAATACTAATGAAAGCAAAAAAAATGATATAATTAACTTAATAATTCATTAAATAAGCTAATACAGCAGCATTAACAGCAAAAATGAGGAGAAAAGTAGTTGTAAAGTGCATCCCCTTTTCGGCCATCTAATCAGATTGGAAGGTGCTGATTTTTCCTTTGTTTTCTTATTGGTTCGCACGATTCGAGCCTTCTTCAACAGCAAATCATTGTGTTCCCTAGCTGCTTGACTAGTAAAGGTAGCAAGCAAGCAGGGAGAGAGCTGAGGAAACCCTTTGGAGAAGGAAAAACACGTCATGCTTCAACCGGGTTCGCAAGGTAGTTTTTTGCCTGGTTTTATGACCTTGCTTCCACCAATCAAAAGTGAGTATGATTTTGTTTTCAGGCCTTCGGGGGAATCCTTAGGGTGTATACAAACTCCCCTGCAATGAAATCAAGGTTAAATCATGTTTAAGTAGTAGATTTCTTCTAAAACATTTTACCGTGCAGATTTGGACCAAAGCTGGCTGGGTTGATAAGATGGCTAGATTTCTTCACTTCGGCTGAGCATGATTTGTTTTACTTGCTTGGCCCTGAAAGTTAAAATCTAGGAGAACCCAAAAATGCAAAAATCCAAGACTTAAACCACCATGTGGCTTAACAAATGACATACTTAAAATCGAGTACATTCTGGTTCAAAACGGCAGTTTGGATAGCTTGGGTTTATTGGTTTATTTGGACGGGTAAATGACGTCCAAACAAGCTAAACCTTGCTTTGATGCAAATTGAACTTCAAATCCATTGCAAAATATTACAGTTAAAACTCAAAAAGGCCTAAGTAATTAAACTCTCAAAAGATGGGTTTAATATTGGATTTAACCAGTGACCTATTGTTTTGCTTCTTAAACAAAATGTGGATGATTTATTCAACTTCTGGCCAGCAAAATAATATTACCCTAACTGATTTGCTTCTATAAATTAAGAAGCATAGAGGGATCTCCATCATCCTCCCCTTGTTTAGAAATATTGTACCTCAAATCGGCTTAGGTAATTACTTTCCATACTTGGCTCAATTCTAGCTTAAATAAGATCATCCATTCAAATAAGTCTCTCCTGATCTTAGAAACTCTTTTCCAATCATTCCTCTTACTGCTTTGAATGTTGTTTGGATGGGACTCTTAAGACTTGCCTTGAACCATTTCCATAATTGATCTCAATTCAGTATTAGGAGCATTAAGTAATGGTTCACCAAAAGTGAGAAAAAGGCTGAGATGCTCATGGCTTCCTTGTGGGTTGTGGGTGTCTGAAGTGAGCATATCACCTTCATCTGCTTACTGTCTCTCCTAGAGCTTCCTCAAAATCTCCTTCAATTCTCTCCACATCTTCCTCCTCTAACTTGACCTTCTCTACTGCCTTCCGTTCGGCTAACGTAACAAACCTTCGGTGCCTACAATCTGATGCTAAGTGTCCAAATCCTTGGCACTTAAAACATCTTTGGATCCCCTTAAGAATGGGTTTAGAACCAGGATGTGCGGCTTGGCTTTGCTGTGGAGTTGGTTCTTTTGTGAGATGGGACGAGTAGGTGTCGTGGGCTTAGGGGTAAGAAATGGACTCCCCTTATTCACGGTTTGCTCATGGGGTGAGGGCTTTGGAAACTCATGCTTATGGGGCTGTTTATTCTTCTTTTGCAGCTCAACCTTGTGACCCAGCACCCATACTTCATTAAAAGATCGTGTAAGCTTGTAAATCAACAACATTAGCATACGTAGGATGAAGGCCTCCTAAGTATCTAATGATTGTGTGCGCTTCTGGTTCGTGTAAGTCACACTTGATTACAAGCTTTTCAAACTCTCTAGTGTATTCTTCTACACTCATATTACATTGGTTCAAGTTGTGGAGTTGAGAGTAATAATCTTGAACATAGGTAGGAGGAAGAAACCGAGCCTTAAGCTTAGATTTCATCTTCTCCCATGTTCTGATTTTGGACTTCCTTTCTCTAACTCTTTCGGCATACAAATTAGTCCACCAAAGAGAAGCATGCTTACGAAGTCTTAAAGTGACCAGCTTCAGTTTCTTCTCTTCAGGAATGTCCTTGTACTCAAAAACTCTCCTAACTACGTACAACCAATCCAACAACTCTTCAGGATCAAGCTTGCCTTCATATTATGCAACTTCCACCATGAAATCATTTGAATTAGCTTGAACCCGTAGTTCTGGTCTTGCCATCCTTAAGGGTTCATCCTCACTAG
>JACYFF010031955.1:71530728-71593927 GCA_017589665.1 Selenicereus undatus
TCAAGGCTGAATTCAAAAGCTAAAAACAAGCAAGCTGAATTCAAGCTGAAATTTGAGTGTAGCCATGTATGAATGAGTGAAAGAAGGATAGTCTAAAGTCTCACTTAGATTCAGAAACACTACTAAGTTTGAGTTTAGGACCCTTAACCTCAATTAGGATACAGAAACACCACCTAATTAACAGTTAAGACTTACTTGATCACCACCATAATCGGCTCAATTAAGGATGAGCAGGTGAAGTGTTTAAGGGAACAAAAGCACAATGCTCTTAATTTCGGTTTTTGCATTCAAAATTCAGCCATATGTTACAAAGTGGCCATGACTACATATTAATTCATGGCCAAGCATGCACCTAAATAACCAAGCCAGCTGGGGGAGGTTTCCTCCTTAGGAAGGAAATGTATTAACTTGCTAATCTATGCGCTTAGTACAAAACAAGATTACATGCTTGCTTAACTTGAGCTAATTACAACCAGAATACTAATGAAAGCAAAACATATTATATAATTAACTTAAAAATTCATTAAATAAGCTAATACAGCAGCATTAACAGCAAAAATGGGGAGACAAGCAGCCGTAAAGTGCATCCCCTTTTCGGCCATCTAATCAGATTGCAAGGTGTTGAATTTTCCTTTGTTTTCTCATTGGTTCGCACGATTCGAGCCTTCTTCAATAGCAAATCATTGTGTTCCCAGGCTGCCTCACTAGTAAACGTAGCAAGCAAGTAAGGAGAGAGCTGAGGAAACCCTTTGGAGAAGGAAAAACACGTCATGCTTCAACCGTCTTCGCAAGGCAGTTTTTAGCCCGATTTTCTGACCTTGCTTCCACCAATCAAAAGTGAGTATGATTTTGTTTTCATGTCGTGGGGTGAATCCTTATGGTGTATACAAACTCCCTTGCAACGAAATCAAGGTTAAATCATGTTTAAGTGGAAAAGTTCTACTAAAACATTTTACCATGCAGATTCGGACCAAAGCTGGCAGGGTTGATAAGATGGCTAGATTTCTTCACTTCGGCTGAGCATGATTGGTTTTGCTTGCTTGGCCCTGAAAGGTAAAATCAAGGGGACCCAAAAATGTAAAAATCCAAGGCTTAAACCACCATGTAGCTTAAGAAATCACATACTTAAAACCGGGTACACTCTGGTTCAACACGGCAGTTTGGATAGCTTGGGTTTATTGGTTTATTTGGATGGGTAAATGAAGTCCAAACAAGCTGAAACTTGCTTTGATGCAAAGCTCACTTCTTTAAATTCAAATCCATTGCAAAATATTACAGTTAAAACTCAAAGAGGCCTAAGTAATTATGCTCTCAAAAGCTGGGTTTACTGTTGGATTTAACCAGTGACCTATTATTTTGCTTGTTAAACAAAATGTAGATGATTTATTCAACTTCTAGCCAGCAAAATAAGATTACCTTGACTGATTTGCTTCTCTAAATTAAGGGGCATAGAGGGATCTCTATCATCCTCCCCTTGTTGAGAAAGATTTTACCTCAAATCGACTTAGGGAATCACTTTCCATACTTGGCTCAATTCTGGTTGAAATAAGATCATCCATTGAAATAAGTCTCTCTTGATCCTAAAGACTCTTTTCCAATCATTCCCCTTACTGGTTTGAATGTTGTTTGGATGGGACACTTAAGACTTGCCTTAAACCATTTCCTTAATTGATCTCAATTCAGTATTAGGAGCTTTAAGTAATGGTCCACCAAAAGTGAGAAAAAGGCTGAGATGCTCATGGCTTCTTGCTGGGTGGTGGGTGTCCAAAGTGAGCGTATCACCTTCAGTTGCTTCCACTACTATCACTTCTAGAGCTTCCTCAAAATCACCTTCAATTCTCTCCTCATTTTCCTCCTCTAACTCGGCCTTCTCTACTGCCTTCCATTCGGCTAAGGTAACAAACCTTCGGTTCCTACAATCTGATGCCAAGTGTCCAAATCCTTGGCACTTAAAACATCTTTGGATGCCCTTAGGAATGGGTTTAGAACCAGGATGTGGGGCTTGGCTTTGCTGCGGAGTTTGGTTCTTTTACGAGATGGGAGGAGAAGGTGTCGTGGGCTTAGGGGTAGGAAATGGACTCCCCTTATTCACGGTTTGCTCATAGGGTGAGGGCTTTGGAAACTCATGCTTCTAGGGCTGTTTATTCTTCTTTTGTTGCTCAACCTTGTGACCCAGCACATATACTTCATCAAAAGAAGTGTAATCTTGTAAATCAACAACATTAGCATACTTAGGATCAAGGCCTCCCAAGTATCTAACGATTGTTTGCTCTTCTGGTTCATGTAAGTCACACTTGATTACAAGCTTTTCAAACACTCTAGTCTATGTTTCTACACTCAGATTACCTTGGTTCAAGTTGTGGAGTTGAGAGTAATAATCTTGAACATAGGTAGGAGGAAAAACACGTCATGCTTCAACCAGGTTCGCAAGGCGGTTTTTAGCCCGATTTTCTGACCTTGCTTCCACCAATCAAAAGTGAGTATGATTTTGTTTTCACGTCGTGGGGTGAATCCTTATGGTGTATACAAACTCCCTTGCAACGAAATCAAGGTTAAATCATGTTTAAGTGGAAAAGTTCTACTAAGACATTTTACCATGCAGATTCGGACCAAAGCTGGCAGGGTTGATAAGATGGCTAGATTTCTTCACTTCAGCTGAGCATGATTGGTTTGGCTTTCATCGCCCTGAAAGGTAAAATCTAGGGGAACCCAAAAATGTAAAAATCCAAGACTTAAACCACAATGTAGCTTAAGAAATCACATACATGAACCAGGTATATTCTGGTTCAACACGGCAGTTTGGATAGCTTGGGTTTATTGGCTGATTTGGATGGGTGAATGAAGTCGAAACAAGCTGAAACTAACTTTGATGAAAGCTCACTTCTTGAACTTCAAATCCATTATAAAATATTACAGTTAAAACTCAAAGAGGCCTAGGTAATTAAGCTCTCAAAAGCTGGGTTTACTGTTGGATTTAACCAGTGACTTATTGTTTTGCTTCTTAAAAAAAATGTGGATGATTTATTCAACTTCTGGCTAGTAAAATAAGATTACCTTGGCTGATTTACTTCTCCAAATTAAGGGGCATGGAGGGATCTCCATCATCCTCCCCTTGTTGAGAAAGATTGTACCTCAAATCGGCTTAGGTAATCACTTTCCATTCTTAGCTCAATTCTGGCTTAAATAAGATCATCCATTCAAATAAGTCTCTCTCAATCCCAGAGACTCTTTTCCATTCAGTCCCCTTACTGGTTTTAATGTTGTTTGGATGGGACTCTTAAGACTCGCCTTGAACCATGTCCATAATTGATCTTAATTCAGTATTAGGAGGTTTAAGTAATGGTTCACCAAAAGTGAGAAAAAGGCCGAGATGCTCATGGCTTCCTTGTGGGTGGTGGGTGTTCGAAGTCAGCATATCACCTTCATCTGCTTCCACTACTGTCTCTTATAGAGCTTCCTCAAAATCACCTTTAATTCTCTCCTCATCTCCCTCCTCTACCTCGACCTTCTCTACTGCCTTCCGTCGGCTAGGGTAATAAACCTTCGGTGTCTACAACCTGATGCTAAGTGTCCAAATCCTTGGCACTTAAAACATCTTTTGATGCCCTTAGCAATGGGTTTAGAACCATGATGTAGGGCTTGGCTTTGCTGTGGTGTTTGGTTCTTTTGTAAGATGGCTGGAGTAGGTCCATTGGCTTAAAGGTAGGAAATAGACTCCCGTTATTCACGGTTTGCTCATGGGGTGGGGGTTGGTTTCAGGCTAAGCTGAAACTTGTTCTGATACCAAATATGATGTAACTGTAGGGGAGAATCACGGACATTCAATGCTGAATTCAAAAGCTAAAAACAAGCAAGCTGAATTCAAGCTAAAATTTGGGTGTAGCCGTGTATGAATGAGTGAAAGAAGGATAGTCTAAACTCTCACTTAGATACAGAAACACCACTAAGTTTGAGTTTAGGGCCCTTAACCTCAATTAGGATACAGAAACACCATCTAATTAAGAGTTAAGACTTACTTGATCACCACCTTAATCAGCCCAATTAAGGATGAGCAAGTGAAGTGTTTACGGGAACGATAGCACAGTGCCCTCAATTCTGGTTTTTCATTCAAAATTTAGCTATATGTTACAAAGAGGCCGTGACTACATATTAATACATTGCTGAGCATGCACCTAAACAAGCAAGCTAGCTGGTAGAGGTTTCCTCCTTAGGAAGGAAACATATTAACTTGCTAATCTATCTGGTTAGTATAAAACAAGATTACATGCTTCCTTAACTTAAGCTAATTGTACCAGAATACTAGGGAAAGCAAATCAAATGATATAATTAACTTAATAAATCATTAACTAAGCCAATACTGCAACATTAACATCAAAAATTAGGAGAAAACCAACCGTAAAGTGCATCCCCTTTTCAGCCATCTAATCAGATTGCAAGGTGCTTATTTTTCCTTTGTTTTTTCATTGGTTTGCACGATTCGAGCCTTCTTCAAAAGCAAATCATTGTGTTCCCATGCGACTTCACTAGTAAAGGTAGCAGGCAAGCAAGGAGAGAGCTAAGGAAAGCCTTTGGTGAAGAAATAACACGTCATGCTTCAACTGGGTTCGCAAGGCTGTTTTTAGCCCGGTTTTATGACCATGCTTCCACCAATCAAAAGTGAGTATAATTTTGTTTTCAGGCCGTGGGGGGAATCCTTAGGTTGTATACAAACCCCCTGCAAAGAAATCAAGGTTAAATCATCTTTAAGTTTAAGATTTCTACTAAAATATTTTACCGTGCAGTTTCGGACCAAAACCGGTAGGGTTGATAAGACGGTTAGATTTCTTCACTTCGGCTGAGCATGATTGGTTTTGCTTGCTTGGCCCTAAAAGGTAAAATCTAGGGGAACCCAAAAATGTAAAAATCCAAGACTTAAACCACAATGTAGCTTAAGAAATCACATACTTAAAATCGGGTCCATTCTGGTTCAACATGGCTGTTTGGATAGCTTGGGTTTATTGGCTTATTTGGATGGGTAAATGAAGTCCAAATAAGCTGAAACTTGCTTTGATGCAAAGTTAAATTCCTAAAATTGAAATCCATTGCAAAATATTCCAGTTAACACTCAAAGAGGCCTAAGTAATTAAGCTCTCAAAAGCTAGGTTTACTACTAGAATCAACCCGTTACCTATTATTTTGCTTCTTAAATAAAATGTGGATGATTTATTCAACTTATGGCTAGCAAAATAAGATTACCTTGACTGATTTGCTTCTCTAAATTAAGGGGCATGGAGGGATCTCCATCATCCTCCCCTTGTTGAGAAAGATTTGACCTCAAATCGGCTTAGGTAATCACTTTCCATACTTGGCTTAATTCTCGCTAAAATAAGATCATCCATTCAAATAAGTCTCTCTTGATATTAGAGCCTCTTTTCCAATCATTGCCCGTACCTTTTTGAATGTTGTTTGGATGGGACTCTTCAAACTTGCCTTGAGCCATTTCTTTAATTGCTCTTAATTCAATATTAGGAGCTTTAAGTAATGGTTCACCAAAAGTGAGAAAAAGGTTGAGATGCCCATAGCTTGTTGGTGGGTGGTTGGTGTCCAAAGTGAGCATATCACGTTCACCTGCTTCCACTACTATCTCTTCTAGAGCTTCCTCAAAATCACCTTCAATTCTCTGCTCATTTTCCTCCTTTATCTCGTCCTTCTCTACTGCCTTCCATTCAGCTAAGGTAACAAACCTTCGGTTTCTACAATCTGATGCTAAGTGTCCAAATCCTTGGCACTTAAAACATCTTTGGATGCCCTTAGGAATAGGTTTAGAACAAGGATGTGGCACTTGGCTTTGCTGTGGAGTTTAGTTCTTTTGTGAGATGGGAAGAGTTGGTGTCGTGGGCTTAGATGTAGGAAATGGACTCCCCTTATTCACGATTTGCTCTTGGGGTGGGGGCTTTGGAAACTCATGCTTATGGGGCTGTTTATTCTTCTTTTCCTGCTCAACCTTGTGACCCAGCACACATACTTCATCAAAAGAAGCGTAAGCTTGTAAATCAACAACATTAGCATACCTAGGATCAAGGCCTCCCAAGTATCTAATGATTATTTGCTCTTCTGGTTTATGTGAGTCACACTTGATTACAAGCTTTTCAAACTCTCTAGTGTATTCTTCTACACTCAGATTACCTTGGTTCAAGTTGTGGAGTTGAGAGTAACAATATTGAACATAGGGATGAGGGAGAAACCGAGCCTTAAGCTTAGATTTCATCTTCTCCCATGTTCTGATTTTGGACTTCCTTTCTCTAACTCTTTTGCCACACAAATTAGTCCACCAAAGAGAAGCATACTCACGGAGTCTTAAAGCAACCAGCTTCACTTTCTTCTCTTCAGGAATGTCCTTGTACTAAAAAACTCTCTCAACTGTGTGTAACCAATCTAACAACTCTTCAGGATCAAGCTTGCCTTCATATTATGGAACTTCCACCTTAAAATCATTTGAATTAGCTTGAAGCCGTAGTTCTGGTCTTGCCGTCCTTAAGGGTTCATCCTCAATAGATGAATCCAAGGTATGACTAGACACTTGTTCTTGCCTTTTAGAATCAAATGAGAGTCGTTCTTCATTGACTTGTTGCTTTTTGCTTCAAAAATGAACCAAGCTGTTTTCGAAGATACTCATTTTGAGCCTTAATTTCTTACTCACGTTGAGACTCTTCACTGATTTTCTTCAATAGCAACTCATTCTGCCTCATGAGTGCATCAAATCTCTCTTCCAAACTCATCCTAGTACTCATGATGATAGTAGCTCGGTACTGTTTTTGTTTTGGGCAGAATAGGATGAGTGTTTGGGGTTGTGTTTAGGAATATGTTTGGATGGCTTTGGGGCGTGTGGGGGCTGGTTTTAGGCCAAGATGAAACTTGCTCTAATACCAAATATGATGTAAATGTGGGGGAGAATCACGGACATTCAAGGCTGAATTCAAAAGCTAAAAACAAGCAAGCTGAATTCGAGCTAAAATTTGAGTGTAGCCGTGTATGAATGAGTGAAAGAAGGATAGTCCAAACTCTCACTTAGATACAGAAACACCACTAAGTTTGAGTTTAGGGTCCTTAACCTCATTTAGGATACAGAAACACCACCTAATTAAGAGTTAAGACTTACTTGATCACCACCATAATCGGCCTAATTAAGGATGAGCAAGTGAAGTGTTTAAGGGAACGAAAGCACAGTGCTCTCAATTCTGGTTTTTCATTCAAAATTCAGCTATGTGTTACAAGGTTGCCGTGACTACATATTAATACTTGGCCAAGCATGCTCCAAAACAAGCAAGCTAGCTGGTGGAGGTTTCCGCCTTAGGAAGGAAGCATATTAGCTTCCCAATCTATGCGCTTAGTTCAAAACAAGATTACATGCTTACTTAACTTAACCTAATTACAACCAGAATACTAAGGAAAGCAAAACACATGATATAATTAACTTAACACATCATTAACTAAGCTAATACAGCAGCATTAACAGCAAAAATGGGGAGAAAAGCAGCCGTAAAGTGCATCCCCTTTTCGGCCATCCAATCAAATTGCAAGGTGTTTATTTTTCCATTGTTTTCTCATTGGCTCAGACAATTCGAGGCTTCTTTAGCAGAAAATCATTGTGTTCCCAGGCTACTTGACTAGTAAATGATGGAGTCCCCACCGCCATTGACAAGGAAGAAGGTCCAACAAGTCTAACAAGGTCCATTACAAACTCCAAAGTCCAAGCAATGGCTCAAATGAACGAGAAGAGCCAAACTGAAGCATCCGTGTTCAAAGACCAGAAATTGCCTGGTTTTGTTCATCTCATTACTTAAGCTACATTGTGGCTTAAGTCTTCAATTTTTAGATTTTTGGACTCCTTATGATATCTACTTTCAGCTCCAAGCATTTGTTTCCAATCATGCTCACAAGAAGATGGGAGATCAAGGCCTTTTGTCAAACCGGCCAGTTTTGATTCAAAACCGCATGGTTAAATGTTTTAATAGAATTACCCTACTTAAATATGGTTTAACCTTGATTTCTTTGTGGGGGGGTTTGTAAACACCCTAAGGTTTCCCCCCATGGCCTGAAAACAAATCATGCTCACTTTTGTTAAGCTTAAAATTGGTCTGAAAACCGGTTCAATTCTGCCCGTGCACCCAGTTTAGTGCAAACTGGTTAATTTACCTTAATTCGTGGGTTTGCTGTATTCTAGATAGAGTGGCACACACTTCAAGGATTAGCACATGTCTCAAGGCTTCTAGAAGGCAATCATTGGCTGCAACCTTGAAAAGAACAACCAATGGCAAGCAAGCTGCAAAAGGGGATGTCTCTCAGCTCTCATTGGTCAGCCGGAAAGGGATTCTACTTTACGGCTACTCCCTTTCCATTTGCTAGACAAACTGGTTGTGTTAAGCTTGAATAAGCATGGTTAATGTGTAAACATCATTTGTTTGGCTTTCTTTGATGATTTGGATGTAACTAGATTAGTTGTAATCAAGCTTTGTACACGGTTAGCCTAAACCGTGAGGATTAGCCTTAGTTAACACCTTTCATCCCTATGAAGGAAAGCTTAGGTGTGTGCTTGCTTAGTTGTATGCTTGCTAGGCTTGTAAACTTAAGGCATTCACGGCCTTTTGCTAGTTCATATGCTTTGATATTCAGAATACATTTTGAGAGCTTCTTGCTTTCGGATTTCAAACACTTCACTTGCTTATCCTTAATTTGGTTCAGCTAAGGTGGTGTTCAAGTAAGTCTTAATCTTTGTTTAAGTTGTGTTTCTGTATCTTAATCAAATATTAGGGACCCTAACCTTATGTTTGGTGGTGATTCTATATCTAAACATCAGTTTAGTTCTATCAAACTTTTGGATTATCTACACGGGTTCAAGGAGAGCTAAGCTAGTTTTCAGTTTGCAAACCGTGTGCTTTTGGTCTCTAGCTCTCATTCCTTCCCTTGAGGATACATCATATTTGGTATCAGAGCAAAGTTTTCTCCTTGGCCTGGTACGCCATCCCACTTCCAGAATTCACCCATTCGTTCCCTTTCCACAAACACTTCAGTTTCACTTTCGGTTTGAGTTTAAACACAATCCATGAGTATGAGTGCTACAAGCATGACCTTGGAAGAGAGATTTGAATCCTTGATGAAGCAAAATGAGTTTCTATCCAGAAAGATTCAAGAGGATTCTCAAAAGACTCAAGAGACTCAAGCACAAAATGAGTACTTGAGAAAGCAATTGGGTTCGGTTTTAAAGCAAAAGCAAAAACTAAATGAAGACACTTTTCAATCTGAACCTATGAGGCATGAACAAGTCTTTAGTCATGAAGTTGATTCATCAAGTGAAGAAGAACCAACCAGAATGGTTACAAGGGAGCCACGGTTTCAAGCTAATACCAATGACTTCAAAGTAGAAGTTCCTGAATTTGAAGGTAAGCTTGATCCTGAGGAATTCCTTGATTGGTTGCATACTGTTGAAAGAGTCTTTGAGTATAAAGATGTTTCTGATGATAAGAAGGTCAAGTTAGTGGCCTTGAGACTTAGAAAGTATGCATCTTTGTGGTGGACAAACCTAAATGCTAAACGGCTAAGAGAAAGGAAATCAAAAATCTGAACTTGGGATAAGATGAAATCCAAACTCAAGGCACGTTTTCTACCACCAAATTATGTCCAAGATTGTTATTCTCAACTCCGTAACCTTACTCAAGGTAATATGAGTGTTGAAGAGTATACACGTGAGTTTGAAAAGTTGTTAATCAAGTGTGACATTCAAGAGCTCGAAGAGCAAACCATAGTTAGGTACTTGTATTCTAACGTGGTTGAATTGCAGGCATATACGTCCTTTGATGATGTTTGTGTGCTGACTCACAAGGTGGAGCAACAAAAGAAGTCCAAACAACCCCAAAAACCTCAATATACACGGCCTTTCACCCGGAACCAACCTTTCAACAAGGGGAGTTCCAAACCTATTCCTAAGCCACAAAACCCATTCCCTTCCTTCCCACAAAGAAACCAAAAGAACCAAACACCTCAAAATAGACCCCATCCAAATCCCATGAGTAATAGAAGGTGTTTAAATGTCAAGACTTGGGCATATAATTTCAGAGTGTCCAAACAGAAAGGTGATTACCTTAACCGAATGGACAGCCGTGAAGGAGGACTTTGAAGAACGAGAAAATGAAGTTGAAAGTGAACCAGAACTTAAGGAAACTCAAGAGGAAGTTGCTGAAGAGGCTGATGAAGGAGAACTCTTGGTTTTAAGGAGAGTTCTAAGCAACCAAAGAGGAGTTAGAGATGCACAAAGAGAAAACATATTTCACGCCCGGTGTACTACCCAAGGGAAAGTGTGCTCTTTAATCATTGATGGAGGGAGTTGTGCAAACGTGGTTTCTCTAAGCATGATTGAGAAGCTAGGCTTGTAAACAATGACTCATCCACATCCTCATAATATCCAATGGCTGAATCAAAGTAAAGGAATCTAAGTGAACTCTCGGTGTTTGATCTTTTTCTCCATTGGAAAGAACTATTAAGGTGAGTTATGGTGTGATGTTATTCCTATGGATACATGTCATATGTTTTTAGGGAGACCATGGTTGTATAACCAAAAGGTTATGCATAATGGCTACCTAAATACTTACTCATTTACCAAAGATGGCAAGAAGATCACCCTAGCCCCTTTACCCCCATCAAAACTCCACGAAATTCAGCCACAAAATAAGCCCAAACACAATGATTGCCTACTGTCCGTGGTGAACCAGTTCTAAAGGCTTCCCAACATGAGTTTAGAGCCTTTAAATAGTGGATATTAAGCATGCAAGATGAACCAAAATGTTTGATGCCCACTCATCCCATAGCAAGAGCACTCATTGAAAACTTCTGTCACTTGTTTCCTGAGGAGATACCTATGGGTTTGCCTCCTAAGAGGCACATCCAGCAACACATTGATCTTATTCCAGGTTCCATCCTACCAAATAAACCAGCATACAGGATGAATACTAAAGACACCATGTAGATTCAAAGATAGGTTGAAGAATTGAAGGATAAAGGCTTCATCCGTGAGTCCTTAAGCCCATGTGCCGTTCTAGGTCTTTTGGTGCCTAAGAAGGACAGAGGAATTAGAACGTGTGTTGATAGCAACGCCATTAAAAAGATCACCATCAAGTATAAGTACCCAATACCTAGACTTGAAGACATGCTAGATGAGTTATATGGCTCCAAGGTGTTCTCCAAGATTAATCTTCGAAGTGGTTACTGCCAAATCAGAATTAGAGAAGGTGATGAATTGAAGACATCTTTCAAGACTAAAGGAGGGCTTTATGAGTGGTTGGTAATGCCCTTTGGTCTTTCTAATACACCTAATACTTTCATGAGGTTAATGAACCAAGTGTTTAGACCTTATATTGGAAAGTTTGTGGTAGTATACTTTGATGATATTCTGGTGTATTCTAAGAATGAGCATGAACATCAAGATCACTTAACTCAAGTTATGTTTGTCTTAGAACGTGAAAAGCTATTTGGTAACATTAAGAAATGAGCTTTGTTTACTCCTGAAGTTACATTTCTTAGTTATATTGTTACTGGAGATGGTATTAAGGTAGATGAAAGCAAGGTTAAGGCTATTTGGTCTTGGCCAGAACCAAAGAGCATACATGATATTCGAGCTTTCCATGGACTAGCTTCTTTCTACAGGAGGTTTATACGTGGTTTCAGCACCATTATGGCTCATATGACTGAAGTTATCAATGATTACATCCTTTGTATGGAATCCAAAAGCACAATCTGCCTTTGAGGAGATCAAAGCAAGACTTACTCAAGCGCCTATTCTAGACTTGTCGTGCTTTAGTAAGATCTTTGAAGTTGAGTGTAAAGCCTCTGGTGTTGGCATTGGTGGAGTTCTTACTCAGGAAGGTAAACCTCTAGCCTTCTTTAGTGAGAAATTATGTGATTCAAGAAGAAAGTACTCCACTTATGATAAGGAATTCTATGCCATTGTGAGATGTTTAGAGCATTAGAGTCATTATCTTATTGCAAGTGAGTTTATCTTACGTTCTAATCATGAAGCTTTAAAGTATATACAAGGCCAGCATGAGTTGAACTCACGGCATGCCAAATGGGTTGAGTTTATGCAATCATATCACTTCACCATCAAGCACAAATTAGGTAAACTCAATCAAGGTACAGATGCTCTATCTGGGAGGTATCTTTTGTTGTTTCAATTAGATACTTGTGTACTTGGTTTTGAGCATCTAAAGGCTTTATATGACAAGGATGAAGACTTTGGGGAGTTTTATGCTGATTGTTCTAAACGCCCTAAAGGAGACTTTCTAATCCACAAGGGATTTCTGTTTAAGGGTACACGACTATGTGTACCAAGGTGTAGCACAAGGGAGCTTCTGATTAGGGGAGTTCATGGAAGATCATTGGCTGGGAATTATGTAGAAAACAAGACATTCACCATGCTAAGGGAGCACTATTATTGGCCAGCCATGGAGAGAGACGTACAGGACATACTTAAGAGGTGTGGGACATGTCAAGTGGCTAAAAGCCATTCGTTACCCCACTGCCTATACACTCCTTTACCTATTCCCACTTCACCATGGGTTGATGTAAGTATGGACTTCATTCTTGGACTGCCTAAAACCCAAAGGAACAAGGATTTTATCTTTGTTGTGGTGGATAGGTTATCTAAGATGTCTCATTTCATTCCATGCAATAAGACTAATGATGCTACACATATTGTTGAGTTGTATTTTAGGGAGGTGACAAGATTACATGGTATTCCTAGGTCCATTGTTTCTAATAGGGATACCAAGTTTTTGAGTCATTTTTGGATTACTTTGTGGAAGAAGTCAGGTACTAAGCTGAAATATAGTACTACTTGTCATCCACAAACTGATGGGAAAACTGAGGTTACTAATCGAACCTTAGGAACACTCCTAAGAGTCTTGATTAAGCCTCATGCCAAAGCTTGGGATTTGCTTTTACCCCATGCAGAATTTGCTTACAACAGAACACCGAGCAAGGCTACTGGTCTTTCCCCTTTCAAGGTGGTCTATGGACTTGATCCCCTTAACCCACTTGATCTTACACCATGGCCTATGGACTAAAAGCCAAATGCTGATGTAGCATCAAGGGTAGAAGAAATAAAGAAGATTCATGAGTTGGTAAAGAGTAAGATTGAAAGGACTAATGCAGCATATCAAGCTCAAGCCAACAAACACAAGAAGAGAGTGGTTTTCCAACCTGGAGACCTCATGTGGATTCACCTTAGGAAATAAAGATTTCCATCCAAAAGGAAGAATAAGCTTATGCCAAGGGATGATGGTCCCTTTGAGGTACTTGAATGTATTAATGACAATTCTTATAAGGTTGATTTACCTGATGACTATGGAGTTTCATCCACATTTAATGTAGCTGATTTGAAAGCTTACCAAGAAGATGATTACCTTGCTGATTTGAGGATCAAATCTTCTCAACAAAGGGAGGATGATTAAGTCCCCAGCACCATTGACAAGGAAGAAGATCCAACAAGTCCAACAAGGTCCATTACAAAATCCAAATTCCAAGCAATGGCTCAAATGAAAGAGAAGAGCCAAACTGAAGCATCCGGGTTCAAAGACCAGAAATTGCCCGGTTTTGTTCATCTCATTACTTAAGCTACATTGTGGCTTAAGTCTTCAATTTTTAGATTTTTGGACACCTTATGATGTCTACTTTCAGCTCCAAGCATTTGTTTCCAGTCATGCTCTCAAGAAGATGGGAGATCAAGGCCTTTTGTCAAACCGGCCAGTTTTGATTCAAAACTGCACGGTTAAATGTTTTAATAGAATTACCCTACTTAAACATGGTTTAACCTTGATTTCTTTGTGGGGGGTCTGTAAACACCCTAAGGTTTCACCCCATGGCCTGAAAACAAAATCATGCTCACTTTTGTTAAGCTTAAAACTGGTCTGAAAACCGGTTCAATTCTGCCCATGCATCCGGTTTAGTGCAAACCGGTTAATTTGCCTTAATCCATGGCTTTGCTGTATTCTAGCTAGAGTGACACACACTTCAAGGCTTGGCACACATCCCAAGGCTTCTAGACGGCAATCAACAGCTGCAACCTTGAAAAGAACAACCAATGGCAAACAAGCTGCAAAAGGGGATGTCTCTCAGCTCTCATTGGTCAGCCGAAAAGGGATTATACTTTACGGCTACTCCCTTTCCATTTACTAGACAAGCTAGTTGTGTTAAGCTTAAATAAGCATGGTTAATGTGTAAACATCATTTGTTTGGCTTTCTTTGATGATTTGGATGTAACTAGATTAGTTGTAATCAAGCTTTGTTCACGATTAGCCTAAACCGTGAGAATTAGCCTTAGTTAACACCGTTCCTCCCTAGGAAGGAAAGCTTAGGTGTGTGCTTGCTTAATGTGTGCTTGATAGGCTTGTAAACTTAAGGCATTCACGGCCTTTTGCTGGTTCATATGCTTTGATGTTCAGAATACATTTTGAGAGCTTCTTGCTTTCGGATTTCAAATACTTCACTTGCTTATCCTTAATTTGATCGATTGAGGTGGTGTTCAAGTAAGTCTTAATCTTTGTTTAAGTGGTGTTTATGTATCTTAATCAAATATTAGGGACCCTAAGCTTATGTTTGGTGTTGATTCTATATCCAAACATCAGTTTAGTTCTATCAAACTTCTGGATTATCTACACGGGTTCAAGGAGAGCTAAGCTAGTTTTCAGTTTGCAAACCGTGTGCTTTTGATCTCTAGCTCTAGTTTTCATTCCTTCCCTTAAGGATAAATTAGTAAAGGTAGCAAGCAAGAAAGGAGAGAGCTGAGGAAACCCTTTGGACAAGCAAAACACATCATGCATCAACCGGGTTCACAAGGAAGTTTTTAGCCCGGTTTTGTGACCTTGCTTCTAACAATCAAAAGTGAGTATGATTTTGTTTTCAGGCCATGGGGGGAATTCTTAGGGTGTATACAAACCCCCTACAAAGTAATCAAGGTCAAATAATGTTTAAGCAGATGATTTCTACTAAAACATTTTACCGTGCAGATTCGGACCAAAACTGGCAGGGTTGATAAGATGGCTAGATTCCTTCCCTTCAACTGGGCATGACTGGTTTTGCTAGGTTAAACCTGAATGGTTAAATCTAGGGGAACCCAAACCTGTAAAAATCCAAGACTTAAGCCACAATGTGGCTTAAGAAATCACATACTGAAAACTGGGTACATTCTAGTTCGACACAGCAGTTTGGAATGCTTGGGTTTATTGGCTGATTTGGATGGGTAACTGAAGTCCAAATAAGCTGAAACTTGCTTTGATGCAAATCTAACTTCTTGAACTTCAAATCCATTGCAAAATATTACCGTTAAAACTCAAGGAAGCCTAAGTAATTAAGCTCTCAAAAGCTGGGTTTACTGCTGGAATCAACCCATGACCTGTTGTTTTGCTTCTTAAACAAAATGTGGATGATTTATTCAACTTTTGGCCAACAAAATAAGATTACCTTGACAGATTTGCTTCTCTAAATTAAGGGGCATCGAAGGATCTCCCTCATCCTCCCCTTCTTGAGAAAGATTTGACCTCAAATCAACTTAGGTAATCACTTTCCACACTTGGCTCAATTCTGGCTGAAATAAGATCATCCATTCAAATAAGTCTCTCTTGATCTTAGACACTCTTTTCCTATCATCCCCTTTACTGGATTGAATGTTGTCTAAATGCGACTCTTCAGACTTGCCTTGAACCATTTCCTTAATTGCTCTAAATTCAGTATTAGGAGCTTTAAGTAATGGTTCACCAAAAGTCAGAAAAAGGCTGAGATGCTCATGGCTTCTTGGTGGGTGGTTGGTGTCCAGAGTGAGCATATCACCTTCATATGCTCCCACTACTATCTCTTCTAGAGCTTCCTCAAAATCACGTTCAATTCTCTCCTCATTCTCCTCCTCTAACTCGGCCTTCTCTACTGCCTTCCATTCGGCTAAGGTAATAAACCTTCGGTTTCTACAATCTTTGCATTTAGAACATCTTTGGATGCCCTTAGGAATGGGTTTAGAACCAAGATGTGGGGCTTGGCTTTGCTGTGGAGTTTGGTTCTTTTGTGAGATGGGAGCGAGGAGTACGTGACATGGGCTTAGGGGTAGGAAAAGGACAACCCTTATTCACGATTTGCTCATGGGGTGGGGGCTTTGGAAACTCATGCTTATGGGGCTGTTTATTCTTTTTTTACTGCTCAACCTTGTGACCCAGCACAGATACTTCGTCAAAACAAGTGTAAGCTTGTAAATCAACAACATTAGCATACCTAGGATAAAGGCCTCCCAAGTATCTAACGATTGTTTGCTCTTCTGGTTTGTGTAAGTCACACTTTATTACAGGATTTTCAAACTCTCTAGTGTATTCTTCTACACTCAGATTACCTTGGTTCAAGTTGTGGAGTTGAGAGTAACAATCTTGAACATAGGGAGGAGGAAGAAACTGAGCCTTAAGCTTATATTTCATCTTCTCCTATGTTCTGATTTTGGACTTCCTTTCTCTAACTCTTTTTGCACACAAATTAGTCCACCAAAGAGAAGCATACTTACGGAGTCTTAAAGTAACCAGCTTCACTTTCTTCTCTTCAGGAATGTCCTTATACTTAAAAACTCTATCAACTGTGTGTAACCAATCCGACAACTCTTCAGGATAAAGCTTTCCTTAATATTATGGAACTTCCACCTTGGAATCATTTGAATTAGCTTGAACTCGTAGATCTGGTCTTGCCATCCTTAAGGGTTCATCCTCACTAGATGAATCCAAAGTATGACTAGACACTTGATCTTGCCTTTTAGAATCAAATTGGAGTCGTTCTTCATTGACTTGTTGCTTTTGCTTCAAAAATGAACCAAGCTGCTTTCAAAGATACTCATTTTGAGCCTTAATTTCTTGCTCACATTGATAGTCCTCATTGATTCTCTTCAACAGCAACTCATTCTGCCTCATGAGTGCATCAAATCGCTCTTCAAAACTCATACTAGTACTTATGATGATAGTAGCTCGGTACTGTTTGTGTTTTGGGCAGAATAGGATGAGTGTTTGAGGGTCTGTTTAGGAATATGTTTGGATGGCTTTGGGGCGTGTGGGGGTTGGTTTTAGGCCAAGATGAAACTTACTCTAATACCAAATGTGATGTAACTATGGGGGAGAATCACGGACATTCAAGGCCAAATTCAAAAGCTAAAAACAAGTAAGCTAAATTCAAGCTAAAAGTTGAGTGTAGCCGTGTATGAATGAGTGAAAGAAGCACTGTCTAAACTCTCACTTAGATACAGAAACACCATTAAGTTTTAGTTTAGGGTCGTTAACCTCAATTAGGATACAGAAACACCTCCTAATTAAGAGTTAATACTTACTTGATCACCACCTTAATCGACCCAATTCAGGATAAGTAAGTGAAGCATTTAAAGGAACGAAAGTACAATGCTCTCATTTCTAGTTTTTCATTCAAAATTCAACTATATGTTATAAAGTGGCCATGACTACAAATTAATACATTGCCAAGCATGCACCTAAACAAGCAAGCTAGCCGGTGGAGGTTTTCTCCTTAGGAGGGAAACGTATCAACTTGCTAATCTATGTGCTTAGTACAAAACCAGATTACATGCTTGCTTAACTTAAGCTAATTATAACCATAATACTAAGGAAAGCAAAACAAATGATATAATTACCTTAATACATCATTAACTAAGCTAATAGAGTAGCATTAACAGCAAAAATGTGGAGAAAAGCAGCCGCAAAGTGCATCCCCTTTTCGGCCATCCAATCAGATTGTAAGGTGCTGATTTTTCCTTTGTTTTCTCATTTGTTCACACAATTCAAGGCTTCTTCAGCAGCAAATCATTGTGTTCCCAGGCTGCTTGACTAGTAACGGTAGCAAGCAAGCAAGGAGAGAGCCGAGGAAACCCTTTGGAGAAGGAAAAACACGTCATGCTTCAGTCGGGTTACATGGCAGTGTTTAGCCCGGTTTTGTTACCTTGCTTACACCAATCAAAAGTGAGTATGATTATGTTTTAAGGCCATGGGGGAATCGTTAGGGTGTATATAAACCCCCCTATAAAAAAAATCAAGGTTAAATCATGTTTAAGTAGAAGATTTCTACTAAAACATTTTATCGTGCAGATTCAAACCAAAACTGGTAGGGTTGATAAGATGGCTTGATTTCTTCAGTTTGATTGAGTATGATTGGTTTTTCTTGCTTGGAGCTAAAAGGTAACATCTAGGGGAATGCAAAAATGTAAAACTCCAAGACTTAAACCATAATGTAGCTTAAGAAATCACATACTCAAAACCGGGTACATTCTAGTTCAACTGGGTAGTTTTGATAGCTTGGGTTTAGTGCTGATTTGGATGGGTAAATGAAGTCCAAATGAGCTTAAACTTATTTTGCTGGAAAACTAACTTCTTAAAATTCAAATCCATTACAAAATGTTAGACTTAAACCTCAAGGAGGCCTAAGTAATTGAAATGGATGTCATGCCTACACAAGTCCAAGAGGACTCACAACTCCTCCTTCATGCTCACAAGCTACATCAAAGGGGACTTGGCCCTTGTGCGGTTTTGGAACTCCAATTCCAAACTCATCCTGAATCATTGGGATGCGTGACGCACCTATTTTGGGAAGGTCAAGAGGCCTTCTAAAGGGTTTGGGTCATCAAAATGAAGTCAAACCCTCGGAAATAATAAAAGAAGTCAAAACAGCAAGTGGCGCTCTAATGACAAGGTTACCCGGTTTTTAACCCGGTTTTGTGGGCTTAATTAACCAAGCTTAGAATGGGTTTAATTTGCTGCAAACCCACTTTTTTGGAACCTTCTTATGTCAGCTCAAAGGGCATAAAAAGATTTCTAGGCCAAAGCAATAGGTCATGGGTCAAGTGAAGGGTTTTTCCACATGTTGCAGATTCTGCCCAGACTGTACCACCTTGTACGTTTTGCATGATATCTCCCAAACGAGTAATCCAAATTGCCTGCAAGAGGAGGATCTGGAAAGCTTACTTCTATACCTTTCCAACAAGTACTTTTTCAGCTCATTTGGCCAACAAACATAGGAGATATAGCCTTTTAAAGTTGACCCATGTAAACTGAAAAGTGCTGACATAAAGTAAAAAGCACTTTTCAGCTTTTGTTTCTTGCTTTTTGGTTCCCTTCATTGCTTTATGGTCGACCAAGGCCTTGTTTTTGCTGATTTGAAGCCTTGTGAAGCTCTCCTATATAAGGAGGAGCCTTAGGATGTGGAAAGGTTGTTGAATATTGATGTAAGAAGCTTATGCTTTCATTTCTCTCAAAAATCTTGAGTTCTCTTTATCCTTTTTGCAAAGGTGGTGAGTCTTGAGTGGAATCCTTTATAGAATTGTTGGTGGCATTGCCTTTATGCAATTCTTGGTGGATCCTTAGGCTTGATTGGTGGCATTGCCTTTAGATCAAGTTATATCTTCTTCCAAAGTGGAAATTTGCAACTAAACTCAAGCAATCTACATTCCGGCCCATCACCACACGCTCCAGTAATTTAGCTCTCAAAAACCGAGTTTACTGCTAGAATCAACCCATGACTTGCTGTTTTACTTCTTAAACATAATATGGATGATTCATTTAACTTTTGGCCAGCAAAATACGATTGCCTTGACTGATTTCATTCTCTAAACTAAAGGGCATGGAGGGATCTCCATCATACCTTAATATATTTTTTTGAATCATCTTAGTGTAATCTACCTTATTTGAAATGTCGAGTTATGGATTCCATTTAATTAATCAATTTCTATTAAAGTTACTAATTATGAAAGTAAGCGTTTTTTACTAACTATATATACCTATAATTGCATTTCTTAAGTAGAATCAAGGCCTAGTCTATCGTTCCTCATTGTGTATAAATATTATCAAGTGAGATTACATTTTAAACACCCCAGGTACATCCATTGCCTATATCTTTAGAAATCAAAATGCATTTATCAAAGCTATAATGTCTTGGTAAGTATATCAATGAATCAGTTTACTCAATGATTTATCACTTAATTAGTAACCTTGTCAGCTATCATTTATAGGGCACTCGCCCCTCAGTTACCCGTGCAGCCTCAAGTCAAGTCTCCTGTTCCGCTTGGCAGGTGTACAACTATCTATATATCATAATTGTTTTAAGGGGTTCACTACCAGATAATAAATGGCAATACAGTTTTACGTTCATCTCATTCATTATTTTAAAGTAAAATGAATTGCAAAGCGGGCACCTAACCAATTTTTCAGTTATCATTTAACAAAACAGGAATGCATATACTGAGCTTCCGCTCACATTTTGAAATGTTTATCATGTTTTGTTTTAGACAAATGCTTAGTGAATCGCCCTTGTAACGCCCCCACTGTACCTATGCACTATTCATCTTCATAATTTCTGTTACAACTGATAAACCCAATGAATGGCGCGTTATTGCCGTCCCGAAGGACAAGGCTCTATACCCTATGGCTGGATATAACATGGGTCACTTATATACATGCTCAAACTTCATCGAATCATATACAAGTAATGACTCACTAACTTAAAGTTTACATCACCATAAAGTTACATCACTGTCTACTAAAGTGCTTATCTGATGGTCTCCATATAATATGAACAGCCACCACTTTGAACCCATCCAGATGTCCGTGGACCTTCGATTTCTTCAACTGGCTTGGTAGAATAAAGCAAATCATGGGCTTGCCTAAAACAAAACATGAAAACATTTCGAATAGTGACTCGAAGCTCAGTACATACATTACTGTATTGTAAAATAACCTTGAAACATTAGTTGGGCTCGCGCTTTGCAATTCATTTTAAGTCAAAACAGTGAATGAGATGAATGTAAAGCTGCATTGCTAGCTATTATCTTATAGTGAACCGCTTCATACTGTTACGATCTATGGATAGGTGTACACCTGCCAAGCCAATCGAGAACCCAGCCTGAAGTCACGCAGGTACTGGAGGGCGAATGCCCTATGTATGATAATTTGGTCTGATAAATATGGTTTCTGAGTCAAAAACTCTCCCCACTTCCCATATTTCATTCATGAATCCATTAGATATAGAATTCCACCTCAATAAGTCATTCAACTCAATAGAAGCTATTAAGCTCAATAAACTTGCTATTTTCTTTGCAAAATCCATAATTGATTCAAAGCTCATAAACAAGCTCCCAAATTGTATACTTGTCTTCTTCTTTCTCATTGATCAAGCTAAAAGCTCCATGAAAGTCCATGAATATTAATTCCCCCCTTAAATGACCTTATTGGCCCAAAATACACAAAAATGAGTACATGATCAATCTCACTCAATCTTTATTATTGCTCTTTACACAATTATTCAAAATACTTCTAAAAATCACCAAACTTAACATACACAACCAAAATTCAAGAATATTATAGGAAATTCAAAAATAATATGGACAATCTACAGTAAAATTTTCAGAACTTTCCTCCAAGTATACGCTGCACAAAAATTGCATTAACAGCCCAATTTGCACCAAAGTAGGTCAATTCACTTCAAAAATTCATAAATTTCACCCTTGACCTCAAATGGAGACCTAAAACCCCAATATGGAAAGATTAAGAAGTCCCAAAAAACTTTTATTTGCAACACAAAATATGATTCCAACAATAGGGTTCCCAAAATGGGACTAGAACACAAGTGTGTCAGTTTTTGGATGAACCTGTGCAGTTCTAGTAAAATAGCCATAACTTTGTCCACAAAACTTAGATTAAGGCGATTCAAAAAGAATTTAAAATATAACACACTGACCTATCTACCCACCAAAAATCATAATTTTTCAGTGGGCTGATCATTACTAGTTTAATCCAAAATCACCCTTATTTTTTGCCATTTTCATCCCTCACTGTTTTTACTTTCTCCTTTTTTTTCACATAAATTCTCTCTTGAAATCATTCAAATCACTGCAATCAAATATAAAAAAATATCATTTAAGGCCTCATATACATAACCCATATCAAAATCGCAACAAATGAAACAAGCAAGTTTGGATTGAACTTCCATGGTGCAACTCATTTGATCACACTTCCAATTCATCACCCATAACTTTAAACATCACTAAACTCAATAAAAATTGCAAAATGACCATCACTTGGTTCATATAAACATAATTCATAACTTATCCAGTCAATAAAACTCAAAAATACATCAAGATAGAGTTCGGATTTCACTCACTTTGAGCTTGGATACTGGAAGATGGAGATGGTGTTTGATGTTGGAGGAGTTAGGATGGGTGGTAGCTGGTGGCTGAGGTGGTGGTGGGCTGGTGGCTAGCAGCCAGCAGAGGTGGCAGCAACACTCATAAGCAGCAGCAGTAGTAGCTAGGCAACCGTGGGGGAGAGAGAAGAGGAAGAAAAGATGGACATGGCTTTGGCTAGATTTTTGTTTTAACTTATCTTGATAACTTTGGTTAATATTTATCCTTCCATAAAGTGACTTTTTGCTAATGATAATTAGACATAATGATGGTAATCAAATTAATTTAATTGCACCAAAATTTTTGGGCCATAATTTGAGCTCAAAATGAATTGGACCGCAATTCGAGCCCAAATGAATTGGGCCAAACTTAATGAATTTGGGCCCAATTTTCTTTTTGCAAGGTTAAAAAATTAAATTTTTGTGACATTATGAAAAATAATTTATCACCTAATCATGTTCACTGAGGCCTAATATCGATTAACCCAAAAATTATTGCGGTGAATAAAACTCAAATTGCAAAGTGGGACCCAAAATGAATTCTCTCAATCGGGATGATTAAATGAAATAAATAAACGTGAAAAATTAATAACGTGGCTTAATTAGATAAATAAACATGATCTAGGGTCAGGCTATTACAACCCTCTTAATAGCAAACCAGTTGAAGAAAGTAAGTGAGCAAGGTAATATGGATGGACCAATAATGATGTTGGTTCGAGAATATTTTGGGATTGAATTTTGAGATCTTCAGTTGACGAAGTTATAAGCTTTATGGAGAATTGTTCAATTATGATGTGTAAAACCTATGGTGGTTAGCAACCATTTATATATGATTTGATAATGACTGGATGGTGGTAATGCCCCAATCATCGAGTTTATAAGTTTTAATTAAGGGTTTAATTGAAGAGTATACAATCAGTAAGGCATGCGCATTGGTGGGTGTTACAACTTAATTAACAATGCAAAATAGTTTTGTTCCCCCTTTTATAACCTCGTTGTTATTATTATTACTAATAGTACAAAAGCTATTATTGTTGTTATGGGCATTAATGTTGTTGTCCCCATTGTTATTAATATTATTACCATTATGATTATTATTGAAAAAGCACTATTGTTACTCTTGGAAATATGTTATTTTTAACTCAAAAGAACTTCATTCAACTTTCAAATATATTCTTGGGCAATGCCAACACCTTTAGTCATTCTTGACACTAATTATAACTCATGATCTTTACCACTTGATTAAATTGAACATCAAACTCACTATTGCTCTTAAGTTTTGAGTCTCTCTCAATTTGCATATTAAGTATCAGTTCACCATTTATGCAAAGATGGCCTCCAAAAATTCTAATTCACCACTTTGGGATATTTTGTTGTCGTGTTAAGGTCTACCTTAGAAATTTCATATCTTTTACTCCCGACCTCAAATTGAGACTTAAAACCCCAATATGAAAAGTTTAGGAGTCCCACAACACTTTTATTCACAATGCAAAGCACAACCACCACAACATGGCCTCTACAATTGAGCTTAAACAAAACCATGCACAACTGCCTTTTTTTTTCTGTGCAACCTCAGTAAATCAATCATAACTTTGTCCACGAAACTCAGAATGAAGGGATTCCAGAGGTTGTTGAAATACAATTAGTAGACGTACCTATCCACCAAAAAGAACAATCTTTGATGCGCCAATAAGTATTAGTTTATGACTGAAGTCCCCCCTATTTTTGTATCTACTCACACCCCTAAATACCTTTTTTCCTCAACGTCAAGTCTCCCCACTCTTCTCCAACCCTTTCGTAGCATAGCCCTCACTCCTACCACCTTTGGTTTTGTTTGAAACACAATTAACAATCCTCAAAATTCAACAAATTAATTACAAGAATGCAATACCATAACACATGTTCAAAATCTAATTCATCCTTGAGCACCCAAAAGCTCTCAACAATTCCAAATCCTAAATTCATCACGATTAACTCTAAAGTTTCACCAATTAACATTATCCAAGCTCATTCAACACATTAACTAATTAAATTAAGAAGTAAAAAGAGTAGAAATAGGTGAGAAAGAAGTTAGGGTTTAGCTTCTAATACCCAAAAGAATCTAGCTAGGAGAAAGGCGGAGGAGAAGGTGGTGGCTTCGTTGAATGTCTGGGTGCTCGATGGCGGCCATTGGCTCCAGGAGGCGGCAATTGGTGGCTAGGCATGGTGGTGGCGTGGACAAAAAATTGGGGAGGAAGGAAATAACCCGACATAGAGGGGCCAATATGTATGGGATTGGGGGCCTTACTTGTGTTGGTTTGATTAAAATTTAGATCCCCCCCCCCTTTGCTTTTCCTTTATTTAGTTATTACTATTGTTATTATTTTTAGTTCTAAGCAAAGCAATCCCTTCTTCTAGCTAGTGAATATTTGGAACTAATCTTTAGATTATTATTATCATTATTATATTTTTTTGTCGCTCCATAGTGTATTTATTAAGAAGAAATCTATAAATTCCACCCATATGAATTAAGTCATTCTTTGCATTTATTATATTTTTTATTTTATTTATTAACATCATGGTGCTGTTTGCATAACATAGGCAAAACAATTTTATATGTGTGTGTGTGTGCGCGCGTGTGTGTGTCCTAATATTTATTTGTTTATTATTTAATTGTAAGCCCCGGATAATTTAATACAAAGTATGACTCAGTTTATTTCAGGGTTACTTTGTCATTTTAACCTACAATTGCACAAATATATCAAATGAAGAATTGAAATGCGGCACTCAACCTAGTTAAATTTAAATTGAGATTAATCAAAGTAATTATGATGTATCATGAGGGGAAGAAGGAAAACCAAGGCAAGAACTCAATAGCTCACGGTTAAGCAAACTGAAATTTCAGTTCAAGGCCTTGAAACCGTGTAGAATGATAATGAAATGATAGAGCTAAACTCCAAGTTTGGATACAGAAGCACCACCAAACTCAAGCTTAGGGTCCTAATCTTTGATTAAGATACAGAAACACCACTTAAGCAAAGGTTAGGACTTACTTCATCACCACGTTAATCGACCAAATTAAGGATAAGCAAGTGAAGTGTTTGAAGATTGAAAGCCAGTATGCTCTCAAACTGAAATGTCATTCAAAGTAAGTTATGAACCACCAAAAGGTCGTGTTTCCTTTTGTTTACATACCTAGCAACCATACTAGCAAGCAAGCACACTCCTAGACCTTTCCTTCCTAGGGAGGAAAGGTGTTAACTAAACTAATAACGCCGGTTAGAGCTAACCGATTACAAACCATACTTAAAGCTAATCTAATTACAATCAAAGCATTAAGAAAAGCAAGACTAATGTTATTTACATTATCAAACTTAATTTTAAACAACTAGAAAACTAGCCAAGGAGCATGTGAGCGGCTGTAAAGCAAAGGCCACTTTTCGGCTAACCAATGAGAGCCTTGAGACAACTCCATTTGTAGCTTGCTTCTTACTGGCCATTCTTCCCAAGATTGCAACCCATTATTGATGTTCTAGAAGCCTTGGGGTGTGTGCCAGGCCTTAGAGTGTGTGCCACTCTAGATTGGATACAGCAAACCCACCGGAAGAGGGAAATAAAACCGGACTGCTTAAACCGGGTTCCCAACCAGTTTCAGGCCGGTTTTGCAGCTACCAAAAGTGGGCATGATTTTGTTTTCAGCCATGGGGGGAAACCTTAGGATTTCTACAACCCCCCCCCAACAAATAAATCAAGGTTAAACTATGTTTAAGTAGGTTAATTCTACTCAAATATCTAACCGTACAGTTTTGGGTGCAAACTGACCGATTTTACAAAACTCCTTGATCTCCTATCCTATGGTGTGTATGATAGAAAACAAACACTTGGACCTGATAGTAAACATCATAAGCATCCTAGGAATATAAAAATACAAGACTTAAGCCACAATGTAGCTTAGGAAATAAGGTGTACAAAACCGGGTAAAATCTGGTCTTCAAACCCAGTTGTATGGTTTAGGCTCTTTTCAACAATGTGAGCCATGGCTGCAACTTTGGAGCTTGCAATAGACCTTGTTGGACTTGTTGGACCTCCTTCTTTGCTATTGATGGTGGGGACTCCATCCTCCCCTTGTTGAGAAGATTTGCTCCTCAAATTAGCAAGGTAATCATTTGCTTGGTAAGCTTTCAAGTCAGCTACATTGAATGTGGCTGAAACTCCATATTCACCTGGTAAATTAACCTTATAAGCATTGTCATTAATACGTTCAAGTACCTCAAAGGGACCTTTAGTTCGTGGCATGAGTTTGTTCTCCCTTTTGGATGGAAATATCTCCTTCCTAAGGTGAATCCACACGAGGTCTCCAGGTTGGAAACCCACTTTCTTCTTGTGCTTGTTGGCCTGAACTTGATAAGCTTCATTAGTCTTCTCAATCTTGCTCCTTACCAACGCATGAATCTTCTTGATTTCTTCTACCTTTGCTGCTGCATCTGCACTTGGCTTTTGGTCTAATGGTCGTGGTGTGAGATCAAGTGGACTAAGGGGATCAATTCCATAGACCACTTCGAAAGGAGAAAGACCAATAGCCTTGCTTGGTACCCTGTTGTAAGTAAACTCTACATGGGGTAAAAGCAAATCCCAAGCCTTGGCATGAGGTTTAATCAAAGCTCTTAGGAGTGTTCCTAAGGTTCGATTAGTAACCTCAGTTTGTGGATGACAAGTAGTACTATACTTCATTTTAGTACCTAACTTCTTCCACAATGTAATCCAAAAGTGACTTAAAAACTTGGTATCCCTATCAGAAACAATGGATCTAGGAATACCATGTAGCCTTGTCACCTCTTTGAAATACAATTCAACAATATGTATAGCATCATTAGTCTTGTTGCATGGAATGAAATGAGACATCTTAGAGAACCTATCAACCATAACAAAGATAGAATCCTTGTTCCTTTGGGTTTTAGGTAGTCCAAGAATAAAGTCCATACTTACATCAACCCATGGTGAAGTGGGAATAGGCGATGGAGTGTATAAGTCGTGGGGTAGTGAATGGCTTTTGGCAACTTGACAAGTCCCATACCTCTTGAGTATGTCCAGTACGTCTCTTTCCATAGCTGGACGATAATAATGCTCTCTTAGCATGGTGACAGTCTTGCTTTCTCCATAATGTCCAGCCAAAGATCCTTCATGAACTTCTCTGATTAGAAGCTCTCTTGTGCTACACTTTGGTACATACAGTCGTGTACCCTTGAAAAGAAATCCTTCCTGTATAAGAAAATCTCCTTTAGGGTGTTTAGAACAATCAGCATCAACTCCCCAAAGTCTTTATCCTTGTCATATAAAGCCTTTAGATGCTCAAAACCAAGTACACAAGCATTAATTGAAATAACAAGAGATACCTCTGAGATAGAGCATTTGCACCTTGATTGAGTTTACCTGACTTATGCTTGATAGTGAAGTGATATGATTGCATAAACTCAACCCACTTGGCATGCCGTGAGTTCAACTTATGCTGCCCTTGTATGTACTTCAATGTTTCATGGTCAGAATGTAAGATAAACTCACTTGCAATAAGATAATGATTCCAATGCTCTAAACATCTCACAATGGCATAGAATTCTTTATCATAAGTGGAGTACTTCCTTCTTGAATCACATAATTTCTCACTAAAGAAGGCTAGAGGTTTACCTTCCTGAGTAAGAACTCCACCAATGCTAACACCAAAGGCATCACATTCAACTTCAAAGACTTTACTAAAGCACAGCAAGGATAGAACCGGTGCTTGAGTAAGCCTAGTCTTGATCTCTTCAAAGGCAGATTGTGCTTTTGGTGTCCATACAAATGATGTACCCTTGATAACTTCAGTCATTGGAGCCATAATAGTGCTAAAACCACGAATGAACCTCTTGTAGAATGAAGCTAAACCATGGAAAGCTCAAACATCATGGATACTCTTAGGTATAGGCCAAGACCAAATGGCTTCTACCTTGCTCTCATCTACCTTAGTACCATCTTCAGTAACAATATAACCAAGAAATGTAACTTCAGGGGTAAAGAAAGCACATTTCTTTCACGTTCTAAGACAAGCACAACTTGAGTTAAATGATCTTGATGTTCATGCTCATTCTTAGAATACACCAGAATATCATCAAAGTATACTACCACTACCACAAACTTTCCAATGTAAGGTCTAAACACTTGGTTCATTAACCTCATGAAAGTACTAGGTGCATTAGAAAGACCAAATGCCATTACCAACCATTCATAGAGTCCTTCTTTAGTCTTGAAAGCTGTCTGCCATTAATCACCTTCTCTAATTCTGATTTGGTAGTAACCACTTCGAATATCAATCTTAGATAACACCTTGGAGCCATACAACTCATCTAACATGTCTTCAAGCCTTGGTATGGGATACCTGTACTTGATAGTGATCTTGTTAATGGCCCTGCTATCAACACACATCCTCATTCCACCATCCTTTTTAGGCACCAAAAGAGTTGTGACCGCACATGGACTCAAAGATTCACGAATCAATCTCTTCTCCTTCAACTCTTCAACTTGTCTTTGAATTGCATTGGTGTCCTTTGGATTCATCCTATATGCTGGCTTGTTTGGTAGGATGGAACCAGGAATAAGATCAATGTGATGTTGAATGTCTCTTTTTGGAGGCAAACCTGTAGAGATCTCCTCTGGAACCAAGTGATAGAAGTTTTCAATGAGTGTTCTTGCAATGGGATGAGTGGCCATCAAGCATTCTGGTTCATTTTGTATGCCTAAGATCCACTCTTTAAAGGCTCTAAACTCATGTTGAGAGGCCTTAAAACTGACTCACTCACGGACAGTAGGCATTCATTGTGTTTGGGCTTATTTTGTGGTTGCATTTCGTGGAGTTTGGATGGGGGTAAAGGGGCTAGGGTGATCTTCTTGCCATTCTTGGTAAATGAATAAGTATTTAGGTAGCCACTATGCATAACTCTACGGTCATACAGCCATGGTCTCCCTAAAAGCATATGACATGCATCCATAGGAATAACATCACACCATAACTCATCTTGATAGTTCTTTCCCATGGAGAAAGAGGTTAAACACTGAGAGTTCACCTGAATTCCTTTACTTTGGTTCAGCCATTGGATGTTGTAGAGGTGTGGATGAGTTATTGTTTGCAGCCCTAGTTTCTCAACCATGCTTAGAGAAACTACATTAGCACAACTTCCTCAATCAATGATCAAAGAGCATATCTTCCCTTGGACAGTACATCGAGTGTGGAATATGTTCTCTCTTTGTTCATCTTTAACTCCTTTTTGATTACTTAGAACTCTTCTCAAAACTAAGAGCTCTCCTTCATCAACCTCTTCAATAACTTCATCTTGAGTTTCCTCAAGTTCTGGTTCACTTTCAATTTCATTTTCCTCCTCTTGAAACTCCTCATTCACGGCTGTCCATTTGGCTAAAGTAATGACTTTTCTGTTTGGGCAGTCCGAGGCTATGTGGCCTAATCCTTGGCACTTGAAACATCTTCTAGTGCTCATGGGATTTGGGTTAGGTCGAATTGGGGGTGCTGGAGCCTTCTGTGGAGCTGGGGTTCTTTGTGGATTGGAAGGAAAAGGATTTTGTGGCTTAGAAATAGGATTGGAACTCCCCTATTAAAAGGTCGGTTCCGGATGAAAGGTCGTGTATTTTGAGGTTTTTGGGGTTGTTTGGCCTTCTTTTGCTACTCTACCTTATGTGCCAACACGCAAACATCATCAAATAAAGCATAGGCTTGCAATTCAACCACATTAGAGTACCTAGGATCAGGACCTCCCAAGTATCTAACTATGGTTTGTTCTTCAGGCTCTTGAATATCACACTTGATTAACAACTTCTCAAACTCACGTGTATACTCTTCAACACTCATACTACCATGAGTAAGGTTATGGAGTTGAGAATAACAATCTTGGACATAGATTGGTGGGAGAAACCATGCTTTGAGCTTGGTTTTCATCTTAGCCCAAGTTCGGATTCTATACTTCCTTTCTCTTAGTCGCTTAGCATTTAGGTTTGTCCACCATAAAGATACATATTTTCTGAGTCTTGAGGCCACTAACTTGACCTTTTTATCATCAGGGATATCTTTATACTCAAAGACTCTTTCAACAGTATGTAACCAATCAATGAATTCCTCAGGATCAAGTTTACCTCCAAATTCAGGAACCTCCACTCTGAAGTAATTGGTATTAGCTTGAAACCGTGGCTCTCCTCTAGCCATTCTAGGCACTTCTTCTTCACTTGAATTATCAATATCATGGCTATAAACTTGCTCACATCCTCTAGGTTCAGATTGAAGAGTTTCTTCATTCAGTTTTTGCTTTTGCTTCAAAACCGAACCCAATTGCTTTCTCAAGTACTCATTTTGTGCTTGAGTTTCTTGATTCTTTTGTGAGTCCTCTCGAATTTTGCTGGCCAAGAACTCATTTTGCTTCATCAAAGCTTCGAACTTCTCTTCCAAGGTTATGCTTGTTGAATTCATGCTTGAACAAGGTCACTTAAACAAGTGAATCAACTCGAAATAGGGGTGGCACGGACGTGCTTAGGGAAACAGTGTGACCGTGCTGATTTTCTACTTGGCACGACTGAAATTAGCCGATTTTGGTGTTTGTGTTTGGGAAGGTGTCTGGGTGGCTTTTGGAAGTGTGAGGGACGTACCAGGCCTAGGAGAAACCAAGCTCTGATACCAAGTATGATGTATATTGAGGGGAAGAAGGAAAACCACGGCAAGAACTCAATAGCTCATAGTTAAGCAAACTGAAATTTCAATTCAAGGCCTTGAAACTGTGTAGAAAGACATTGAAATGATAGAGCTAAACTCCAAGTTTGGATATAGAAACACCACCAAACTCAAGCTTAGGGTCCCTAATCTTTAATTAAGATAAAGAAACACCACTTAAGCAAAGGTTAGGACTTACTTCATCACCACCTTAATCGACCAAATTAAGGATAAGCAAGTGAAGTGTTTGAAGAGAGAAAGCTAGTATGCTCTCAAACTGAAATTTCATTCAAAGTAAGTTAGGAACCACCAAAAGGTCGTGTTTCCTTTTGTTTACATACCTAGCAACCATACTAGCAAGCAAGCACACTCCTAGACCTTTCCTTCCTGGGGAGGAAAGGTGTTAACTAAACTAATACACCCGGTTAGAGCTAACCTATTACAAACCATACTTAAAGCTAATCTAATTACAATCAAAGCATTAAGAAAAGCAACACTAATGTTATTTACATTATGACTAGCTTAAACTTAAGTTTAAACAACTATAAAACCAGCCAAGGAGCATGTGAGCAGCCGTAAAGCAAAGGCCACTTTTCGGCTGACCAATGAAAGCCATGAGACAACTTCATTTGCAGCTTGCTTCTTACTGGCCATTCTTCCAAAGATTGCAGCCCATGATTGATGTTCTAAAAGCCTTGGGGTGTGTGCCAGGCCTTGGGGTGTGTGCCACTCTAGATTGGATGCAACAAACCCACCGGATGATGTAAGTGTCAAGGGAAAACACTACCCAAGCTAACTCACATCAAAAGGAAGTGAAAACACAAGGTTTGGTCACGACCTAGGGTGGCACAGTCATGCCTAGGAGCACGGCCACACCGTGCCACTTTGCTGGTCACAAAACCGTCAGGAAGCAAAAAGAGCACGGTTGGATGCTCTTGAAGATAACTTCGGTTTTGCTCTTTTTTAGTGAAGTGTAAATGGTGAAAATGGAAGTAGAAGGGAGTATTTGAAGTGGGAAAGTGAATGGAAATGGAAGATAAGCTAAATGAGGGCAATTAACTCACAATCTAAGCTAATTACTTCATTAAGCAAACCGTGGAGATGAATTTAGAACAAGGTAGAACTAACCTGAGATTGGATACAAAATCACCACCAACCTTCAAGCTTAGGGCCCTTAATCTTGATTAAGATACAGAATCACCACTTAATCAAGGTTAAGACTCACTTGGACACCACCTTAATTGGCCTAATTAAGGATAAGCAAGCAAGAGTTTAAAAGGAAGAAAGCAAATGCTCTCAAACTTTGATTTTCATTCAACAAGTTATGAAATGAAGCTATGGCCTTGGAATGCTTTTATGAAGCAACAAAATGGCCTAGACTACAAGCATTACACACCCCTCCTTCTTTCCTTACTAGAGAGGAAATGTTTAGGGGTTAAGTACAACCGGTTATTGTTAATCTAAGTACAAACTAAAACTAATACATCAAAATATGAAGTAAAACATTGTTTAAGCTAATTATACATCACTTCTCACTTGATTACACACTTAAGAAATCAGCAAAGAGGCTAGGACACCATGTGATAGCCGAAATATGCATGGCAAATTGCAGCTAGCCAATGGGAGTAAAGCACCACACAATGGCTTTGTCTTGCTTCCATTGGTTACTCTTTCAAGGGGCAGCCAATGCTAGAGTACTTAGGGGTGTGTGCCAAGCTTGGAGAGTGTTCCCATCAACTTGTAAAGAAGGGTGGCAGTCTGGTTTAGGGGGAGATAAAACCGATTCAGTTGGACCGGGTTCAAGCACTTGCTGGCCGGTTTTGGGGCATTTTGTAATCATAGCAAAAATGTTCATGACTTGGATTTTAAATGTGGGGGGGTAATTTTAGGATGTGTATAATCCCCCCCAACCAAGAAATCAAGGTTAGGATGTGATTTTGTGGGTTAACAAAACACAAACATAAAACCGTGCCAATGGAGGGCAAATAGGAACGGTTGGGAAAAATGCCTTGATTCTTCATCCTCTTGCATGCTCGACTTGAAACGAATGCTTGGACCTGCAAGACAACATCAAAAGGTTTCCAAAAATGAAAAAAATATTACTCTTAAGCTACAATGTAGCTTATGAAATCAAATGCACAAAACCGGGCATTTTGGAACCGGTTAGCCCGTTTGTGCTAGCTTGTTCTTCTTCCAAAATATGAGCCATTCTCTTCACTTGGGAACTTGTTCTTGGACGTGTGGGGCTTGAATATTCATGAACTTGGTCTTGGGTAGGTAGGTTCCCATCACCGGAAGAGGGAAATAAAACCAGACTGCTTGAACCAGGTTCACGGCCAGTTTCAGGCCGGTTTTGCAGCAAAAATAAACCCTAGCAAAAGTGGGCATGATTTTGTTTTTAGCCATGGGGGGGAAACCTTAGGATGTCTACAAACCCCCCAAACAAAGAAATCAAGGTTAAACTATGTTTAAGTAGGTTAATTCTACTCAAACATCAAGCCGTGCAGTTTTGGGTGCAAACTAACCGGTTTTGCAAAACTCCTTGATCTCCCATCCTATGGTGTGTATGATTGAAAACAAACACTTGGACCTGATAGTAAAAATCATAAGTGTCCTAGGAATGTAAAAATACAAGACTTAAGCCACAATGTAGCTTAAGAAATAAGGTGTACAAAATCGGGTGAAATCTAGTCTTCAAACCAGGTTGCACGGTTTAGGCTCTTTTCAACAATGTGAGCCATGGCTGCAACTTTGGAGCTTGCAATAGACCTTGTTGGACTTGTTGGACCTCCTTCTTTGCTATTGATGGTGGGGACTCCATCAAATTAGCATGAATTAGGTTCGGGCTATTATAGTGATAGATTAAGATTATGAGTTGTTTTGCATTGTGCCAAAGACACCAATCCAAATCATACATATTGTTAGCACTGAGCAGTTGAAGAAGCGTATTGAATAATACACCCCTGAAGAATATCAAGGAGTGCAGAAAAATTACAAGGCACTTAATGCCTTATATTGTGATTTAGATGCTAATAAGTTATTCAAAATATTTGAGCACAACATGCTCCTACTGCTATATATTTAGCTTCAGAGATTGATAGAGCTACATAGCTTTGTTTCTGTTAATGTCGTGAGGCTAAGGAGTGTCCAAGAAAGGCGTTTTTTCTATCTATCTACATAATCTGCATTTAAGTATCAATTGATATTGAAATCTCCATCTCTAAGATACCATAAACCAATGTCCTTGGTTCCTGCAAGATATCTAAGAATCCTTTTAATAGCTGTTAGATGTGATTCTTTAGGGGCACTTTAGAACCAAACCCATAGGCATACATTAAGCATAATATCCGGTCCCCTTGTTGTTAGATATAGTAATGAACCAATTATACCTCTTTAGACCTTTTCTGACACTGACTAACCATTAGGATCAAGGTCCAACTTTGTATTCAATGTCATCGGAGTGCTAGCACGCTTGACTTCATTAATCTTGTATTTCTTCAAAAGTTCTTTCATATATTTACCTTATTTGATAAATATGTCATCCTGCCATTACTTGTTCTAAAGCCCTGGGAAGAAGTTGCGTTATCCCACCATACCCATCTTAAACTCCTTACTTATCAAATTGGAAAACTCTTGACATAGATGATTATAGTACAAAATATGATATCATCTACATAAACTTGAATAATGACGAAGTCTTCCCCATTTGTTTTAATCAAAAGGGTTTTGTCAATCTTTCCTTGTGTGAAATCATTTTTCAAGAGAAATTTGCCAAGTTGTTCATGCCAAGCTCTTGGGGCTTAAGCCATAAACAGCTTTATAAGGTTTGAAAACGTGACTTGGAATGCAGGATTTCTAAATCCAGAGGGTTGATCAAGATAGACTGCTTTATTTAGAAAATCATTTAAGAAAGCACATTTAACATCCATCTAAAATAGCTTGATGCCCTTGTGAGATGCGAATGCAAGTAACATGCGGATGGCTTCTAATTTGGCTATAGGTACAAAGGTTTCATCAAAGTCTATCCCTTACTTTTGGTTATACTCTTCCGCAACCAATCTAGCTTTATTCCTAACTACAACCCTAGACTCATTAAATTTGTTTCTAAAGACCCATTTAGCCCCAATCACTTGGTGGTTCTTTAGTCTAAGAGTGAGTGACCAAATTTGGTCTCTCTCAAACTAGTTAAGTTCATCTTGTATGGATAATGTCCAATTTGGTTCTCCCAATGCCTTAGCATGGTGCTTTGGTTCTAAATGAGAAACAAATGAAAAGAATGCATAGAAATTTCTCAATACCTGTATTGATGTCAGTGAATAAGTTGTCCAAAGGATGGATAGACTTGTACTTAAATCCCTTCCTTAGTTCATTGAAGTGGTTTTGAAATTGTTTAGGGATACTTGAGGATGATCCGTTATTCATGTTATCAACTTGGGCTCTCTCATAAGCATCTTATGAGGTTTCTCGAGAAACCCCAATGTCATCAAGTTGTCTGTGGTCATCTTGATTTAGACTTTGGCCCATATTACTAGGACCACTTTTGTGATTGCTTTTGTCTAGGGCTCCTTCATCTTCATCATCGACATATTTTCTTAGCTATAACTCATCAAATGAAAATGAACTAGCAAGACCATTGTTAGTTTCATCAAAGATAACATGAATAGACTCCTATATGACCTTGGTACATTTGTTGTGAACACGATAAGCTTAAGAAATAACAAACAAATATACCTTCATCACTCCTTGGATCAAGTTTATCAAGATCTTCCTTACCATTTTTGTGGATGAAACACTTAATTCCAAAGGCTTTCAAATATGAAAGGTTTAGCTTCTTGCCTTTGAACAATTCATATGGTGTCTTTTTGAGGATTGGTTCAATGAGGCATCTATTAAGTTGTAAAAACTCGACCCTAAATTATGTTTATTTATTTAATTAAGTCATGTTATTAATTTCCTCATATTTTATTATCACATTTAATCATTCTGGTTTAGAAAATTTTATTTTGGGCCTACTTTGCAATTTAGGTTTTTGTTGTCATAAAATTTTACGAAGATCGATAGCAAGCCTCGATTATTATGGTTTAAAATATTAACTTATTTTTCGTAACATCACCAATTTAATTTTGAGCTATGAAAAATTTAATCATATATGGTTTAATTTTCTTTCCAGACCCAAACTTATCTAAGCCCAATTTTGGCCCAACAAGTTATTCCTTCATTTGCTTAGCTAATTACCATCAGTTGTGCCCAATTATCATTAGCAAGAAGGTACTTTATCAAGTTAAAAACTCAGTTAAGTAAATATTTTGGATCATTTTCCTCCAAATAAAAACATCACAAAATATTAAGAGCTCTCTCTCCTCCTCCTCCACCCCCTACACGACCAGCCCTTTTCTCCTCCTTTGGTTGCAGATTCTACTGCTGCTGCCACCACTCACACTCCTACAAGCATCAAACATCACTTACACCTCTTCCTTCAAGTACAAAGTGAGTAAACCCTAACCCTATCTTGTTGATTCTTGGTTTCGATTTTTTGGTTGTGTTGGTTTGGTTGTTGATTTGATAAGAACAAGAACTATTTTGATGTTTTAATTTGTTGGTTAAGCTTAAAAGTATGCTAGGGTTTGAGTTTATACACGAGCATGCAAGCTTAAGTTTGAAATGATAGATTTGGATTGTTTTGTATTTGATTTTGTGATCTTTGGCATTAGTAATGGATATCATGATGTTTATGTTGATTTTAGATGAGTTTGAGTTCATGTGGTAGTTGGTCATAAGCTAGGATTTTAGTGATCACGCATGGATTAGTTTATTTTTTTGCTTCAAATATGTTAAATGTGGATAATTTGATGGGAAATGAAGTTTGGATGTGTTGTTTAACTTGGATAATGCCTTGGGGTGATTTTTGCAAAAAGGGGTGGATTATGGAAACCTTGTTCAATTGATTAAAAGAGGTTATTTTGTACATCTATGCAAGTGAGATTAGGTATGTATTTTAAGTGTTTTTGTAAAGGGAAGAAATGAAAATTAGATGAAGATGTTTATTGAGCAAATTTGAGTTAAATGGCTTTGTAAGGTGACGATAAGGAACAAATCATGGGTTAGTGATTTTAAAGAGTGATTTTAGAACGAAATTATGTGAAGAAAAGGTTGAGAGCATGGGCAGTATGGTTGTGAACATACCCAAAACAGGTGTGCCTTTGTGACGAAACTGGTACTGTTTGGTATATCAAAAAATTGTGAATTTTAGTGGATAGATATATGAATGTGTTACCTTTTAAATTCCTCTTGATTCACTTCATTCCGTGTTCTGTGAAAAAGTTATAGCCAATTTTCTAAGACTACGTAGCATATGCAAAAGCTATGCGCAGTTTTGTTTAAGCCCGATTTTATGAGCCATGTTGTGGTAATTGGGTTTCATACTGGAAATGAAAGTGTTTCAATGCTTGTTAAGCTTTCCATATTGGGGTTTTAGGCTCAATTTGAGGTTGGGAGTGTAAGTTACGAATTATTTTCCTTTACTTCTATTACGCCTTTACTGTGTCACCTAAACTATTTGCCATTGTTTATTTTACTTTGAATTATATTATATTACCTTGATCTAAACTAAATTTTCATAGTTTATATGGTTTTTATTATCTTAGTTTAACCTATCTTATATCTATTCTATGATTTCTGAATACCATTAGTAAACAAGTTCTATTAAAAACTATCAATTGTGAGAATAAGTTCATTTGCTAACATGTACCTATAATGACAATTTTGAACAGAACCAAGGCCTAACCTATCGTTTCTTCCCCCCCCCCCCCTTGTGCATAAATACTATGCATTGAGATTCATTAAAAATCCTATGCACGTTCATTACCTGTATCTTTAGAAATTAGAACGTATTTATCAAAATTATAACGTTTTGGTGAGTACATTAATAAATCGGTTTAATCAATAATTTGTTACATAATTAGTGACCCCATTAGTTATTAGTTATAAGGCATTGCCCTTCAGTTACCCACGTGGCCTCAGGTCATCGGCCTGGCAGTTGTACACCTATCTATTGATAGTATCAGTTCTCAGGGGTTCACTACCAGATAATAAATAGCAATGCAGTTTGACATTCATCTAATTCCCTGTTTTAAATTAAAATGAGCTGCAAAGTGGGCCCAATCAATGTTTCAATGATCATTTAATAGTACGGGAATGCATGTACCTAGCTTCAACTCACATTTCGAAATGTTTGCTATGTTTTGTTTTAGGCAACTACTCTGTGAATCGCCCCCAGGCTAGCACACCTGCTGAGGATGATAAGTGAGCAACAGACCCTAGTCGGGTTACTGTGGTGTACTACACTTATGTTTTTGGAGATGTATTCTGAGTTATCTTAAGGCTATAACAACAATAGTGAAATGCCTTGTATGATTTATAAAACTATGTTTGCTATCTTCTACACATGTGTGATTTTGGATGGTGTAGAATGTTTATTGGCTCGATTTATGCTCAACTATAATATCTCTAATGTAATTGCTTTAAGCCTTATCCTTTTTGGAACGGCGGCAACACCCCGATCATTGATATTGTCACTCCTAATCAAGGGAATTAGTTAAGAAACTGCAACAGTGAAGCATGTTCATTTTGGATGGTATAGAATGTTTATGGGCTCTATTTATCCTCAACTATGATATCTCTAGTGTAATTGCTTTAAGCCTTGTCCTTTTTGGGATGGCGGTAATACCTCGATCATTGGGATTATCATTCCTAATCAAGAGAATTAATTAAGAAACTGCAACAGTGAACCATGTTCATTTTGGGGTGTTACATAAGTACATAATTTTGCATTAATAATAGCCTCAACTCATAAGGACATTGGAAGATCATTTTCGTCCATCAATGTTCTAGCCATGTCTTCCAATGTCCGATTCTTCCTTTAACAACTCTGTTTTGCTGTGGTGTCCTTGGTGTTGAAAAGTTATGAGAAATGCCATTTTTCTCACAATAATCAATGAACCTATCTTGGTCAAATTCTCTTCCATGACCAGTCCTGATAGCAACCACTAACAAGTTCTTTGATATATATATAATTTCTTACATAACTTTGCAAACTCCTTGAGAGCTTCTATTTTATCCTTAAAAAAGATCACCCATATGAATCTAAAGTAGTCAACCATTATAATAAATATGTAAGAACTACCTTTTAAGCTTCTAATGTGGATTGGCCCACAAAGGTCCTATGTAACAATTCCAAGTACCTTGAGGTAAACACACTCTTCAAAGGTTTGAAAGAAGCACATACTTGCTTACCTCTAACACATGTGTTGCACACATTACCTTTCTTATATTTGTAAAGGGGTAACCTTCTTACGAAATTATGCCTAACTAATTTATGAAAGGTGTGCATGCTAGCATGTCCTAATCTACGATGTCAAAGTTATGCATCATCAAGGGATGCTTCAAACAAGAAAGATGCACAGGAGAGATATGATCAAAGTTTATGGCATAAACATTGTCCAATTGTGAACTATGCAAAACAATATCATTAGATTTGGCAGTTTCAACAGCACATTGGGTTTCATCAAACCATGCACGGTTGCCCTTGTCACAAAGCTATGAAAATACTCAATATATTGTATTTCAAACCATCAACCAAATAGACATTGTCAATAGAATTTGTAGAATTCTTACGAATCTTACCAATGCCAAGGATCTTACCTCTACCATTTTCTCCAATGCTCACTTTACCTGATTTTTGTTTTTGAAACTCGGTAAACGTTAAGGCATCTTCAGTCATATATCTTGAACACCCACTATCAAGTACTAGAGATTGCTTTTTGCTTTTAGGCATGCCTATAAAATAAAACTTAAACCTTCTTGCATTCTTTGGTAGCAAGGTTTGGACGAAGATGGCCAGTACCCAACTTTGCGGGCCTTGGACCTTTAATCCATACTTGTATGATTTTTAGGTGAGAGGTCTCTTTGCCACTGAATTTTCTATAGTGCTTAACACCTTTACCATGATCAGAATGACTTGGATACCTATGACCAAAGTAGCTATGGTTCCTTTTCATAAACAATGTGAGATTGGTAATCATGACCAAGGTTACTGTTTTTAGAACTAGATCTACTTTGGGATTCTTTATGTGATGTCTCTTTAATAAATAAGTGCTTGTATGACCTTCTCTTATTATTTAGGTTAAATCTAAGGCCTTCCTTATTAAAGGACATACATTTGAATCCAAGTAATTTGTCCAAATTCTCTTGACCCTTTAGTAATTTTCAAGAGGGACCTGTGAGAATCGTCACACTTGTTTTGTAAAATGATTTTTGCATTTTTAAGGTCGTTGGCTTTGGTGTGCAAATATTCACAAGACCTCTGCAAGTTCTCATTTTCCTTTTGAAGGAATTTGTTTTCCTTTTTATGGGCCTTGATTTTAGATATATGATATTGCTCATATTTAACACACATTAATAGTCCTTGAGCTAGATAGTTTCTTATGGAAGTGAGGAGATATTTCAATGTTAGCTCTTTATATTCATCACTTTTTCTAGTGTTTTCTCTAGTCATGAGGTAGAGGTTGGCTATTTCTTCATCTTTACTTTTACTTTTAGAGCTATCACTGTCACTCTATGTTGCAAATGTAGCTCTTTTGTCTACTTTCTTGGACTTGAATCTGGTTCTCACATTTTTCTTTTTGATGTTCAGACAACCCTTGATCATGTGAACTAGAAGTCCACAACCATAACAAGTGTTTTGGTTAGTGTCAACTTTTAAAGAAAATTTCAATTTGGAGTTTCGTTCATTCCTTTTTGAGGTTGATCCCTCATAAATTCCTTTGAATTTTGACTTTTTTGAAACATCTTTTGAATCCTTCGGATATTATATCCAATGATTCATCTTCATCATTTAGACTTCTCAGGTTGTATCTCAATGTCATTGGACTTTAGTGGAAGTCCTTGTAGCAATGCATGCTCTTCAGTTTCTTCCTGCAAGTGAATTTCATGAGTTTGAATTTCCAACAAGATCGTCTAACTTGAGGGTTATAAGATCTTATGACTCTTCAATGGACGTGACTTTGGGTCCCCACTTGCTTCTTGGATGACATTGTAGCACTTTTCTCACCATTTCCTCATTTGGTATATATTTTCCCCAAGGACTTTAGGATGTTGACTATCACAGCAAAGCGCATATATATGTACTTGGTAGATTCTCAAGGTAACATCTTAAAGAGCTCATATTAATGAACATAGAGATTGATTTTGGATTCTTGAACTTGACTAAACTCTTCATCTATCCTCACACATCTAGATCTTTTGTTATAAAAAACATAAATGGGGGGGGGTTCTTCATAACAAGAGCACTTTAATGCAAAATTAAAGGGCACACCTTCATTAAAAGAAACATTTCTTATCCGAGGTGACCTATGACTCGTGACCTGGCCTAATTAACCCAACAGCCACTCAACTTTTTACCCTTAATCATGATCTATAGAGCATCATTAGGCTAACCTATCAGCCACCTATACCTAAATCAAGCCTTATCTAATGGACCCTAAACTTAGCATGAGATCTTCACCTACTTGCATACAAGATTAGGTAATCACATATTTGCATACTCAACATAGTTAAGTCGGCGTGGTCAGCAAAATTGATTCTGTAAAGCTGGTATAATCAACATAAATGATAGTCTAAATTATGCTAGCTGGTGCACCAACCTCTTCACCTTGATCACTTAAGAACCCTGAATTGAAGAAGAGTGCAATCAACCTTCTCAATGACCCTCTAGGATGGGCACACTACCCTGGTTAACCATGAATCTTCATCAAAGGTTCTCAAGATGGCATTAACAACTGGCATAGAAGATATTTATAATTTGACTCTTGCCTTAAACAGGCTCAGTCAAAGTAGGGCTTTGTTGATGGTTTTTGAGGGGGTGAAAAATAAACTAAAGAAAAAGAGAAACCTCAAGCATACGATATCGTTCATAGTACTTTGAGGGTCGATCCACGGGGACAACATTGAAATTATGGTCATTTAAAACAAAACGATTTAACTAATTAATTACACTAAATTAAGTGATATTATTCAAATAGTACTAAAACCCTAAATCAACTAAACTCATCTAAACTACCAAATCAACTGATTCAACCAAGATACTGGTTGACTAAAGCTTTAAAACTTAACTAGCACATTCAATCAAACTAAACCAAACTAAGAATGAATTAAGCACAGGGGAAGGGTAAAACTCAGCAGAATCAAAACAGAAAGAACGAAGAGAAAAAATCAGCAGGGGAGGGGGAAGTTTTCAAACCTATATTCAATTCAACCTTAACAACCACCAAGAGAGTATCAGAACCTCCAATAGCAACCCAAACACGGTGAAGACCAGAGAAGAATACGAACAGAACAAAGAAATCAGGGGAGGGCAAATCGCATGAAATTCGGCAAAATTTGCATCTATTTCTCACAAAATCGAACTAAGAACATGTATTGCTACTGGAGAACTCAAAAACTTAGTGTGTTCACATGAAATTCTAACAAAATTTGAATCCAACAACCGATCTAAATCGAACCCTAATTTGGAAATCAACTCTTATGAATACAAAAATAAACGAAATTATCAATAAACTACCCCTAAACTGAATTTAAACCTAAACTAACCCTAAAAACTACCTAACTATTACCTAGCCTAAAATTACCTAACCTTCGAATCAATTGCGTCGTCCTCCACTTTATACCCGAACCTCCTTCAACCTCAGTCGTCAATTGCTAAGGTATCGTGGACGATGGAGATGAAGGCTAGCAGAGGAGGTGTCGTGGCACAGTTCACGGGTGGTGGGATGGGGTTGGAGATGGACGAATTCTATGGGTTTGTGGTCCTGTGGTTTTGGGTTTCGGTGGGCTGGTTTTGGAGGAGAGAGAAGAGACAAGGGAGAGAGAGAAAGCTAGAGCGAGATGGGCATGGTAGGGTTTCTAGGTTCTGGGTCTCATCGAGGTTGGGGAGAGAGAAAGTGAGGAAGACTCAAAGAGGAGAGAGAGAGCGTGAAGAAGGGGAGGGGGTAGGTTATAAGTGAACCGGTTTTGTAATTGGATCAGACCGGACCGGACCGGTTCGGTTTTTTCTTTTTTTTTTCAATTCTCCTTGGCTGGTTCTGTGGAATTTTGGACCAGTTTTTGACAATTTTGCCCGGTTCTTCAATTCTCGATATTTTTCACCATTTTCTACCATTTTTGGCCCCTTTTTTCACATTTATTAAAAATCTACAAAATAAAATAAAATCAGTTAAAAACCTTAAAAACACGATTAAAACGAGCATAAAATAGGTGTAAAAGTACCTTAAAAATAGCACATTTTTGGTTCGAAAAGGGTTCATCCTCAAAGAAGGCTGTACGCAAGCATCCTTAAAGAAATGACATCGACCTAACTTTAGGGGTTATCAGTACTAGGGTTGAGCGAAAAAACTGGATACCCAGTTCTAGACCCGGTTTGGACCCGCCAGGTCTATACCCAGACCTAGTTAAACTGGGTCCGAGACTAGTTTCGAAATCCTAGAACCGGTTGCAACCAGGTTTAGAGTCAGGTCGTGAAAACTTAGAACTGGAACCGGACCTGTTACCCATTTATCAGGTCCAATCAGTTTTTTTTTTTTTAAAGTCCGAGTTACCCGATTACTCGTTGACATTAGGTGTTGTTCTTCCGATCCCACCATAATTCCGGGCTTTATATTGATATTACTTAATCTTTTTTTAATGTATAATACTATGAGAAAATGGGTTTTTTTTTTTATGCTTAGACGAAATGAAATGCTATTTATTAGCTAACCAATTGGACTTTAATGCATGATAAATGTCTAGCTGTCACTCTATTAAATCTAATTTTAAATGATTGATTAGCTTGTTGGTTCTCTCACAAAGTCACAACCACAAGCCAAAAATTTAAATAAAATGAAATAAAACAAAATAGAAAAAAATTAGGAATCGAGTACTTGGTTCTGGACCCTATCCCACCCAGTTCCAGGATTAGTTCCAAAAGTTTTGAACCTAGTTCCAACCGGGATCGATTCCATAAAAATGGACCAATTACCTTGCCCTACTCGGATCTAATCAGTATCAAAGTCTAAGAAGATCTAGTCATAGAGGACAACTCATCCTCTTTATCTAACATAGAAGGATGCCTCAACATCCAATACGTTTTAGCATTCAGTAGTCTCTCATTAGAAAGAGATGAGTTCAACGCCTGAGCGGCAAAAAAAGTCAAATTTGAAGATGTGACATCTCAATATCTCATGCCAAGAGGTCCTTCCTCAAGGATCAAATGTTAGGCTTTCTAACAAGTTCATAAGGACCTGCACGATAGGTCTTCAGGCTCACATGCCAACAGATTCACAGGAATCTAGCTACAGGTCTTCAAGCTCAATTGCAACCAAGTTCTTAAGGATCTGGTCACATATCTTCAGGCATCCACACCACTAAAGTTCATCGCTGGCTTTCAGCACAATGGGATATTTCAATAAAAGGTTGGCGCTTGTCACAATAGGATATTCTAACAACATCACTGATGTATATTTTTTGGGAGTCCAAACTCACAAAAACATATACAAAGGGTAGAAGGGAATAAAATGGAACCAAAGTAACCAAGATAGAACAACTGGACTAGCAAGGGTGATGAAAACCCACCTTGGTTTGCACACTTAGGCAATCTTCTTCCTTCAACTAAGTTACAGAAGTTAATCACCTTCTTAGTTGAATTAAGAAGACCTAGAGACCCACTTGAGGTTGCCAAACACCCAAGATATAACACTAGGAATTTGAAGAGAAATGGCGAGAGTTTTCACAACTCAAAGCTCAAATAAGCTCAAAATGTATTCATCTATCCTTCTTTGGCAGCCCAAGGCCTCCCTTTTATAGTGGGGGAACCTTTAACAAGCTGAAAAGGAGGGGAACAACAAGTACATACACGTTCATAAGCATGGGAGACCAAAACGCAAAAGAACAAAAGCTTAAAAGTGTTTTTGCTTTATGTCAGCAACTTTTTAGTGCACTAGGGTCAACTTCTATCAGCTATATATCCTAGGTTTTTTTGCGAAATTGGCTGCAATAGGTCTTGTTGAAAATCTTTGGAAGTCAGCTTTCACCAGCCTCAAGTTGCACGACATTTGGAGTAGCCGTTTGGGAGATATGAGGCAAAAGGTGCAGCATATGCAAACTATGACAGTTTCTGCTGCTTCTAGAAAAAGGCTCCCATTGATTTATTTCTTAAGTTCCTAACCTAGAACTCTTTATATGCCCTTGAATATGACATATTAAGGGTTCCAAAAAGTAATTTTTCAGCCCTTTAAATCCTCTTTAAGATTGGGTAATTAGGCTTGCAAAACCGGGCCAAATTCTAACCAAACTGGGCAGCATGTATAGCTTGGATTTAATGGCTGATTTGAATGGGTAAATGAAGTCCAAATGAGATGAAACTTGTTTTTCTGGAAAGTTAACTTCTTGAACTTCAATCCCAATGCAAAATATTAGACTTAAACCTCAAAGAGGCCTAAGTAATTAAGCTCTCAAAATCGTGTTTGCTGCTGGAATAAACCCATCACCTGCTGTTTTGCTTCTTAGACAAAATGAGGATGATTTATTCATCCTTTGGGCAAAAAAATAAGATTACCCTTACTGATTTGATGTTCCAAATTAAGGGGCATGGAGGGATCTCCATTTGGTTGCTCATCCAAGGCTTGATCTTTGATGGTCCCCATCACCTTTGGATAAGGCACTTTGAAGTTTGAATAAAACTCCATAAAGTGTCTTTTGTCATGGAATTCAAAAAGAGGGACCGAAGAAGGGCCTTGCCATGCATGAATTTGTTTGGAGTTTGCCTCCCATGAAGTTGAGGATGAGGAATGAAAATGATACCCTTGGAAATATACATCAATCACTAATCCGACAAAAGGATACATTCAACATAAGTTTGCTAGATCGACAAGAGGTCCGTTACTCTGGCAAATAAGGAAACCTGCTAGCCCAACGAAAGGATAAATTCATCACAATTTTGCTAAATTGAAAAAAGGTTCGCTGCTCCAGCGATAAGAAAACCCACTTATTTGGTGAAGAATAAATTCATCACAAGTGTACTAGGCCGGCTAAAGGTTCGTTGATACAGCAATAAGGAAAACTTGCTAATCTGGCGTAGGAATAAATTCATCTCAAGTCTGTTACACCGACAAAAGGTCCATTGCTCTGATGATAAGGAAACCTACTAATCTAGGGAAAGGATAAATTCATCACAAGTCTGCTAAATCGGCACAAGGTCTGCTACTCTGGTGATAAGGAAACCCCCTAATCCGGTGAAAGGAGACATCCATCACAAGTATGATAGACCGGCAAAAGGTCTACTACTTCGACTATAAGGAAAACTGCTAGACCGGCGAGGCATCCGCTACTGAGGAAACCCGCTAAATAGGCGAAAGGTTCGGTAGACCAGCAAAAGGTTCACTAGATCAATGAAAGGTAAAAATTCAAGAACTGGTGGCTTCTGCACATGAAGGGGATATCATCAACCACCGTAACAGCAAAAGTTAGTGAGGGCCAAGTCTCATGACTCTCATTAGCCAGACATGGATTTCTACATCATTGGCCACCGTCATGCTGAAAATTGGCAAGCACCAAGTCTCACGACCCTCAGCAGCCAGGGTGGATCCTATAGCCAGACAAATAACTATAAGTGACGACCATTACTTTCACCTTCGTCATACCCCAACTCAGCCAAAGTGAGGGAACCCCGCCTGGCTCTCGGTCAAAATTCCTTTTTTTTTTTGCTTTACCGAGTCTTGTTCTAAATAGGCTTATTCCTTAGTAGAATTAGTCTCCCGTATTTGGTTGAGTAGAGTTGTAATTGAATTAATTTATTTTGATTAATTAATTAGAACTCTAGTTTATTGAGTCAACCTATTTAGATTAAGCCTTTAGTGGGAGTAGAACTAGGTTTTGTTTTCCTAGATTGACTCACTTGGCCTCCATGATCACTATATAAAGGGGGTTGGTGCTTTCCTTAAGGGGGAGATAATCGTTGAAAGTCACAAACAAGGTGTCACAAAATATAGAGGATAGCTTTAGGGTTTCTTTTGTAGAAGAAGGTGACAAGGGTTAGTGAGTGAAATAAATCATCAGTTTAAGAAAAAGTCACCCTGCGGGGTTCCTAGAAGATTCAGTTAGGTTATCGTGAGGGCAGGTTTTACAACCTTCTTACCTTTCTCTTTATTCCTTTTTGTTTAATTTAGTCTATTGCAGTTTGGTAAATATATAGCCTTTAATTAGTTTTATCCCCGCCCGTTGTAACAATTTGAGTTGTTTATCTTTTTACTCTCTTTTGGCGAACATTATACTTTGGATTTTTATGAATGAATGATTCTAACATGTTGCATGACTGTGTGATAGTATGATTAATTTTTGATTTCCCGTGTTGATTAGTAGAAGCCATTTGTGGTGATGGGCGGTGTTGTGATGCAGTCCATTATATCACCGTACCATCGCTCCAAATCCAGATCTAGGGTTCAAGACTAAGGAATCAGGATGCTAATCAGCAGTTGTTTTGGTTATCCTTTTCGATTGTCCCTATCAGTAGTGGTTTACTTCAAAGAGTATAATTGGTTTGTAACTTTTTCATAAAACTCACTGGTGACTCTATTAGTTGAAGTTTAATGCTTTTTTGCTTATTATTCCTTCTATCTGCACTTCTAGAATTTGGTCAATGAATTCGGATGCTGACGATAGGTCATGTTTAGACAGGAATTTAGGGCTAGAATTGGCACATGAAACCTGGATCAGTCATATGCCCAAGTACTGGCCCAGACTGAGCTATTGGTAGAGACCATGCCACGGAGCTGGGCCTGGGTCTAGCCAGGGAACCTAGCGGGGTTTCTTGGTTAAGGCCAAGGCCTAGTTTCCCAGAGTCTTGCAACCCAATTTTTTTTATTTCTGCTTTGTTAAAAAAACAAAGAAAAATTAAATCTGCTTCTAAAAAATAAAGTACCTTGCAAACGAGTCCGACCATTAGCGGAGGAATCACACCCAAGATAGGCTCCCAGGGTCCGTGGTCCTTACACTAGCCTAAAAAATTAGAGACGGTGTTGACCATGAGTAGACCTAGCAAGGGGGTCATTCGGTTCGGGTTAAGTTTGATTCAGGTTATATTTGGGTTGATTAATTTCTATTTAGGTTCAAGTTTGATTCGGGTTAAGTTAAACTTGGGTTAAGTTCAGGTTTATCAAATTCAGTTTGGGTTTAGGTGAAGTTCGGATTGGGCCAGCTTTGGGTCAAGCTCGTTCAGGTCCATTTGGGTGTGGGTCGGGTAAAAGTCGGTTCGGGTAGGTTTCAGTTATGGGTTCGGGTCAATATTCGGTTAGGTAGAAATCGAATCCAGTTACTTTTAGGTTGGCTTGTATTTCAATTAGGTTAGTTTATATGTGATTTGAGTTTGATATCTTACATGCCATATAAGCCACAAAGTTATAGACGACGTAGAAGGACGCTATATAATGATGATTTCAATTGGGTTAGTTCGGAATCTCCTTCTAATTCGTCCAACATTATATTCTAAGTGGATTAGTTTTTAATCTTACACAAAAAAAAAGCCATATCAATTTGAATTTTGGGTCGGGCATGATTCACCTACTTTTAATTCGTGCAAGATTTACTTTCAATTAGGTTACTCCCATCCATCACACAAGTAATCAAGTGGATGAAAAAATAGTGCTATAGCCTACAAATCCCCCCTCTCCAACCATCAAATCAAAGATTTAAAAAAAAATCGAAGAGCTGTGCCTAATCAACATAAACCATAGAATAAATTTAACTTCTTGATTCTATATTTCCATTTTTTTACTCAAGTGAGTCAAGTTCTTATTAAGTCATTTCCTTCCAATATTGCACATGCATTATTTTATTTGTTCAAAGTAAGATTTTGTCATTTGCTTTCGCCTTTCGCATGCTAAATATCAACTGAAGTTGTGTATCCAATATCATCACTAACTCCTTTAAGTTTGAATTGGACCCAGGTAGAATTGGGTTGAGTCATACTCAGATCCGAGTCGATTTGGATTCGGGTCGTTTGTGCTCAGGTTGGATCGGTTCAAGTATGAATAGGTTTGAGTTCCATTAGGTTTGGGTCAGTTCGGGTTCGGGTGTGCATCAGTTCAATACAATTTTGGGTTAATTCGAATGTAGTTCGGGTCATTTCGAGTTCCAGGTCAAATCAGGTCAATACAATTTCGAGTGGGTTCGATTTTAGGTTAGTTTAATTTGGGTTTCGGTCGAGATTGGTTCAAGCCTTTTGGATGTTAATTCGGGTCATTTAGTTCAGGTTATTCGAATCAAGCCAGGTTTATCAGGTCTAACCACGAGGGTCCTCAGCCTAGACCACGCCCATTGATCAACCCTAGTAGTAAAATGCAAAAAAGGGGACAGTGAGCACTACGGACACTCTGTTGTGGGAATGACGGTCTGTGTTTACCCCTGTCCTAGCTGGTCAAGGGCTTTCAACCTATTTTCAACCTAATTTTGACTGCATGTCCCATTCTTTCATCCCCTTCCTCGAGTCTGTTTCTCTCTAATCTTGCCATTCTATCTCTATAACCTCCATTGCTAAGCCATCAATCTATCTTCGTTCTTCTCCATTTTTTCCCTGATTTCACTCCAAATGTCTTCTTCCTTTTCTACATTCATCTCTATTCTCCTACATTTCCCTCCAATCTCCACAAATCCGTCCCACCCAAACCTTAACCGCAAAATTCGAATTTCCCCTCTCCCACTCCTACTTTGCCCTCTTCTTTCTCAAATTCTTCATCTTTCTACTTATTCTCCTTCCTTTTTCCCTCCATTACCACTACATTCCCCAAATTCTATATTGTCTCTCTCCTCCCATACCTCACTTCCACCATTGTTAAGGACCCTCAAAATTCACCCATATTGCTCGCTAGTTGGTTCTAATGGCATCCAAGAAGAAGCAAAAGACCAATCAAGGAGCAGAGACGTTGAGAAAAGCACTGAAAAGGCCACCACGGATCACCATCACTTCCACTACCATAAGGACACGAGGTAATGCTTGCATCCAATTGGTTTAACTAATCCTAATCATCTTGCTAGATATAATATTTTGAGTAGCAAACTAGTTGTGGCCACTCGACATTTCGATGATAATTTGTTGAGTAATTTGGGATTGATGGATGATATGCGTTGTTATTTTCTCGAGATGGCATGATTTCTTGAGACCCGAGACCATACATATAGAGACCTTATCCTTGAATTCTTGAGTACCATCCATGTTGAAGTCACTAATGGTCCACATTGTCAAGAAAGATCTATCTTTTTTTTGAATGGGGTATTTTATGAACATAATTTGAGCGCCTTCAATGACATTGTTAGCTTTTTGCCCAGGTTGGACCTACCTTCTTGTCACGTTCTCCAAAATTTTAACCCAAATGCTATTTGGTATGAAATTAATGAGGACTATCTTTATGATTCAAGCACCTCTAAAGACATTGTCATTAGGAACCCCTGTATTCGTATGGCCCAAAGGTTGTTGGCTTGTGGTATATTTGCTAGGGAGGATAGTCTGAATATGCCTTACCAATCTAAACTACATTTCTTGTCTAGCATGATGAATGGTGACTGCATTGACCCAGGGTCTTTATTAGCCACTTGACCCAGGGTCTTTATTAGCCACTTGATTGATAATGCAGCCGCTAGTACTCCCAGGAGGATTGTGATTGGAGGCATCATTACCACTATTGCTAGGTCGATAGGATACACCCTAATCCAGACGATCGAGTCCTAGATTTTAAGTAGCTGAAAATAACTGCTTTTAAGCAAATGAAAGATATTTGTTCACGTATCTTGTCGTAATTCTATTAAATGATACTTTTAAGAGCAAGTATTTTTTTCCCCCAACAAAAGATAAAAATCAATTTTTCCTTTTTCATTTTTCTACAGAATGATTGGGGATGAGGTGAATTTTGATAAACAGAACCCGTTTCAGCAATAATTGATGTTTTACATAATCAAGCGACGACATTTTACATAATCAAGCGACGACAATGTCCATATCCTCTTTTCTAATAAAAATGCGACCTGTAGGTTTAGGTGGGAACCTCAACCGACGTAAAGAAGTTGAACAGTGAGTGTTTGAAAATGTCAAAGAATGTTGGATGTCTTTGATTTTTCTTTTCTTTCCTATGTTTTTGGCGTTGCGGGGGGGGGGGGGTTGGTAACTTCTAAACAAAATGAAACATTGCTTTACAATAGAGCAAACAGATAGTCTGTCGCGTTTGTATGAAAACAACAATTCCTAACATTGAAGTTGAAGAGAGAGATCGAGGTTGAGCTTTAGTTTCATTACCCCTGAGACTTCGGACAATTTATTATGTAGACATGAGAGTTTATGCTCTCGAGCCATGTCAACGACAATTGGACGTGCCACATCAGCAGCATTGCAGCGTTCAATATTTTTTTTTTAAAAACTGCCGTAAAAGAAAAAACTGTTGTCAGTTATGGATGGAAGTTCTGCATGATGGTGTTGATGGCCAAGGAAACTGTTTCTCTTTCACGTTTAGTGCCTGACTTCTCTGATTGAAGCTTTTCACTGGGCAGCAGCTTGGGTGGTTAGATGCTACAAGTTATCGCATTTTCAATCTTCTAATTTCATTACTAGTATATTGATCAAAGTTGGTCTCTCAAGATACAATGAAAAGTTTGAATTTTAATACCGACCTAGCCATTGTGGAAGATAGAGAGGAAGAACTTGAAGAACGTACAGTTACGAAAAGTTTGATTCATAAGTACACTAATGGCTTAATGTTGTCATATTTTTTATTTGTTCGTAATAGATCTTTTTTTTTCCCGTGTGAGTACGAGCGTAAGCGTATTGACGAGTTTCTTTTTGTGTTTTACGTAGCTTTGTTTGATGATGAATCTTTGGATATTGAGGTTGATGGAGTTAAAGACATGTCTTGTGAGATTATCATGTGTTGAACATATTGTTTGTTCATTATTATGGTAATAAGGTTCACCTTTTTATGAAGTGTGGTATTGTTCATTATCAAGATTTTGTTTGTTCATCATCGTTTCAAAATTAATATTGTATTGGTCATTATTGACATTCTATATGTTCATTATTGTTTCTTCACTATTCTTATTATAATGTTACTTTTTAAAAAGTGGGGTATTGTTCATTATCGAGCTTCTATCTGTTCATTTTCATTTGTTCACTATTTTGTAATATGTTAATTTTATGAAGTTTGTGGTATTGTTCTTTATGCGGCTTCTATTTGTTCACTATCATCTATTAATAATTTAATTTGGTTTTTGAGAAAAATGACTTGATAGCTTTTAGGACTTTATTTATAGGGCTTTTGTTTTGCCACTTACAATTGAGATATTGCCATTGTTCATTATTGGACGTTCTATATGTTCATTATTGTTTGTTCACTACTCTTATTATAATGTCACTTTTATAAAAAGTGTGGTATTGTTCATTATGGATCTTTTGTCTGTTCATTATCATTTGTTCACTATTTTTCTTATTTATGGCAATTTTATGAAATTTGTGGTGTTGTTGTTCACTATTGTAATCTTCAAAGTTCATTATTATCTTCAATGTTGTTCACTTACATTTTTTTTCTGTATTTTAGGTTTTGGGTTCAATGATCGTGCCATTACTGAATTTCAACCTTTGCAAGATGTGTTGGTTGGGGCAACAGCTAACTCAGAACGTGAAGTGTTTCATATCTACAATGACTACGCATATAAGGTTGGCGTCAATGTTCGATATTCGATGGTATGGTACAGATGTAAATCCAGAGGAGGAGGGCGATGCATGCATCAGTTTTGTTGTTGGGAAGCAGGATTCAAGCTAGATAAAGGTCAAAATCACAAGGATCTTACAAATGTAGATGTGAGGATACTGTGCATTGTGTTCAAGAGTTATTACACTGTTCATGCTTTTCTTTAGTATCCATTGTATCTAATGTTAGTTTGAATTGTTTGTTATATATTAAGTTCATCTATTACGTTTGGTTTTTGCTTTTTTGTCTGTCTTTGGTTCTTATCTCTTGTTTTGCAAGGTTAGGTTTGTCATCCCAAGCCATAGCAGCAACCCAACATTCCTTTTGGGTTCATGCATGATCACAATCTTCATTTCTTTTGGGGGGGGTGTGTTGTTTTGATTACTTTGTCATATTTGTCATATGCCACCATTTTCTATCTCAATATTAGATTGTTTGATATGAGGAATGTGTTAATTTGGCTGAAAATGGGTACCTTTTTCAATTTTAGAGCATTATTGTGGTCGGAAGCCAATTATAGGATCAATAGAGATTATTTTGGCAGGAACCAAATTTCATAGTCTTATTTTGGTAGGAACCAAACTATGTTTGCCTTGTTTGTTAATGAACAAAGTTGAATATTGCAGTGAACAATGTCATAATTACCTCCGTCTAATCCTCCCCCCGTCTTAACTCTTGCCAGGTGTTAAGTTACGATTATGACATTCAATACTCTAATGAATGACATTGACTAGTATAAAAAAATGTGTTTATTTGATAAGTATATTTGAAGTCGTGAAATCTTATTGAACAATCTTAAGTTGTGTAATGAACAATATGACTCGTGAAGTGCACACTTTTGTATAATGAACAAAGTTGACTATTGTAGTTAACAAGTATTTGATGACTTTTGCTTAATTCGCATTTCCTGCAGCGGTAGTTGTTATTTGTTGTGCCTTTTGCTGAGTTCCTATAAGTTCAAAACCCTTTTGTATATAAGTCCTCAAGCTTGTTCACTAATAATTACCAATGTGTTCATTAATTCACTCAAGGTTGTTCACTCTAAACTCTTCAGTTTAGGGGCAAAAAAATTATTATTGTTATTCAAGTCACTTAAGGTTGCTACTCATCCCCCCCAAAAAAAATACTCACGATTATTCACTAACAAAAGTTGATTTGTTCATAAACTAACTAGAGGTTGTTCAATGCAAAATAATTAGTTTATGAAAAAAAATTGTTGTCACTTAAGTCAATCAAGATTGTCCACGAACAAAACTTGGTGTGTTCATTAACTCGTGGTTGTTCACTGCAAAATATTTGGTTTATTTGTTGGATTATTGAAGGTTGTTCATTATGAGAATTTAATTTGTTCATTATGTTAATCACATTCATTCTTTGTAAAATATGACTTGGTAGTTAGTACACGCCACTTATGCACGCATGTCCAATATAAAAGCTGATAGATAAACAATATCTATTTGATGAATGAACAAGTTTCACAACTTTTATATTTTCATCAAGCAAATTCAAAAATATGTACATGATCGGCAAATACATGCTTCATATAGAGTCAACTTAACACTTGACCCAAAAAATAGTAATCGTAAAATATTATCCTAAACTCAAATCTTCTCATATTGTTTGATTGACCATTTACATGATAGAGCAAAAAAAAAAATCAATCCAAATTGTCATAATCCTTCTGCTGTTGCTACTGTTTGGGAGGCATTTGTCAGCTGTTGTTTATAGTCTTTGGTGTTCTACTCCGCTGAGACATCGTTTGGTCTTCTGGAAAAGAGGAAGTTAAGGTTTAGTGAACAAGATTAACATACATAATAAATAAATTGCATAGTCTCGATGAATAATCTTTATCTTAACAAATTATTATGGAAAACAAATTAGCCATAGACAGTTAACAACCTCAGTATTATACAATGAATAATTTCTCTAGGATTAATGAATAGCCTCTATATATCCCATAAATAAATTTCTTTTGCTCAATGAACAACTTCATAGACATTAATTCCAAATATGATGCATAATGTTAAATTCACAAATAAATATACGATAATTGATTATCAAACATGAGTGCACAATCTGAAACAGATTAGCTAAACACTATTAGTGGAATGAAAGTGGAACAATTATGTGCTTAAATATGATCTAAATGAAGTTTTGGAACAACCAAATTTGAGATACAAGGAGAATAGATAAAATAATGAATATGTTCATTATGTGCCTTCATATGGTTCACTATATAACTTAAGTTTGTTCATAAACTGAATGTGAATTTTCAACATTAAGTGCAAGTTTATTATAAGGTCAGGTATTTATAGGTTAGGGGCAGCAATGATATTCTACCACCAGCAGAAATAATGAATTTAAAATAGATTGTCATTCACTATGTACTTTGTTTTTGTTCACTGACTTGATGAATATTGTTCACTGTTTAGTCTGCTGGGAATTGGAACTAAACTCAGCATAAAACTGCACGCAAAACTAAATGTAGGCTCACTAGTTTCTATGGATTTGTTCACTGAATTATTGAATGTTGTTCACTTTAGTTTTGACCAACACATGTTAGCAGGCACTATGAGATCGAAATTTGGTAAATTTGTAGCTAACAAGAAAAGCAGTACAACAAAGAAGACCATACAATTCCAATCTACAATTGACAGGAACCTCAATCCCCGCCAAGATCAAGAAACTGAACCTCCAAAGGTCTCGCTAATTGCAAAATTGACAACAGAAATAACATCCCGAATTCATTCCCTCTTCCACAGGTAGTTCACTGATATATTGAGTACGATTCACTGTAGAACATGCTTTGAAATGCAATTAAATTCAGCATATAAATGCACTCAAATTTTAATACAAGTTCACTAGTTTTTTGGGTCAGTTCACTGAATTATTGAATATTGTTCACTTAAGTTTTCACTCACACATGTTAGCATACACTATGAGGATGAACTTTGTTGAATTTACAACTGACAAGAACCCACTATAACGAAGACCATACAATTCCAACTTACAATTGACAAGAAGTCTCAATCCTTGCTAAAAACAAGCTATCGAAGCTGTAAAGGTGTATCTTGTTGTAAAATCTAGAATAGAAATTAGATTTTTGCTTACCTTGATTTTCGCTTATATGTAATTGTCACTCCAGATTGTCTTCTTGTGTCGTCATTCATTATGTTCTCAGCTTCATTACCATATTCTACATGCATGCCTTCACTTTTCCCTGCCATTGATGCTTGTTTTAGGGCTGAATTGAAGTGTATTATGATGCTCTTGATTGTTGATATTATTCCTGGAATTTGTGAAGTTCTTTGCTTTGATGATGCACAAAGACAGTTAGTGAGATAAGGAGTGTAGTTGCATTAGCAGTGCGGATACGAAAGTGAAGTGACTTGGTGGTTTTTTGGAGGTTTTATTTGTTGTTGATAGTGGCATGGGTGGGGGTTTCATTTTTTGTTTTTTTTTTTTTGATTGAAAATTCTGTTTTGAATCCTACATGATAATTTTATCCACCTATATATGGGAGTATAAACTCCCAGGTGTACATAATAGGTATTGGACACTTCGCTTGTTCGATCGGCTTTACGTTTTTCTCTCTCTAATTTCCTTCCTTTCCTCTCAATTCGTTTGGTGGAGGTTATCAAAGAAGAAAAAAAAAAAATCCTTTGGTGGAATTATTTGGATCCCTTCCATTTCAACCCTCATTTTCTGAGGTCACCGTCTCCCTCTTTCTCTCAATCTCCTTGACGATTTGGGTTTCTACTAGTTTGCCTACCTGATGACTGAATGATCATTTTAGATGGTACATGAAATGTTCATTCCTTTAGCTTTACGATTCTTTGATTTCTTTGGTGGTTTTATGTATGTGATTGATTGTGCTGTTATTGTGTTTTGATGATGATGGTTTCGTTTTGGCATTGGGATAATCAGTTTTGATGATAGCAATTGGAGATTGAAGAATAGAGGGGAAAATTCACATTTGCTTTTAATATGTCTGCTGTCGGTGTACTTGTTTCTGATCCATGGCTTCAAAGCCAATTCACTCAAGTGGAGTTACGCACTCTCCAGTCTAAGGTTTGGATTTTTCTTTAATCTCCTACAATGTTTTAGCTTTTGATTGTTGCCATTAAGCTTATTGTTTCTGCTCGTTTTGTGGGATTTATCAGCCTGAACCTAAGTCTGACTGATTGCAACTTTTTATGGCTGACTTGTTCACAGTTCAATTCTTTAAAATCTCAATCTGGGCACGTTACTGTATCGGATTTGCCTTCCGTATTTGCGAAGCTAAAGGGTATCAGTGGATTGTACAGCGAGGATGAAGTCAGGGCTGCATTGGAGGATTCATATCCCGATGTGACTCACGAGATCGATTTTGAATCTTTCCTTAGGGTGAGTATACCTTTCAAGAGGAAGCACATTTGCATATAAAAGGATAAAATGTTATTTTTGAGTTTGACTATGCATTGATTTGATGAATGGCATTAACGTGGATGATCAGAGCTAAAAGTATTTAAGAGTTGAATGCTATTGGCAGGAATACTTGAACTTTCAAGGGAAAGCTAGTGGTAAAGGCACTGGTTATAAACGGACTTCTTCAATTCTCAGACAGTCAACTACTACGCATTTTCATACCATTAGTGAATCAGAGAAGGCCTCTTATGTTGCTCACATCAACAATTATCTGGCTGAGGATCCATTCTTAAAGAGCTATCTGCCCATAGTTCCTAAGACAAATCAATTGTTTGAGCTTGCCAAGGATGGAGTGCTTCTCTGGTATGGGCTGCACCACCTGAAGGCTTCTCTTCTCTGGGTTGTTGGAGGAGGAGTTGTGGTTCTATTACTTGGTTGATGATTGTTATTCTTAAGGCTCTCATATTTTGCCACTTCTTTCACAGTAAATTGATTAATGTTGCTGTGCCGGGGACAATAGATGAAAGAGCTATCAACACCAAAAAAGTCCTTAATCCCTGGGAGAGAAATGAGAATCATACCCTTTGTCTTAACTCTGCAAAGGCGATTGGTTGCACTGTGGTCAATATCGGCACACAAGACTTGGTGGAAGGACGTGTAAGTTAAAACATGGGTTCCGCATTTCCTTCATATGTTTGGAGCCAACGTGTGCTGATCTACTTGATTCTCATTTTGTAGCCTCACTTGATAATGGGATTAATTTCACAAATAATCAAGGTACTTACTTCATTTCTTTATCTCTAAGGACTGATTCATTTCTTGTTTGTGGAACATGTTTATTGTGTACATTTGCGATTCTATTATGGACTGCTTATGTATGCTGTTTATATCAGATTCAATTGTTAGCTGACCTCAACTTGAAGAGGACTCCTCAACTTGTGGAGTTGGTGGAGGATAATAAGGTCATAAGCATCTTTCATCTGTGGCATTCTGAAAATACATTAAAGATGCTCCTCGTGAACCCAGCAAGTGGTTTGCTGATTGCGTAACGCAGTTTTGCAGGATGTGGAAGAGCTTATGGCTTTACCTCCAGAAAAAGTATTGTTGAAGTGGATGAACTTCCAATTGAAGAAAGCGGGATATAATAAAGAAGTGACGAATTTCTCTACTGATTTGAAGGTGAGATCTTTAGGGATTCAGGAGTCATCTTTCTATCCTTTTCAGTTTTTAGGTGCTGAATACATGAAAACCAATGTTTCACTAAATCCTGCTGCACGTAGGATAGTCCTGACTTCTGAGATAGACCAGCAAACTGTTCGTTCTTTACTTTCTAGAACTGGGACTTAAAAGAGCCCTAAGAGTTAAGCCAGGTTTATTCTTGAGGCAGGCTGGAACTTGGGATGGGAAAGCATGCATCAGCATGCCATTCTGTCTTTACATTGCTCCCAAGGCAGAAGTTTGAGCTGTTGTTAAGGCTACACTTTGCAATTGTTTGTGTGAGAGATGGAAGTAAAAAATCTTCTGAAAACATACCTGGAAGGGTGGAGGAGCTCACTTTGCACTTCATTGTCGAGGTTAAGGGTGAATTTCTTTTTGTGATGTCTAGTTGGGTCGTCAGTCGGAAACTGCATGCTTATTTCTAGCTGATGATAGAAATGGACTATAATAGCAAATTCAGCTGGAATTTTGAAGGCTGTCCTTTCTGGGAGTCTACGTTTTTGGTAAAGCCTGAGATGTAGATAGCAGAATCACCTTAGCGCTTTGTTGAAATAGCTGGGGGAGCTATTCCTTCACTTTGCTGAAATATTGAGAAGCCCTACTCATCCTTGGTCTCTTTACCTAACCATCAACCTAGTTCACAATTTTTGGCCGGTCTTTTGGATGTAATCTCAGTACTTGTCAAAGGCTGGGCTGTGTGCATGTGGATATCCAAACCCCGCATCACGAGGTCCACGGTAGGTTGTTATCATCATTGCCTTGCTGCATTACTTGAGTTCCTTGAATTTTTTATTTTATTTTACTCTTTTTGTGTTGGGAAAGGGGGGGGGGTATATGCAACCTTATCCTTATATTTTAAGTACAAGGAGGTTGTTTCAATGATACTAAAAGGCACCCTCTGCCTAGTGCCTACCATACAAACAGAGATGCACAAGAGAGTATAGTTAGACATTATCTAGCTTTGTATTCCACTATAATCCAAATTCCAAGTCATTGTCCAGCAATAACTTTTAGCTGCTTGGCAGTAAAAATGATGATCCATAATTTGTTGCTTTCAACACATCCCCTTGACCCAAGATTGAATATAGATGTTCCTACATTTGCATGTTTCCTTGCTGAAAACTGTACTTCTGCCTGTTATTGATGTTGGACAAAAGCAATGAATGTCTTGATTGGAGCTTCTCCTTGAAGTTCTGTGAAGCTAAGAAATGTAAACCCAAAGATCTTTGAATCTCAAACAAAGCACCTTGCAACCTTGGTATTCACTGTTAGCCTCCAAGCATCTGAGTGCTTGCTGGACTGGCAAGAATATGAATGACCTCACGGCTTTCATGGTTATCTATGCTGCAATCTTTTAGGTTTGTCGAATTTGAGGAATTGAAATCATTAAGGTGATATAACTTGCAAAACACAGCGAGTTCTTTTCATGACCTATGGGAGTATTCCTAGTTCATATAGTATTTACGAAAAATACTATATGATTCTGTCTTTGTTGATGTTTTGCCTTTTTCTCTATTGAACCCTCTAGGGGATGGGAGGATACCATATAATTTTACTAACGTATTTTTTCTGGCCCTGATAGCTGAAACCCTTAAGTAGAGTTATTAATGCTCTAAACTACTATTATTTTCCAGATGACTGTTCCATAGTTACCAGGAACGCTTCGTGGATTGCTTAGTGCAGAACACAGATCGCCACTTATTGCACAAATTTAGTTTAATTTAGGCTTTGGATCGCTTGTTCCCGGAATGTGGATTGCGGGGGTACAGAGCAACCTGGGTAACTATGGATTGTTCCCTATATAACCTTTAGCAATTGCTTGGATGGAAATAGATGTGCAACATTCAAGATTCCTCTTCTCCATGACGCATAAGAACTTCAACTGAAGTGACTTATTTAGGGATGTAGTTTGTTTATGTCCCATGCATAGACAACATACCGCAAGAGAGTTTCCAGGTGCACTCACCATTCAAGTTGTTGTAGCAATATTTGAGGCTTGAAATTTTGGAAAATTCCAAGCTTTTATCTGCTGCTTGTGAAATCCAGCTGGAAACTACCCAATATACTGCAAGTCTGTGATGGACTGACGTAGCAGCTACTGTTAATTATCGAGTTATAAATTTTTCAAAAATTACATGACCATACGCTTTTTGTGTGGGCTTCTTACTTTGGAGGTCCATTTGTTAGTAACCCAGACAATCCAACTATTCATTGATATGCTACTTTGTTTAAAAATTGATATTTTAGCTACTAGTTTCCTACATTGTTTTGCACTCATTGGTGCCATAATGTGTGATATGTTTGCAGGATGGTGAAGCCTATGCTCATTTACTTAATGTTCTTGCTCCAGAATATAGTACGACGACGACTTTGGAAACCAAGGATCCTTCTCAAAGAGCAAAATTGATTTTAGAGCAAGCTGAAAAGTTGGAATGCAAGAAATTTATCACTGAAAAGGATATAGTAGATGGTTCAACAAATTTAAATCTTGCATTTGTTGCCCAGATCTTCCATAATAGGTGATTCTATATTTCAACTTTGTCTATCACATTAAACCTATGGGTTCGAGAAAGGCATCTATACTGGTCAAAGAGGACTATGAGTTTTTTAACTAATTTCTATGACTAACTCATTTGTTCATATGAGTGGATAATCTCTTATCCATGGGAGCTTCAGTAAAAAAGTTGAATTATGTTTTTTACTTAAGGTGTTAGTTACCTTTGGTGCATGCTTGGTGGTTGTTCTTACTTTTGTGTGACTCATAGTAGGGGATTTATCCACGACAAAAAATATGCCCGCCAATTTCACCAAGTGTGTTGGCTAGTTTTGTTTGGAACGTAAGAACCACTGTCAATGCTAATCTCTATGTTACTGGAATTTTGATCTGAACTTAGGTTACATTTCAGCAGTCGTTTGTTAGCAAATAATTGTCTTTCAACCTCTCAAATGGACTTGGGCCCTTGAAAATTTCTCTTACAGAATTTGATTGCATTGAAATTCCTCATAAACATTGCATATTTTATAAGTTCAATGCATTCAGGTGGTGAAGCCTCTTACTTTGGTGTCACATCGAGTGCCAAATGAAGTTGTCATATCAATTGTTCTCATTCATCATTAATAAATATGCTTGCTGTCTTAGCTTGGGAGCCCGCAGATGGCGTTGACCCCGTTCATTCTGCATGGACACGATTATCTTATAAATATGTTTGCTGCCTTAGCTTGGGCAGCCCTTGGATGGCATTGACCCTCTTCATTCTGTATGGACACGATTATCTTATACCCCTTCATTCTGCATGGACATGATTATCTTATACCTTTGTAAGTAGTAGCAGGCTTTCTTATACACTGATATTGCATTCGAATTGTGTTTTCAGTCCAGGGTACTATCCCCCCCCCCCTCATGTTTAATTATAACCGAAGAACTCAGCAAACAACGATCTTCATCTTTTACTCTATTACCATTTTTTTCCCGGTTTCTTTTGTGTTCTTTTGGGGGGGGGGGGGTTGAGGGGGTTCTTGATTTGCCAATGCTAATGCATGGTTATATTTGTGATCCTGTTATGGGACATTTTCACAGCAAACAAATTGTTATTTGATCTGCAGAAATGGTTTGACCATTGACAATGAGAAGATGTCCCTTGCGGAGACCATGTTAGATGATGACACACAAACTTCCAGGGAAGAGAGATGCTTCCGGCTTTGGATTAATAGTCTTGGAATTAATACATATGTCAATAACTTGTTTGAGGATGTAAGACCAGGGTAAACCTCTTGCCTTCCGTGCACACATTCAAATTAAGTTGGACTAGGCTAAGTTGAAATTTTCGTGGCAGATGGGTTCTTTTGGAAGTGCTTGACAAAGTTGCCCCAGGATCAGTTAATTGGAAGTTGGCCAGTAAACCTCCTATCAAGATGCCCTTTAAGAAAGTTGAGAATTGCAATCAAGTCATTGACATTGGAAGACAATTGAATTTTTCTCTTGTGAATGTTGCTGGAAATGACATAGTCCAAGGAAATAAGAAGCTCATTATAGGTAAGGTTTCATTTATATTTCTGCATAAGCTTTGACCTCCCGCAAAGCCAATGGACTCTGTGATAAAAATGCGTATGTGTGTGTGTGTGTGTGTATATATATGTATATAATTTTATACACACACACACACACACACATAAACGGGGGGGCTACTCAGCTGGGATGAGGTCTTATAGAGGATGAGCGCATAGAGGCGCCGTCTGTCTCTCCCTTAAAAATGATAACCAAACATAGTATTAATGATCACTGAAAATTAAATTATTGATCACCAAACATATTCATTATAGATGATGTTTATATTATATGTTTTAATGTATGGTATTGGTTAGTGATCAATAGAGTTTCTTGTAGACGCTGATCATGATGATAATATATGTTTGGCGATTGTCTCTATCTTCGATACGTGAGTAGAATATTTCATTTAGATCATGATCGTGAAATTACGATTGATGATCATTATAAGTATGTTTGTTGATTACAAATTATTCAGTTTTAGAGATTGTAAGAATTATGTTTGGTGATCACTTGGTCTATATATGGCGATCATTAAAAAAACATTCATTGCTCACACACCATGCCCCCAATTACACGAGACTGTTATTTTTGACGTATTTGAGCTTTATATTTACTAAAAATAGTAATATACCTATTTAAATAAAATATTTTAGTAGTGATTTATAGTTTTAATTTTAGTGATCATTAGTAGTCTATTTGGTGATCAATTCTAGATGAGATACTCACAAAAATCCTATAGCCTCATCCTACTAATCTCACAGTGTAGCTCAT
>JACYFF010031955.1:71612716-71633958 GCA_017589665.1 Selenicereus undatus
GTTCAAGAGACAAAATATCTTGCTTCCCTTCTTTCATTGGTTGGTCTACTCTAGGTATTCACCAATTCAAGACACCTTGGGGTGTGTGCCAAGCACGGTGGGGGGGGGGCGTGCCAATCAGCATTGGAAGAGAAATGGCCGGCTGGTTCTTTGAGAAAACCGATTTACTATGAATCGGGTTCAATAGACAGTTTCTGGCTGGTTTTTGGTGCATCAATTTAGCATAGCAAAAGTGACCATGATTTGGATTTTAAATGTGGGGGGATATTTTTAGGATGTTTTTAAACCCCCCCTCCAAAGAAATCAAGGTTTGGATGTCTTTAAGTGGGGTAATTAAGCTCAAACTTTAAACCGCGCAGATTGGGTTGCAATCTGACCGGTTTGGAAAAACACCTTGTTTCTTCATCCTCTTGTGGGCATGATTGGAAATCAATGCTTGGACTTGATAGTACACTTCTTGAGGATGCCAAAAATGTATAATTACATGAATTAAGCCTTCATATAGCTTAAGTTATGTTTATGACTTACACAAAACTGTGCTTCTTCCTGTCTTGCTGTGCAGTTTTGACATCTTGAGTTTAACTGATGATTTGAATGACCAAATGAAGTCCAAATTGGATGAAACTTGGCTTGTTGGAAAGCTGAAATCGTGAACTTCAAATCCATAAGAAAACATCATATTTAAACCTTGAAGATGCATATTGAATTTTGCAAACAAAAGAGGGTCAGTGCTGGATTCGAACCCTTGCCCTGCAATTTTGAAGCTTATACAAAACTTGGATGAATTATTCATCCTTAAACCAACATTATTAACTTAGCTAATTGATTTGATTCATTTTAAAACAAAGGGGGTGGAGGGATATCCATCATCCTCCCCTTGTTAAAAATGATTTGTCCTCAAATCAATTTAGGTGATTACCTCCTCTCCTTTCTTCATGGATGGCTGAAAAAGTATCAACCATGCAAATAACTCTTCCTTGAACTTGGAGGATTTTTTCTTGTCATGTCCTTTGCTGATTTGAATGTGGGATGTAGGGGACTCCTTGAACATGCCAAGAACCACTTTCTCACTTACTCTTAATGCTTGATTAGGAGTGGTAAGGGATGGTTCTAAGTTCACTTGACAGAAATTTGTTGTGAGTGCTTTGGGTGTGGGTGAAATGGGAAAATTGGTAGGTGGTTCACCGAGAGATAGAAGAAGAACACTTCTATTCTCTTTAGCTTTTGGGTGGTGGTGAGTATGGATGGACAACATGTCTCCTTCATCGGCCTCAACCATGATTTCTTCAATTTCTTCCTTGTCATGGTCTTCATTTTCAACTTCCTCTTCTACTTGAACCTATTCTGTGGCCTTCCATTCAGCTAAGGTAACATACCTTCTGTTAGTGCATTCAGATGCTAAGTGACCAAATCCTTGGCACTTAAAACACCTAGGAGGATTTTTGGGAAGGGCTCTTTGTGTAGGTGGTGGGAATAGGTTCTTTTGTGGAGTTTGATTTTTTTTGTGGAGCTAGGGAAGTAGAGGGGGCCGTGGGGTGAAGGATGAATGGTGAAGGTGAACTCCCATTGTTAAAGGTTTGTTCTTGTGGTGGTGGCTTTGGATTTTCATGCTTTGGGAGCAGTTTACTCTTCCTTTGTTGTTCCAACTTGTGAGCTAACACACATACTTCATCAAAAGTAGAGTAAGCTTGTAAATCAACAATATTAGCATACCTAGGATCAAGTCCTCCCAAGTACCTAACAATGGTTTGTTCTTCAGGTTCATGCAAATCACACTTAATTACAAGCTTTTCAAATTCACGAGTGTACTCTTCTACACTCAAATTACCTTGGTTCAAATGGTGGAGTTGAGAGTGGCAATCTTGTACATAGGTAGGTGGAAGAAATCTAGCTTTGAGCTTTGACTTCATCTTTTCCCAAGTCTTGATTTTGGACTTCCTTTCTCTTACTCTTTTGGCACACAAGTTAATCCACCAAAAAGAAGCATATTTTCGAAGTCTTAAAGCAATCAGCTTTACCTTCTTGTGGTCAGGGATGTCCTTGTACTCAAAGATTCTTTCAACTGTGTGTAACCAATCCAGGAAATCTTCAGGGTCAAGCTTGCCTTCAAATTCAACAACATCAATCTTGAAGTCATTGGAGCTAGTGTGAGTCTTGCCTAGTCATTCTCAATGGTTCATCCTCACTGGATGAATCAAGAGTATGGCTAAACACTTGCTCTTGTCTTTGTGATTCAGAATAGGATGGCTCTTCACACATCTTTTGCTTTTGCTTGAGAAACATACCAAGTTGCCTTCGTAGGTAGTCATTTTGAGCTTTCAACTCTTGGTTTGAACTCTTCAACTCGATCTTGATTAGAAGAAGTAATCTCTTGAGTGTTCTTCAAGATGGCATCAATTCTTTCTTCTAATGACATGCTAGGAGAAGTCATGTTTGAAGTAAGTGGCTTTGATTTGTAACAAAGGGGAATGGTTTTGGAAGTGGGGGTGATGCACCAGGCCTAGGAGAATCCAAGCTCTGATACCAAATATGATGTATCTACCGAGGCCTCTAGCTATGGCTCAAATTGAGAGTCCAAGATTTCATACCAAGGAAGACACAATCAAGGTAAAACAAAGGAAAATGGACACATGAAATGATGGTTGTGAGGCATCAAGTATGTGAGGGGAGAATGGAGTTTAGAATCAAGTGATTCTAAATGGCAAAACAAAAGATCTTTGTCGTGAATAGATGTATAACACAAGGGGGAAATGGACTCAAGCCATAAACCACCAAGGAGGATGAGAACAAGAGAGAAATACACGACCTTGGGGGTGGCACGGTCATGCCCTTAGGCACGGGTAGGCCGTGCCACTTTGCTGCCCATTTTGCCTAGCTTCTTCCAATGTTCACGGTCTGGGGTGGTTTTGTGTTTGGAAGGAAAGCTATGCCAAGCGGAGTTTTCTTAGCTTGAATTAAGCATGGACATGGACATAGGAAGGGTTATGGATGTGTGGAAATGGAAAGAAGAATCAAAGTAAGAATTACTAACTCAAAATTAAAGCTAGCAAATCCACTTTAACTCTTTAGGAACACCTTGAGTATAGCATCAATGGATATAAACTAAGCCTTAGGATTGGATACAAAAACACCACCAATCTTCAAGCTTAGGACCCTTAACTTTGATTAAGATATAGGTGACACCACTTGATCTTGGTTAAGACTCACTTGATCACCACTTAGTTTGGCCTAAACTAAGATAAGCAAGAAAGAGTTTGAAGAAAGAAAGCACAAGCTCTCAAACTGAATTTTTATCACTCAAAAGGGGGTTGCTTCTTTGCCTTGGCCGTGAGGTCCTTAAATAAGCAGCAAGCAAGGTCTTCCTAGCTAGTTCACAAGCAAATAAACACCTCACCTTTTCCTTACTAGGTAGGAAAAGGATTAGGAGTTAATTATAAGCTGATTTTGCTAACTAGTATTACAAGCACACTTAACCTAATCTAGTACATCAAAATATGAATCAAAACTATATCTAAACTATTAATACACCACTTAACACTTGATTACACATTGATACAGCCATAAAATAGCAAGGAAACCCATGTGCACAGCCGAAATCTCAAGGGCCACTTTACGGCTGGCCAATCAGGTTCAAGAGACAAAATATCTTGCTTCCCTTCTTTCATTGGTTGGTCTTCTCTAGGTATTCACCAATTCAAGACACCTTGGGGTGTGTGCCAAGCACGGTGGGGGGGGGGCGTGCCAATCAGCATTGGAAGAGAAATGGCCGGCTGGTTCTTTGAGAAAACCGATTTACTATGAATCGGGTTCAATAGACAGTTTCTGGCTGGTTTTGGTGCATCAATTTAGCATAGCAAAAGTGACCATGATTTGGATTTTAAACGTGGGGGGATATTTTTAGGATGTTTTTAAAACCCCCCTCCAAAGAAATCAAGGTTTGGATGTCTTTAAGTGGGGTAATTAAGCTCAAACTTTAAACCGCGCAGATTGGGGTGCAATCTGACCGGTTTGAAAAAACACCTTGTTTCTTCATCCTCTTGTGGGCATGATTGGAAATCAATGCTTGGACTTGATAGTACACTTCTTGAGGATGCCAAAAATGTATAATTACATGAATTAAGCCTTCATATAGCTTAAGTTATGTTTATGACTTACACAAAACCATGCTTCTTCCTGTCTTGCTGTGCAGTTTTGACATATTGAGTTTAACTGATGATTTGAGCGACCAAATGAAGTCCAAATTGGACGCAACTTGGCTTTTTGGAAAGCTGACATCTTGAACTTCAAATCCATAAGAAAACATCAGATTTAAACCTTGAATATGCATGTTGAATTTTGCAAACAAAAGAGGGTCAATGCTGGATTCGAACCCTTGCCCTGCAATTTTGAAGCTTATACAAAACTTGGATGAATTATTCATCCTTAAACCAGCATTATTAACTTACCTAATTGATTTGATTCATTTTAAAACAAAGGGGATGAAGGGATATCCATCAGTAGGTTTTTAGCAATTCATGCAGGTCAATGATAATTTTGTAATTCAACACGGTTAATTGGTGCCTTTGACCAATTCTGTTGTATATTGATGTTAGTATTTGAAGTTGGGTGAACGATTGATATTTGGGTACCCTAATATTAGTGACATTAATTTTTTAGACCTTGAGTTATTTGAATTATTTTTTTAATACTTTCACTTATGAATTTATTACAATTTAGTTATGGGATTGCTATAATATCTTACTATTCGCCTTTTGGATTTTTTCCTTTAAAGAAAAAACCAAACACTCTCTTTCCACCATTAGTACACCCACCCCCACCTAGCCAACAAGTGCCCACTCTGAGAGGTATTGGTGGAAACAAATAGTTTTGACTCTTTTCAAAAGGAAAAAAATGAAAAGAAAAATAGTAATGGTATTATAGTAATTTTAAGATTAAATTATAATGAATTTATAAGCGAGATATTTAAAAATTAATTGAAATAACTCAAAGTCTAAACAATTAATTCCTCTAATCTCATGTATTCAAATGACAACAGTTGAATTTTGGTTCGTAACTTCAACCCAGTTTTTTATGTTTTAAAAGTTCTGCTCCTATTTGGATTTTACTTCCAGAACATTGCACCTTGTGCACCTTGCTGGCGACGCCTTTTAAAATTCCGATGACTCGATGAGGACTATGTTGTATAGCTAAGTCGTCATTATGTGTCATCGTTCTGTTCGCAGTTATTAATATTCAAAAGAGACCACCGTATGTAGGAGAAGAACTACACGAGGCAACTTTGAAATCTCAACCACAGTAGCAAGGTATTCACAAAATTTATTGCTCCTGTTTTTCTAGATTTTCATTTATCTAAAAGTTTTGCCACTCATTGTTTACTTGGCCCTTGTTTGCAGCCTATTCCACTTTTGCCTTGTACTTGCCCATGCTATGACAATCATTCATAGTACGCTAATTCTAGTGCTTAATTGGGGTTGCCTGTTTACATACTTACTGTAGCTCTTAACGAACTCGATATCTGCAGCATAAATCACATCCATTTTCATGTTATTTTCATCGAATGTTATCTCTTGGTGGTTTATAAGCTTATTATCAAAAAATCAAAAAGAAAGCATTGTCAGGTGAAAGGAGAGGAGCTAGTAAAAAGACGAGGCAAAGAGGCATATTACATAAAGAAAATTGCTAAAAAAAAAATCACTGTTATTAGAAATTGAACACAAAGAAAAGGAAGCATCAAAACGCAAAGACAAAAGCTCGCACACTTCTCGTGCGAAAGGTGGATATCATCCTAAAAAAAATCAATATACCATGTTACCAGAAGAAAAAAAGGAAGAAATAGGTAAGAGTACTAGAGTAGAATGCATGCTATGCTAGAAGAAAAATGGCTATGAGAGTTGAAACTTCAACTGGTGTACTAAATAATTGAGATGCTACTGCTAATACAGTATCTTCTTGACAATTTAATACTCTGACGATCTTCCATACACCCAGTGAAATTGTGTGCATTTCAAAAGCTGCAGTATGTCAGGTGTGCATCTTTCATGTCTTGTTAATTATGTTATCTTGGATGCATTCTTTTGTGTAAGCTGAGCTGCTGAGATATCCTTGCGGACGCTAATGTCATGGCGATGACAAGCATTTGCATAGACGTGAAGCATTAGTAAAAAGAAAAGAGGCACTGACTTATCATAGATCATCTAAAAAGATCATAATGTCCACAATTTTTATTTCTCTTCTTTTTTTTTATTTTTCTTACTATCAACATATCAAGTAAGCGTTTACTACTTCAGTTAATCTTATAGGCTCAATATCTCAAACTAAAAACAATAGCCCCTACCAGGGTAGCATGTCACTGGGCACCAGAAATATGATTCAGCACCTACTGGCAGCCAGGGTTATGTTGTGATTTTTATAAAGATTAAGTTTAAACCGTAAGCGTATGAATCTCGTTGTGGCATTTAACGGTTGATCCATAGGAATAGGGTGTGAAATTAGCCCATAGATAGTTAATCTAACCTAACATTAAAACCTCGATTAAATAGCCTAACTTATATTTAATTGAATCATAAGAGAGTGGAACAAAGGGGCATGGCCTTGAACTCAACAGAAACGGTAAGTAAACATTCATAACAAATTAGAAACAGGCTTGGAATAGAAAGAAACGAAACGTTTAAAAAAAAAAAAAAACTAAAGAACAATTCAAATCTTCCAACACCTATATTCAAGAAACTCCATCTCAAAACAACACAGTGCAGAAATGCAGAACAAAATGCCAACATAGAACAGGGATTAGAATCGAAATAAGGGAAAAGAGCAAAACTGAGAATTCGAAACAGAGCAGCACGGTTTCGCAATAATGAATGACCGAACATTGAAACTCAAATCAAAATTGTCTATTGAACAATTAAACCAAAATTGTCTATTGAACTAAGCAAGCTAGAATCAATTACACCAAATTTGGGAGTCTAAAATCTAGATCTAAAATTGGAAACGAGAATGAAGAACAGTTGAACAAAAACGAAAATTTAATCTAATCTACCCTGTCCCTACTTGCTACCACAAACTGAATTTCGAATCTTAATTTGTAGTCGCCCATGCTCCAATAATCTGACCCAACTCTTGACACTGATGGAGAGATAATGACTTGCCTTCAATGCCCACTTATTTAATCAAATTGATGGGAGAGGATGCAGATGTAACAGCTTCATAGAGAAGAAAGAAAGAAGATGAAGAAGCAGGCAGGTGTGGCGTTTTCGTGGGGTAGCAACAGAAGAAAGGGAAATAAACAATAAGAAAAAAGGGGTGGGTGGGGTGTGAACTGTGAACTAAAGCAGCAGAAAAAGAACAGGGATGAGAGAGAATTTGGAGGGGAATTAGGGTTGGCACGTGAGGAGGAAGAAGAACAGGAAAGTGACAAGGAAATAGATTGGCGTGGAGGAAATCATGTGACAATGGACTCGGCAAAAGAAGAGGAGATTAAGAAATGTGAGAGACAGAAAAGGAGAAATAAAAGGAAATGAATGGGGGAAGGATCATATTTGGGTCCATCCGAATTTACAATTTTCAAACGTTTTTTATTTTTCTGACTTTTGTTATTTCCTTGCAAAATAAAATAACATAATTAAAGTTACTAATTTAACAATTATTATGAACAAAATAAGATGTAAAAAGATATTTAAAAAGTCAAAAATTTGGGCTGAACAATACGCCCACACCTAAATTTTACTCATCGTCGAGTAAAATAAAACAAAAAATCCCAAAAAATGAAAATAAAATCTTAATTCGCTTTCGTAGGAATCACGGTTACACTTAGTATGTGCAACAAGGCCTTTAAAGCCTCGCATTCCTCCTAATTGATGAATAAGGTATCGTGAGGGCTTGCGAAAGATATACCCACAAAATCTATAAAAAAGAAAAAAAAGAGTAGAAAATATATTATCTTTTTGTTTTTTTAAGAAAACTCATATATACAACACAGGGAAACATATGAACATATTCCAATAAACCACATCACTCAACTAACTTAAGCATCGGATCTCATATAAACACAATGTGCACATAAAGAAACTCTTATTCCCAATGATGACATCTATACACAATCTTTCACTCCACCTAAGATGATGTATGCTGAATCAGTAAGCTTGGCAATAACCAAACCTAGCAACTCAACATGGAAGATATGCCCTGGAATAAAGGAGAATAACTCCACCAGCCAAGACTGAAGATCCACCACCAACCCTCCTAAAGCCTGACACTAGAAGATCAAATAAAGGACCTCTTCCTAAACACCATCAATGTAGGATAAAGTTTAGAGAGATTTAGAGAGAGTTTGCCTAAACCAGCAACTGAGGGTTTTCATGTATCATATTCTGATGCTTACAATGAAAAACAGGGCTTTTATACTCAGCCTTCCATACAAGATCAACGACTAAAATAGAAACTAGCTTAGAACAAAAATAGCTAAATCAGTTTGAATGTAAACTGCCTAAAACAGCAGCTAACCCTTGATCTTTGACACCTAATGCCCTTTCTAATCTCCAATACCGAGGTGTCGAGCTAAAACCACTCCCAAGGACTGGTAATGATAGCTTTGGAGGTGATTTGCGGCTGCTTACATCGAGCTTAGGCATGCTGGTAAGCAAAGTACAACACCCTGAAATCAATTTATTCTTTTGTCATGGATCATAATAAAATCTCCCTTGCCCATATTAGACCATCCCAACTCCTCAAGCCAAAAGAAATCCCACAAAAGGATGTCCTACTTACTTTCCTTCCCAAGGCCGAATGCCATGAGTTTGAGTCCTTCAAGGAATGGCTTTTACTCGGCCTAGAGGAAGCTAAAGCCAACTCCCATTCTTAGCCCCTCCATATTCGCCTTCTCCAAGCCTTTACACATGTCTTTTCTCAAGAAATACCCCACAGCCTTCCCCCACAAAGAACCATCCAACGCAAAATTGATCTCGTACCTGGTTCTACCCTTCCTAACAAATAGGCACACCGAATGATCCTCAAAGAAACCTAAGAGATCTAAGTACAAGTTGATGAACTTTGGCCAAGTGAATAATTAGAGAAAGCTTGAGCCCTAGTTCTGTTCCAACCTTATGGGCGCTAAAGAAGGACGGGAGTATGAGGTTGTGTGTGGATGGTAGACCTATAAACAAGCTCACCATCAAATATCGTTACCCCATTGTAAGATTGGAAGACCTTCTTGTTGAACTGCATGGCGCCACCATCTTTTCTAATTTTGACCTTAGAAGGGATGAGTGGAAAATGGCTTTCAGGGCCAAGGGGGGCCTATATGATTGGTTAGTGATACCATTTGGCCTTACCAATGCCTTTAGCACCTTCATGTGTTTGATGAATCAAGTCCTTAAGGCTTCTGTTGGCAAGTTTGTGGCTGTCTACTTTGATGATATTTTGGTCTGTAGCAAGGATGAAGTTGAGCGTGGAAACCACCTCTCACACGTTCTAGAAGTTCTCCCTCAAGAGAAGATTTATGGCAGCTTAGAGAAGTGCCACTTCTTCACTTCTAAAGTTGCCTTCTTTGTCAATGTGGTTTCAGCCCAAGGAATACAAGTCAAGGAGAGCAAGATTCAAGCAATCAAGAAGTGGCTGGTTCCTTCCCCAATCTACCAAGTACCGAGCTTTCATGGTTTGGCCTCTTTCTATAAGAGGTTTGTAAAGAATTTTAGGTCAATCATGGCTCCCATGATTGAAGTATTCAAAGCCAATAAGTTTGAGTGGAATGAAAGAGCTCTAGTCGCCTTTGAGGAAATCAAGAACAAGTTTACAAGTGCCCCTACCCTTATCGGTCTAAGCTTTTCCAAGGTGTTTGAGGTGTAGTGTGATGTGTTGAGAGTGGGCATAGGGGCGTGCTTATCTCAAGAAGGCTGACCTTTAGCCTTCTTTAGTGAGAAGCTTAATGATGCTAAACGGAAGTGCTTAGCTTATGATATAGAGTTTTATGCCATTATGAGGGCCTTAAAGCATTTGAGGCACTACCTAGTGCAAGGAGAATTCATTCTACATTCGACTTATGAAGGCCACAAGTTTAATCAAGGGCAACACAAGCCCAATCTAAGGCATGCCAAGTGGGTGGAATACCTACAAGCTTTCCACTTTGTGATCCACCACAGGTTTAGTCTTTTGAACAAAGGGTGGATGCCTTATCAATGAGGTATCTCCTACTTCGTTTCTTGATTCAAGGGTCCTTGGATTTGATTTGATCGAAGGATTATACCCAAATGATGAAGACTTGAAGGAAATTTTTAAGACTTCCTCAGGGCACCCTCATGGCCACATTGAGAATGGCTTCTTGTTCAGAGGAGCTAGATTGATCATCCTAAAGGGTAGTCTTAGGAAAGTCTTAATTATGGAAGTGCATGGAGGGGCTTTGGCTAGGCATTTTGGAATTGAGTATACTTACATCATGTTGAAAGAGCGTTATTATTGGCCCAAGATGGCCAATGATTTCGAGCACTTTGTGAAGATGTGTGCTACTTACCAATTAGCCAAGAGCTAAGTCTCACCTCAAAGTCTCTACTTACCCCTACCAATCCCTCATGCCCCTTAAGAGGATGTGAGTTTAAACTTCATCATTGGCCTTCCTAGGACACAAAGAATCAAGGATTCACTCCCAACGATTGTGGATCATTCCTTAAAGATAACACACTTTATTTCTTACCACACCACCTATGATGCAATCTAAGTGGTTAACCTCTACGTCAGGGAAGTTGTAAGACTCCATGGCATCCCTAAGAGCATGGTTTTAGATAGTGATAGCAAGTTTATGAGCCGTTTTTCTCCCACATTGTGGAAGAAGATGGGCACTCTCCTCAAGTTTAGCACTTGTCCGCCCCAAATGGATGGCCAAACCAAGGTAACCAATAGGAATTTTGGGTCCTTCTAAAGAAAAACACAAGAGGATGGGACGACTTGCTTAGTCATGCTGAGTTTACACAAAATAGATCACCAAGCAAGGCCACTGGTTTATCCCCTATTCAAGTAGTCTATGGTTACAATCTATGTACTCCTTTGATGTTGCACCTCTCCCTTCCCCTAACCAAGTTTAGGTAGGATGTCGACAAGAGAGTAAAAGAGATACAAGATCTTTGTGCTCATGTGAGGGCTAAGACTGATACGTTCAATGAGCAAAACAAAAATCTAGTCAACAAGCATCGCATAAAGGTCCAATTCAAGCCCACGAATCTTGTGTAGATTCAACTAATGAAGGAAAAATTTCCAAGCAAGAGAAGGTTCGAGTTGCTCATACAATCAAATGGTCCTTTTCTAATCCTTGAAGATGTGAATCCTAATGCCTATAAAGTTGACTTACTTGGAGAATATGGCGTATCTGCTACTTCATCATTAACTGATTTGAGGCCTTACTTTGGTGAGGAAGATGAACTACCAAGGTTGAGGGAAAAGTCTTTCCAAGCTGAAGGGAATGATGGGGATCCAGCTCAGGCTTTTCTCATGGCCATTGAAGTCTAGAAACTGTGCAAAGAGTTAGAAACAAGCCAAGAAATCCTAAACAGTTTGCACCCTATGTTCACCCTACAATTGGCCACTATTTCTGATCCAGATTACCCAATCGTTAGATGACTTATGCTCCACTTAAGATGTTTTTGTTGTGATTTGGGATGTTATCTTTTCAATAAACCCTGTTTCAAGCTAATTGGGCTTCATTTGGCCATTCAAGTCATATCTCAAAGTCAAATAGTCCAGGTTGCCTATTTGGGCAGTTTCAACCCAGTTTGGTGGGTTTGTTTTGGCCAACCAAAGTCCCACTTAAGCACCTGTAATTTTAAATTTTGGTCCCTTCTTAAGTTTTATTTGAGGGATGGAAAACAAATTAAGGCCAAATATAAGAAAAGACGCTACAAGGGAGTGAACTTTCAGAAGGTGCTTTCCTATGATAGTTTGGACCTCCAAACTTCATCTGCATATATCTTCCAAAAAGCTGAGCTTACATCAGCCCAAAAGTAGTCAATATAAAGAGAACTTTCTAAGCTTTCCAATGAACCTAGTTGTAGTAGATTGGGAGATATGGTTGTTCAAAGATGGGAGCAGCAATCTGAAAGTGATCACCTTTTGTATTCTCACTACTTTTTGGTTCCCCCTTTTCCTTTATGGCCATTTGCTTGGCCTTTTCCCCTTTTGCAATCAAATTTTGAGGCTTTCCTATATAAGAAAGAGCTTTAGGAATGTAATGACATGGGATATATAAAAAACCGAGTGAGTGCATTCTCTCTCGGACGAACCCTAGATGCTTTAGCTTGAGTTGGCTAGCTCAAGTGACGTTCTTCCAGGTTTCTTTTCTTACTTTTTGATAGTGACCATTCCATTATCCAAAGAGTAAGACAGAAATAGTTCAACTTCTCTTTGAAATAGCACCCTTGCCTTATCTTAAAGGGAAGGTGTTGTTTTACTTGGTTTTACACTTGCTTTCTTTGCACTTACATTGTGGTTGTTATCTTGGCTTCTCCTCCACTCTCTCCTCTTCCTTTGTCTAATCTAAGCTAGATACATCATTCGGGGTGTCAGACTACATCTAGATATTGGTGTCCTCTACATTTAGGCAATCACAATCCAGTTGATAGCTGGGTTTTGAGGAACTAAAGTTAAGGAAGAGCCCCAATTAATTTGGACCGCACAGGCTCATTAGGAATCCTAGTCCACACGGTATACTATGGTCTAGCTGTAAGACTGAGCTCCCTCATTAACACTAAACTAGTAACCTTGACTGCATAGGGTAATTAAGAGCTGCTGAGCACACTAGAGGTCTTGTGGTATTAGAAGTTTTAGCTCTTAAACACCACACAAACAATTGAGCTTACTTAACAAGGGCAAGAGAAGACTTTGCACTCTTTGAAACTCATCCTTTCGGACTCACTTTGTAATGGCCTAAACCCAATTCGCGCTAATCACCATGAATTATCTTAATTTAAATTTAACTAAGTTGGGCACCGTATTTCAATTTAGCATTCTAGACATTTATGCGATTGCAGGTTGAATTGATAGGGTGACCTCAAAATAAAATTTTGTAACATTCCCGAATAACTTGTTCGAACCTTGATAAATATCTGAATGATTGCTAAACAAAAACTAATCTAATTATGAAATGGTTAAATAATAATAACAACAAGGTAAGTAATATGCATATAAATGAATGAGAGTAATAGTTAAAAACGAAAATTCCTTAGTGCATTAATTTTAGCCAAAGAAAATTTACCCAAAACATACATATATGCATTTGTATTGGGTGAAAAGAACAAAAAATAGAAAAGAAAAGAAAATTTCAAATGTAAAAAAAAAAAAAACAAATAAGTAAAACTAAAAGAATATACTAGTAAAATCTAGACACTAAGAAAAAGGAAGAATAAAATTAAATCAAAACCCAAAATCCGTAAACTCTTCCCTATCCATTTTATCTCACGAGCCCCCTGTTCGCCCCAACTATCTCATGGCTTTGTCCAGGCCAGCTTTCTGCCGTGCAACCGATGTTCTGCCGCCAGTTTGCTAGCCGAGCGCTGCCAGCTCACCGCCTTGTCTCCCGTTTCCTTCCTCACCTCTTATGGTGCTCAAGTGGGTTCAAAAGGTAAAGCCCTAACCTCCTTTAATTTGGATTTTCGATTGTTTTATGGCTGAAATATTTGTAATTAATTATGTATTTGGCTTTGGGGAGTATTAATTGGTAATTTCTTTGGAATTTTGGGATGCTTTGATTGAACTGAAATATTTGAAGGCTGAAAGGGAGTATGGTAAGTGAGAGTTGGAGTTTATAGTGTGGATTTTAATTTGTTTAAATTGATTTAATGGTGTTTAAATAGATTTTAATGAATATGAGAATGAAATTAATGAGTTAGAGGTGTGTTGTTGTCATGGGCATGAGGATTTAGGGGTAGATACTTGGATAAAATTCAAATTCATTTGTGTTAGTTTAATGATTTGTAGTTGAATTTTGGAGAATATTGAATGGAATTAATATGATATACATTTATGCGTGTATGATGTTGTGTAGGTAGCCATGAACATGAATGTAAACTTGAGGTGGATAGATATGGTGCAAAGCTAGGGAATAGACTAACTTTGGGAATTTGAAATTCATTGCATAAATATGAATTTGTGAACTAGTTTAAAGTAAGGAAATAAGGGGTAGTGTGTATTTGAAGAAAACTTGAAGGTATGTGTGTGTTGTGTGGAGGTTGTCATAGAAGAGGGTTTCTTGAGCTTGAGGTTAAAGATGGGATTAAAGGAGGGAATTGGTAATTGGGCTTTAAAATGAGTAGCTTAATTAAGCTCTTGAGAATAATTTGAGGAATTAAAATGTTTTTTTTTAATGTAAGAAGTAAGTGAAAATATTATTTTGCGATTTTGAAAACAAGTATGAGGTGAATATTGGAGACTAACTTAGGAATTATTGGATGAATTTCATTGTGTGAATTTGGGGTGATATTATCAATCATGAATAATTGTGGGGCTAAGCTTCTGTGACTTAGTTAAAATGGTAAGATCATTGGGTTTGAATTGGTGGTAAAAATTAATCACGTGCTTGTGTAACTTAAAGAGAGGAATAAAGATTAATTCTTGTTTGAATGTTGGAGAATGATATATGTTTTTGTGACCCAATCAAATAAATAAAAATTAAAGTTCATTTAAGCCTACAGGAGAAGAAATATTTTCAATCTATATATGAAATCATGAATTGACGTCGGAAATCGAGTTAGAACCATAAGTCGAGTTAGTAACTCAATCCCTCATAAATAAATCACTAGAACTAACCATAATATCTCTTTTCGTAACGATCGTAATAATAATGGAAATGAAATTCATGATAATATCAAGCAGGAAATCCAACACCAATAATGACAATGATTATAATAACTTTATCGATTATAACAAAAATATCTATAAGACTAAGGGTAACAAGATTAAGGCCTATTATAGCATAATAATATCAATATCGTTAATGATAGTAATAATTCCGCAAACAGTATTTTATGGAAAGGGGAGAGGCTTCAAGGTTCCAGGTACATTTACTGCCTGTACCCTTCAAAAGTTCATATGCTTTTCATAAATACCAAAGTCTGATAATATATAATTATTTAATGAAACATTTTCAAGTATTGTTTTGCCACATAATGAAGTGGACCCAGCAGTTAACAATCATCAGGGCTTACGCCCTTCAATTCACCCGTGCGACCTCAATCCAGGCTAATCGATCGGTCTGGCAAGTGTACACCTATTCAATGATCGCAATACTCATATGAGCTCAATAATTTGGGTTCCACTATCATATAATAATCAGTAACAATTTTAGTTTATAATCTCTCCCTCTCCTGTTTTTGAGCCAAAAAGAATTGAAATGTGAGGGCCCAACTAAATGGTTTTGAAAGTTTACTTTATAGTATAGCGATAAGCGTACTGAGCTTTGGATCATTTTTCAAAGTATTTTTGTGTTTTCTATTTTAGGGAATGGATAAGTGGATGAACTTCTCCCTGGCAAGCTGAACGATGTAAGAAGTGAAGGAAGAACTCGTTACATTTGCAACTTGACATCGTTAGATGCTCACAGTGGATTCTTGCATAGTATGAAGGCTTGACACAGCTTAAAGATCATGTCGAGTCTACGAATTTGGTTATATTTTGGGTTGTGTAAAGGTTAAATTACGGTTCGAAGTTGACGCAAATGGCTTCAGTTTGGTGGGATTTGAGTATTGTGACAACGTTCCAGGAAAATCATATAGCTTATAAATAAATAGCCTTGCCCAACTTAAGGGGATGGTAATGCCTCCAATCATTAGGACTTCCGTTACGATTACAATAATAACTGATTAAATTAAGATAATCGGGTAATTAATATTTGGGGGCACTACAGTTACAGTATCATATTCAGGTTTAGGACCATCGTGAGCTATAGGGGTGCCTATGAGTTGTGTTGGACTAGTGAAACAAGATGTTGAATAGGAGTTCATGTGTATGCGTTCATCATGAGCATGTTTTAGTAAACATTTACCTGGCCTCTAGCCTTTAGTATTAAGACCAATGACGTAGTCAAATAATATCTTAGGAATTCCATCGTTATCAAAGTAGAATGAGGAAGCATTTGGTCAACTTCTTGGCGACGTATGTATTCCAAAGAAGTGTACTAAGCTCATAGTGATAATTTGGGTTGCCCGTTTTAGTTACCACGATGACTTCATACTAGAGGTTTTATTAAGACATGTTGAAGTACTTAATCTTTGGGTATTTTGATGTTTAAGACATGATACAAAGGTGAAGTCTATAAACTCTTATGTGATTAATGCAGTACCAAACTGCATTTAACTTGCTAAACAAGGGAAATGTATTGTGTAGCAATATTCATGGGTTGGATCAGTATAGAATAGGCATTGCAATAGTGCAATAATGTCAATGTATGAGGGCCTATCAAACCATTGTAGATGATTTACAATAATCATTTAGTATAATTAATGAGGTGTTGGGAATTCAGTAGCTTATGGTGTGCTACTTAATATTATATAGGTTCTTTGTGGCAAGATAAGGTGTTACATAAAGGAAGTGTTGTCATTAAATGTGCCCCCAGATTATGTAAGCTTATGTGTGCTAGAGACTACTAGGATGGTACAAGTCATTATACCCTAAAAACATGCTCTGCAGTGATGGAGGTAATAAGTAATGAAGAGGTGGAGGATATTTAGACTTGGGATGTTGGTGGACGTTTTGACTCTAGGTCGTTGACTCAGATCATATAAACAAATATGCCTCAATCTAGGCGATAGTAGGCATCAAAAACTTTCGAAATGTGTAGGGGAAAACTCTTTTAGAGATTTGAGATTGTCTAGTGTGGTTGGGCCGATAATGTCCACACTTATTATGAGGTCAGAACAAACTCTAAAGGCATATGGAAATTACTAAGGGCGGATTTTAGCTCTAAGATACTCATAAAAGGTTCTAAGGATACAAAATAAATAATATCTCTTATTATGATGCATTAGGTCATGGGTGCTGATGGGCTAAGCTATACTCATTAGATTGTGCAAAATAAATTAAGTGGGGAAGATCTTACTCTGTGAACCATCATGTGATTCAGTAAGCGAGCTCTTTGGGATTAACAAGGACCAGGTGAAAAAAAGAAGAAGAGAAAAATAGAAAAGAAAGAGTGAGAAGAAGGCCACTTAGACGTTGAATTCATCAAAGCAGCAAGAGTGACGATTCACAACTTTGAACATGCTCATTTTGGTGAAAAACGACTATTTACACAAATGAAACCAGGAAAGAAGCTGGAGGATATGTCATATATGTGGACAAATTCATTACTTTTGTATACCAGAAATTCTAGAAGTCATAATTTATATTTTAGCCAGGAGTGGATAAGATTTGGGGAGATAAACAATCTTCGGAGAAGTATAATATAAGTACAATGGTTATATGGGTTGGATTAAGGACACTTGTTGATGCATTACAGTTTATGTTGGTAAGGAATTGAGAGTGGTGATTTGAGTATATATATTGCATGAACTCTATGGGAGTATTACTAATGATTTTATGAGGTTGAGATGTCAAATTCAAAAGACCGTTATCAGGACAAAACTTCAGGTACAACAATCGAGGATTATGGGGTAATAAGATATGTGAGATGTCTGCATACAGATTTAAACCCAAGCAACTGTATTTTGGGTATGTCAAATCCTTAAACCTTTAGCTACATGAGTCCCTGTATTCATCCAAAAGAGTTTACAGTGACCTTTGGCCAACCAATATTAAACCTCCCTTATCAGATATCATCACATAATTTAGTATCCTTTGTTGGGGATTCTTGACCTCCTTGGTTACCACTTAGAACTAGCCAACCCATATTATGTAACAACATAACTTAATTTGTAATTCCTTTTTAGTCACATTAAGCTTTGGAAAAACTATTTAATTGCCACCGTAATACTTTGTTACAATCTTTTCACTCATTAAAATACCCCATGACATTAATTTTTATGGGGAACCCCTATCGTTAAGATGGGATACGTCTCTCTTGCTTTCACCAATTACTTCTGCTTAGCTTACTTTTTGAGATCATTTTTTGAATAGTAATGTGACCTTTCTTGCCCTTAGCATGTAATCACTGCATAGATTGCTCTTTTCCTATTATTCTGGCTTTTGGATTCAGGCACAATGTTTTCATTCCTATATAACCAATGATTGAACTATCTGACTCATTGTCCTCAACTTCTAAGTTGTTTATGCTTAAAGTTATTTTCATTCTATCTAAATCATGGTATTATTTTAATTATTCATCATTTCGAAATCTGACATCTGTTTCTTTCATTAACATCTTACATCAGCAACATTCTCAATACTTTTAGTCATTAACTAACTTCTCCCTTAATCATCTTGACTTATGAATGGGCATCGTCTCTTTGCTATTTCACCTCTTCTCGACCCCAAGCATTTTCATAAAAGATGTTAATTGGCATATGAAACCTTGCTGATTAATTTGTCTTTTGTATTAATGTTGTTATTTCTATCATTTGTTATATTTGATTGATCTGCCTCCTGTTGAAGCTTTGCTTCCTTTCAATGTTATCTGATTCTTCTTTTAATTTCAAACTTTTAGAAGTTAGAGGTTCCTCAAGAGTGCTTGTACCTATTTCCAGCATCCTTCTCCATGTCTTTGAAACTTGTTGCTAAATATTGAATCCATTCTTATTTGATTTTAAGTGATTATCAACATTGTAATACTTTAGACTTTCATCTTCCTCTTCTTCACTTCACTAAAAGCGTACTTATATGTACATATATTGCACCCGTTTATTCTTGGTAGTAAGCCTATATAGTTTGTTTTGAGTTACAGATGCACTTAAGCTCCCACTAGTGCAAGTAAGCAATGATTGTTGTAACCTCGTCAAATTTCTTGCTTTTAAATTCCATTCCTTAAAACATGGACTTAGCTTTTCTCTATGCAATCTTGTTATCTTACTTAAAATTGTTTTATATTGACTATTTTACACTCGGCTTATTTAAATCCGAATTCGTCTATCGGCCTTATGATGTTGATGTTGCCTAGACGGTTACCTTGTTGAAACTCCATTACTACTATCTTGTTTATAATTCAACGGTTTAACCCAAATGTACTTAATCACCTTTCTTGTCTAAAGTGGGTCAAGTCTTAATTTCCTTGAAAACTCTCTTTTGACGTTACCTATTGCCCTATGTTGGACATCGTGATTATTCTATTTCTTATGATACTGGTATTATATTTATGACTTTGACATTCAACAACACTTTAGTGTCATAATTATAGGAACAATCCACCCTCTTATTCTTGGTAGAGCTTAAAAACCCCAAACTCATTTCCATTCATGTGAGGGGTCCAAATGGCTTGGTCGAGCGATCAAAACTTTAGTTAAAAGTATTTAAGTAAGTGAATAATCTTGTCTTCCTATTTTTGAATAAATCTAATCCTTTCTTATTTCATTTCATATTTCATAAACAATACAACTTGATCTATAAGTCAACCTTCTAACTACCCAACCTGATTGGGATGACATAGAATAATCGTAATTGCCACTAATATACTCAGGAACTGTTGACTATCTGTTGGCTCTTTCTTGATTCATACTTGCAAACGACAATGTTGGTGACCTTCTATTCTTGGATTCCTGAAAACTCATAGGCATCTATACTTTAGGCAACATATGACAATCCCTCCCTTATTAATCATTTCTAACTTCACTATTTATTTCTTTCATATGCAATGACTCACTTGACCACCATTCTCATCACTCTCATTTGTCGATATATTCATCTTTAACATCAAATTTAGATCTAGCAAACTTTTCACTAGCCCAATGATGAAAAGCCTGGCATAGTTTGAAGACAATAATAATTACCCAGTCTGGCGTCTTCAAGGACCTTGAAAATATGGACTTGGAAGTTACATCAAATGATAACTTAATATGGATCAAGAAAGAGGTTTTCATTAGCATTAAAATTTCACCCCTCAATAATAGCAGAGATTTAGTTAAGTCAAAAGGGTGATACCAGGTTAGAGAGATTGAGGCAGACTGTCATACAAAGGAAATCACTTGGCTTTATGATAAATGAGGATGGAACCTTAAAGTTATAAAACTAGTTATCTATTCACAACAAAGAGGAATTGAAAGGAAAGACTTTAGAAGGACCTCATAATGCTCGTTATTCAGTGGATTAAGAGGGAACAAAAATGCCTAGGGATCTGAGGCAATACTTCTGGTGGGATAACCCAAAGAGGGAGATTGTAGAGTATGTGGAAGTGCCAGACTTGTCAAGAGATCATGAGTGAGCATCAATGTCCAGGATGCAAACAGGGGCCTTTTGGAAAGTCCCACCTAAAAGTGGTATTTAATCTTAATGGAGTTTGCTATGGGATTGCCCCTTGCATCTTCAAAAAAGAGTGCCATTTGGGTCAATGTTGACAGACTCACCAAATCAATTCATTTCATACCAATCCATGGGACTCGTGGTGTACAGAGACTATTGTAATTATATGTCAAAGAAATAGTTTAACTGTATGGCATATCAAAGGACATAGTATCTGATAGAGACCAAAATTTGAAGCTCATTTTGGCAAGCCTTACAAAAATCCTCTAGGATTAAAACTAAATTTTAGGAATCTATAACACCTTAAGACAGATAAACAGATTGAAAAGGATGAATCAAAACTTCAAGGATATACTGAGAGCATGTGTACTTAACTTTCAGGGAAACTGAAAAGATTATGTACCCTTATAGGAATTTCCTTATTATAATAGTTATCGGTCCACCATTAAAACGGATCATTTTGAGGCATTCTATGGGAGGAAGTACGAAACGACCTTTTGGTGAAATGAATTAGATGAAACACTATTCATAGGACATGAGTAACAAGTACTCCTACTAATTTGAGGAAAATTTATGGTTTTTCAAATTCACAAGTTTCGAGGACGGAACTTATTTTAAGGGGAAAAGATTCTAATGACACCCTGAATTATCTTAATTTAAATTTAACTAAATTGGGCAATGCATCTCAATTGAGCATTCTATACATTTATGTGATAGCAGGTTGAATCGGCAAAGTGGCCTCAAAATCAAATTTTGTAACATTCTTGAATAACTCGTTTGAACCTTAATAAATACCCGAATGATAGCTAAACAAAAATTATTATAATTACCAAATGGTTAAATAATAATAATAATAATAATAATAATAATAATAATAATAATAATAA
>JACYFF010031955.1:71647579-71720499 GCA_017589665.1 Selenicereus undatus
TGTGTGTGTGTATATATATATATATATTTATGTATATATATATGTATATATATATATATATATATATATATATATATATGTGTGTGTGTGTGTGTGTGTGTGTGTGTGTGTGTGTGTGTGTGTGCGCGTGTGCGCGCGCGGGCGCATAAATACATACTTGAAGGTTTGGTCTAAGCAAGTTACTGATGCCATTTTCATGCCTCTCAAACTAACTTTAATAGATTGAGCGTGAAAATGACATTCATGACACAAATTCGGAAAGTACAATTACTATGACTCAACACTTAATCCCTGCTCCTCTTCGTTACAACACTTTGTCACAACATCCTTTATATCTCCTTTAATCAATCCAACGACATCATCTAATTAGCTCAATCTTTGAACCTCTCTGAATTACTCAAGTTATGCAACATGATTTTGATAGTCCACCACAAGTTTGATGCCCAAACCAAGAGATTTCGAATTTAAAAACAGTTATTTAGGAGTGAAGACCACCCACCATGAATTAAAGCTTAAAGGACCCGTTCAGGGGCCAGTAGGAGAATTTTTAGGTCAAAGTCTGGGTCTTCTCCTTCCTAGATTGTTAGGGTTGTGTTTCTTCTCTCTTTTTGCTGGCCTCTGCTGTCCGATGCTTCTTGTGCTTCCCGACTACTGGAAGCACAATTCTAGTCCCCTTTTTCTTCTTCCTTGCCTAGCGTCTCCCTCTCATGCACTCTCCTTTCTCTCTCACAATTATGGAAAGGTGGTGGACATAGATTGGAATAATAGGTGGTGTTGAAAGTGAGAGAAAGTCTAAGCTACTTTGGGGCAGAGCGTTTTTGTGGCTACTGAGGAAGAAAAAAGCGGCTGGTTCTTTTTTTTGTTTGTGTGCATTGTCTTTGTTTTTTACCCCAATTTAGTGACCTTAAAAATGAGTTTGGAGCTAAACAAACCAAGTCCACTTGATCTCTACTGTTGGATAGCCCAATTTAATTTGCTAATTGCGCCTAAGCTCCCTCAACCTATATTTTGGCTAACTTACTAACTTCTCATAATCACGTAATAAATCAAGAAGATCTCCAAAACTAATTCACATATATTAAAACAATTAATTAACTTGCAAAAATTTAGTCTACTATAGCTAATTTAATAAACACAGCTAATAAATCTATAACCTTGATAATTAGCCTAATTGAAATTCCTAGGTTATTCCACTCTCCCCCCCTGAAAGAATTTTGTCATCAAAATTCTAGAGTCTACTGTAGAGTAAAATATGTAGTTCACATGTGGCAGAAACTACACAAACTCAACAACAAAATCCCAAACTTAACTTAACAATCAAGTATAACTTTCAAGTCATAAAAAGGAGTTTGTGGTCCATTGTTCTCCTGGCCAACAACGCATAAAAGAAGAAAGTAAGATGCTCTCAATAACTGTATCAAAAATCATTTTACAACAGATAACAACTATCAACCTAAGCTGCAGACATTCAACTTATGTACTTTCTACTTACGCATTAGCTTGGGTTGACCTTTAAAGGCTTTTTACACATAAAAATTGAATAAAATATATCACAACCTTGTCAATGCAGCCACAATAAATTAATTTTACTCCATAACATGAAGGAATCAAATTAGTTTGGCACCTACCTTCTATACAAACAAGTGCTTGCTCAACACCAATGCTCACTTTGGCCTCTTGCTTCTTTTTACCTTTTCTTTTTCCTCTTTTTTTCCCCTTCGCATAATACTGCATCTGGTGAACTAGTTAGTCTGGTGTGCTACCCCTAGCAGCACAAGTAGTGGACACATTACATGCCAACACCCGCGGTGGCAATACCACTCAAGACTGCAACATCAATGAAGCGACACAGAACAATAATGAGCGACAACACGTTAAAAAACACGATGGCACATAGAATAACAATACAAAGACTGAAAGAGCAAAGATGATAGACAACAACCACCTCACAAACTGGAATAATAGGTAAACAATGATGGTGGGGAACACAATAACTAAGGTATGATTTACCCAAGTCTTCATATGATACCTAGTGCGTCCAAACCACTACTACAACATCCATGAACACAAGTCACTTAAACATTAAACGAATGACATCATTCCTATCATTTCTAGCATTTACAAAGTGTGAGACGCAAAGTTAGTGATTCATATAATATCACCCACATAAATTCTTTATGCTAGAAGTAAAGTCTTTACAACAATGCAGGTGCGGAATGTTACAACTATCTATGAAATTCCAGCTCTGTACTACTTTACCCATTTGGAAGTATTATAATCTATTGCTAAATAAATTATATGATTAAAGGCACAATAATGGCCATACACCGAGCAGTTTGTCCTACTACGTACAAAATTCAATGATAGCTAGCACAACTATAATGTCTTCTATGAAATTTATTACATAGTATATATAAATAAGCAACTTAATCATGTTGTATTTTTGAACCTAAGCAAACCAAACCGACAGTGGTTTTATATACTTATGTTTCTAGTATAGAATCGTAAATTCCATTACAACAATTGGCGTCTTTGGAAAGACTCAGATCTTGTCTTGATATAGTGGGCCTCTTTTGGGTCTTCCAGTAAGGTTCCATCATGCAAGTATCCTATGAGGGGGTCCATCCATCTTTCATTGCTGTTAATCCATATCAACTCCTTTGTATTGAATGTGCACTTACGTAAGATCTCCCAATGGATGTTTTCTTGATAGCCATCTAGGGAAGAGATATGGATCTTTGACAAGGCATTAACTTGTTGACTTTCTGATCGAGGGATGTGCTCGAGCACAAATCTCTTGAACGTAGAAGATTTTCTTTTCACTTTTGGTAAGTACGCATTCATGACCGTATCCTGAGCTTCAAATTCCCCTTTCCCTTGGGTGGCCACAAGTTGAGAATCAAAAAAGGCTTTGAGGTGTTCTACCCCTAGCTCATTACAAATCTCTATCTTGGACAACAAGACTTCATACTCAGCTTTGTTATTGGATGCTTTGGATGTGAACTTCAATGCATGCTTATAGGCTTGCCCATCGGGGCATAATGCAAGTAGTGCCTACTCCACTTCCTTTGTTAGTTGAATATCTGTTGACATATAATGTCCATGATTTATTGCCTTCTCCCTTTGGTTCATCTGACACTATGCATTCGACAATGAAGTTGACAAGAACTTGAGCATCAATTGCTCTTATGGGTTCATATTGATTCCATAGGGAGCTAAGTCAACAATCCATTTCACCATTCTTCAAGAGCTTCTTAAGGCATGTTCTTTTCATGGGTAAATTCATTACTCCCACTACTTCCTACTCCTTCCCACTCCTTAAAGATAAATAGCACTATTTCTTACCCTATTCTACCCCATCCCACACTTTCCCACCCCCTCCCACTCCTGCCCACGTATTGATATTAATAATTCTATCTTTTTCCCATTTCATTCAATTCCTTCTTACTCCAACCCACTCAATTCCACTCATTCCCACCCCTAAAAGAAGAAAACCAGTCCTTCCCACTCAATTTCACTCCTTTCCAATCCGTTCCATTTCTTCCCATCCCACACCCCCATTTACCCATGAAACAAATAGGGCCTCATTGAGTTTATATCATTGTTCGGATCCTGTTAAGATGTGACTCACCTAGCATACTAGGGGTCATTGTTCATCCTTCTCGCCCAACAAAACCACGCTTACTGCATGGTTGGAGAAGACGAGGTATACTAGAAATTGCTTTTCCATGTTTGGGGTTATTCATTTGAGGAAGTCCCCCCAAGTATTTTTTGAGGCTTCAAAAAACTTGGTTGGTTTCCTCATCGCATTCTGGTTGTGTCATTTTCAGAAGCACCTTGAAGAAAGGAAGACACCTATTTACTAACCATGACATGACTCTTCCTAGTGCGATTATATAACCGATCAACTTTTGCACTTTGTCCAGCACGACGATGATCCTATTGTCCTCTCTGATTGATCATGTAGCCCTCTAATTTTTCAGGCTTGACCTCGAAGGTGCAGTCCTTAGGTTACATTTCATGAAGTAGTGCCTGGGCACCTTAGACGTTTCCTCCAAATCTTTTACATGGTCCACTTCCTTCGCACACTTTGTAAGCATGTCATCCATATGAACTTCTATTATTTTCCTTATGACTGCCTCAAAGACTTCATTAACAAGCTACTGGTAGCTAGCATTCGTGTTTTTTAGACCATTACATTGTAGCAATAAAGGCTGGTGTCAACGATGAATATTGTTTTCTCTTGATCCCCCTTAGATAAGGATGATGACAACCTCAGAATGTATCCATGAAGCTCAGGAGCTCATGACTGACTGGGTGTCAACCGACTTGTCTATCATTGGAAGTAAGTAGCTATCTTTGACACATGCCTCATTCTAATATGTAAAGTTGACATGCATCCCCTATTTCCCACTTGCTTTCTTAACCAAGATGATATTTGACACCTACTCGAGTTATTGACATTCCTTTATGAATCCTACTTCCAAAAGCTTTTGAACTTAAGCTATTGTAGCTGCACACTTGTCTGCCCCAGGTGCCTTCATTTCTGAGCTATCATTTTGTGCTTAGTATCCATACTTAGCTTATGTTCCATTAACTTAGGAGCTACACTAGGCATTTCCAAAGGACTAAATGTGAACACATCCTTATACTATCAAACAAGTTGGATGATGCCATCCTCTATCATGGGATCTAAATCTTTTTCTAGTTGGACAGTGCGTTCTGGGATTAAGGTATCCAAGGGAACAAGAATTACATCATTAGTTAGTTGCAGATGGACTCTTCCATGCATTGGCATAAGCATATAGCACTACCATTGCATCTACAATTGCTCTCTTTCTAACCTTGCTTGGTTGGGAGCTCTGTCTTTGTTGGGTTTCCTCCGTTCCCCAAAGACTTGAAGCTTTCATAGTGGCACTCTCTTACCAATTTTTGATATGTAGAGCTTTCTGACTTTGTCATCGTCCAATTTGAACTGCATGAGCAGGAGCAAAGGTCTACTACTGATTTGATGGCGTTGAGAGTTGGACATCCGAGACTGACATCGCATGCCATTGGGATGTCTACAACCAAGAAGGTTGCTTCGATTATTCAAAAGTTTTCATTTTCCCCCACTCAACTGGGTAACTTTTTAGGTCCCTAATGATGACATTGCTCATCCTTTGAACCTACAATAGGGGTTTCCACAACTTCTAAGTCTTTCTCATCGAATTGCAACTTTTTGAACCAAGTAAGAATGAGGATGTCTAAGGAACTCCTTATATCTATAAGGATCCGTTGTAATATGGCGGTTGTAATTTTGAGTTGTATTAGTGAGGCATCACTATGGGGTGTTTGTAAGAGATGCATGTCCTCAAGACTAAATGTCATGATTAGTCCTATAAGTGGCTCCAATTCCTTAGCAGCCTTGACTTGGATGAGTTTTTGGATTTGGACTTTCATATATCTAGCATTCAACTTTTGTTGTTAATTCCTCCATCCACAGTTGCTATCACTTCTGTGTCATGATCAACATCATTGTCTTTCTTTTCCCTAGGGTTGACATGAGTTTTGTCGACTCCCCTTTCCTGCCTCATGAAGTGGTTAAGCTAATCATAGTTAACTAGCTCGTGTAGAGCTTTCTTGAGCTTGCTACACTTAGAAGGAGCATGTTTATAATCTAAGCATGTCTATAATCCTTAGAGTATTCGCTATACTTGTTAGTATTTCTGAATTTAGCTGCTGTTTCAGTAGGCTTGGGTCTTCTTAGTATGGGGTTGCCTTCAATCTCAGTGATAATATTATAAGCGCTAGTATGGAAGCGTCCAGGACTCTCGTCCTCCTTGCTTAGACATTTGTCTGATTGGGAGGCACTCTTCTTTTCTCCTTCCCTTTTTTAGGCGTCATGCCAAATAAAGTCCTCTCCAACACATATTGGGTTGCCTTGTAAGAAGTCTCGAGATTTATTCAATGCATAAGCCAATGTTGTTATCTTACTTTCTACAAGGGAGAACTTAAAGCTTCTTGGAAATAATATACTGGGGAAAACAGTGTAGGTAACCCCATGTTGCAAGTCAAGGATTAAGACAACTTCTCAATTGAACCTCATTATGTAGTCTTTCAATTTTTTCTGTTTACTTTTCGACATCGTGGCAAGTTAGATGCTAGTTTTGCTTTCCCTTTTACGCACAACAAAGTGGGCAGTAAGCAACTTGGCGAGTGAGAGGAATGAGGCGCCACTCCGGTTATGGAGGCCATTGAACCAGTTTTTAGCGATTCCCTTCAACGTGGCAAGAAAATAGCGGCAACAAGTAGCATTATCTATATCAATGCCTTATAGACATCCAGATCACTATCGAGCTCAGTGGTGCCATCAAAGGGATTAATGGCTGGCATTATGACCTTTTTAATGTGTAGTTGCTCCATGATTTCTCTGCTAAAAGGGGGTCGAAAACAAGGTTTGTTGGGCGCTAATTTGTCGTATTTTACATGCCCCTTTTACCTAACTTTAGCTCGTATAATAATACAATCTCTAGGATTTTTTATTTGTTTTATTTACCTTTGTAGGCAATAACCTCAATCGAGCAAACGCAGCAAAAAGGAGTGAAGACGGACTAGAAGAGCAAAAGAAGGCAACAAAGGACATCAGGGAAAGCTGCGCCACTGTGCCAGAAATTTGGCACGGTGTGGCCGTGCAACCTGGCATGGCCGTGCGCCGCCTCCTTGCTCTATCGCTCACCCGATTTCCTATTTAAACCCCCTCGGGCGTTTTTGTTCGGGGCTCCCCAACTCTCCTTTGGCAACTTTTTGGGAGTTCTTAGTTTAGGTTTAGCCAATAAAAACCCCATTTGGGGGAATTAGATTAGGAAGATTAGGATTTGTTTTGGTTGTTTGGATTCAAACTTGTGGATTCTCAGGTTCATTCAATTAACGTAAGTTTCCTCTTCTCTTTCTCTCTGTATTTTTTGTATGTCTTGTTCTTGTTTTGATTATGTTTGATTTTTAGTTTTTGTTGTTAATTCATGCTTATTAGTTTGTTAGATTTTGTTATTGCTTTAATTTCCTTGCTAGTTCATGTTTGTGTGTTTAGTTGTAATTAGGTTTAATTGTGTTTGTCATGTTTAGTTGTTAGTTTTTGTTGATTTGGATGGTGAGTAGCCTCTTGATGGCTAATTGAACTTGTTTAGGCCCTTACCCACCTTTTTTATGCTTCAATTTAGAGTTTCCTTTCATACTCGTTAAGTGTTCGATGAAATGCTTGAAATAGCTTTCATCCATGTTTTGGGGGCAACCGACTTATGCTGAGAGGTGAGGTTGAATTTCTAGTGTAGGTAGAGAGAATAGCTGGGATTCGGACATAAAAATAGTCTCGGTCGTTAGCTAGGTCAAGGGTTGTCAATCTTGTAATTTAATTGAGCTAATCCCATGAAAATATGAGGTTAGAACAGTTAGACTAGCTCAAGACCCTTGAGAGAGGGCTTGGGTGGTCTTTAATGATGCAATCGACCATCTTTGAATACTAGTGTAACTTAGGAAGGTTAAGGTTTGACTTGATTAGTTGGTTTATCTCATATTTAATCTTAATCGAAGTTTTTGTTTTTGTTTTAGTAGTTTAGTTCTATTTTCCATCCCTTCTGTTTCACTTAGCATGAGATGCTTTAGTTAGTTTTGATATTTGGAAAGCTAACTCTTTGCGGATGACACCCCGAGTACCCAACGATACACCTTGCACTTGGGGTTTACAAATATTAAAACTTCCCTAACAAGTTTTTGGCGCCGTTGTCGGGGAGTTGGCGTTTTCCAATATTAGAGCTTACTTAGGCATTCGAGACTAGGCTTTTATTTTGGACAAAAAAAACCAAAAAACAATTTTTTTTTTTTAAATGTCATCTTCCTACTTCCCCCAGTATGAGCATGAATTGTTTTCGAGATACTATGACAGACTAGATGCTTTTCTTGCTCATTGTGGTTATTGTTTGGAGAAGTGAAAAATTTTAAATACAGTCCATGAGGGTGTGAATTGTGAGACCCGTGCTCTTGTAGAGTATTGGGATTTTTGTGCTAAAGATATTAATGAAGCATGTGATTTCGTTGATTGGTTGACTTGGGATACTTATGAATTTGAAACTAGTTGTTCTGATTCTTACATCCCACTCCCTTGCATCGTTGATTATACCCCTCATGTGTGTGAAGTTTGCAATTCTTCTGATCACGACAGTAATTCTTGGCCTTGTGATATTTCTGATGATAGTTTTGCTAAACTGTTGATAGGCCTGCAAGTGCACAGTGACGTTGTAGCAAATCAAGGTCGATCCCATAGAAACTAGGTTGATCTACTGGGCTATATTCCCTCAAGATATGCTAGGCAAATCCAAATTTGAGAATGAAATTTAACTAATATACTATCTAATCTAATGGATAGTTAATCAAGGAATTTAATCAAACCAAGCAATTTCCTAACTCAAGAATTAATCAAGCGTCTTCTCTTTAGAAGGTTAATTCCAAAATCGATAATTGATTTATCAAACCCCTCTTTCAAGGTGGAATGAAATTCTTAAATCTAATCAACTACCATTTCCCAAGGGTTTTTGATTAATCTAAGATCATTAAGAACACGATCATCAAATTTAGAGGTTTCATAAACGGTGAGTCTTTCTCATGATCTCACTCACTTGAGTCGAATTTTAGCTTTCCAACATCTAGGGCCACCTTTCAGTTTTTCACCATATGTCTAAAACAAGCAAGAAATTAATCAAGTTTCCTACTCGTAAATCAACATCTAAAATTCAATAGAATAAACCCAACAAATCCAAAGTACTTTTAGATCAAAACAAGAATTGATTCAATCACAACAACTCAACTCAATTCCAAGATTAACAATCCAAAACTCAACATAAAAATCAACAATAATGTAAAAGCATAAAAATATAAAGAGAAAATAGAAGAGAAGGGAGGGGAATTGCCCAGCTAATACGTGCTTGAACCGTCGTTGCAAGCTCGATCTGAAATCCTTGCAATCTTCACCTTCAACTTGCTCTTCCTCTAATCTAATCTAAATCCTAACTAGATGGTGGATTATGGAGAGTGAGTTTGGCATTGGATGTGTGTTGAAATGAGGATGAGAGCCCCCTTTTACAGCAAAGCTACTGGAAGCCGAACAACCACGTGAATAAATGGCATTAAAAACTGTTTGGAATTTGAAAAGGCATGAGAAAACAAAGAGCCTTGCGGGAAAGGGGAAAGAGGTCCACCACGCACCGTGGCCTTCACTATGAACCAACCGTGGTCAGCTCTGGCTCGACATTCTTCTATTCTTCTTTCTTTCCACCGGCGTGGCCACTTAAGGGAATCCGTAGGGAGTCAAAATACACTCAACTAAGGTCAAAGCAAGGGCATAAAGGTCTAGATTCATGCGAAACACATAAAAGAACCATACCCGAGCGTAAAATGGGAAAAGGAGTATAAATGATCACATAAAGCATATAGTTTTCCCTAAAAATGCAGCAAAATGACCCTAAAATGACATACGCTTTAGGCACTTATTAAACTCCCCCATGCTTAAACCGTGGCTTGTCCTCAAGCAAACACTATAGAAAACTGACGAGTGAAATGCATCTAAGAGTCAAAACGGAACAACCTCCTTAAAGTAGGCAAGTCATAGCATATCACAAGCAAGAGTGGTAACCAACGACAACCCCAAGTAGTGCGCCAAACATTTCAAAATTAGGAGGAGATGGTTTTCGAAGAAGTATAATGCCACAAGCTCGATATCAAACTTGATCACCCCCAAAGAACCACAAAGCATATCATGCAACCACACGGAATTGAATAGAGCTAATTAGACTGGTAGAACCTCACTTTTGGAAAATATGGATCACTCCCGCTCATTTGTTTAAAATATAGCATAAGTTCACTCAAGACTCATTCCAAAGATGCAATCTACCATATGCTTGACAAGTCGTTTAAATTCTTCACCACTAGAATGTAATATGCACAAGGCAATAAAGAGGACTTTATTTGGATAGTAATGTGGGCCAAAAAAGGTTGAGGGAAAGGAGGGGAAAAATGCATTTGGATAATGTGGAGCTAAGTAGCCAAGTGACTAGGAAGCAACCAACAAAACACCAGGCAACTATGAAATTTATCAACTCTCCAAACCCCAATAGTACAAGGAACATATCCCAAATGAATCAAGTAGGAAATGAGTTGACAAGGAAGGAACTGAAGCTATGTGCATATCCAATGCCAATCATTTAGTCATTTTCTTTTCGCTTTTTTTTCCTACTTTTTTCTCTCTTTTTTTCAACATAAGAAGGGGAGCTTTGGAACAACGGTAAGGTTGTCTCCGTGTGACCAAAAGGTCACGGGTTCGAGCCGTGGAATCAGCCACTGACAAAGTCAGGTTAGGCTGCCTACAATTCACCCCTTGAGGTGTGACCCTTCCCTGGACCCTGCGTAAACACGGGATGCTTGTGCACCGGGTTGCCATTTTTTTTTCAACATAACTTTTGTTTCTTCTTTTTTTGGGGGGGTTTTTTTTTAGGAAATGAAACAAAATTGCAATTATTGAAAGGCATAGGATCATTAACTATCAACTCACAACCGAATACATATACACACAACCTAAACAAGAGGGAACCAAAGAAAATGCTCAATATCATCAATCCCTCAACAAACCAACATACCAAAGCCATCTTAAACTCAATTATCACCAAAACCACCCACTACATAGATGAAGTGATGCTCCGTAAACTTGACTTAAAGGTAGAAATATGTGTTTGGCCAAGGCTAATATGAAGGGATCACAACAAAGAAAGATATAAGCTCAAAGGGGCCAGCAAAGGAAAAAAACATGTAACACAAGGGTAGACTATTTAGCTATGTGGCTAAAATGGCCAAAGAAAGAAACGTCTATATCATATCATCAAATATGCACATGCTAATGTGGTTTTGAACAGAATCTAGGTAAGTTCTACAGATGCAACACGGAAGAGTCACACATATGAAAGAAATATGAGACTAAATATAATGAATTAGTCCAAGTAAAGCTCAAAATCTCATGGGACATCTACCAAAGTCTCAATTAAGCTCATAAAATGACTCTATGTACCAACATTAGTGCTAATAACTCTAGCGGGTAATATAGTTCTCAATCAAGACAAGGGTCAAAATAAGAAGTATTTACAAAACCTTAAAAAATTTTCACACCAAAAGGGATTACACATCGAAAGCTACTCAAACTCATAAAAGCCATTTTGCCTAACAAACATATCATCAGAGGTTATCTCAAACCAATCCTCACCATCTCTATATGCAAATCTAAAATGCAAATCTAAAAATCAACTAAAGGGAACATGCAAACAAAAAGAAACCTAAAACTATATGCTCTAACAAGAATGCAAACTAATAACTGAAATAGAAAATATAGAAACTACCATTCCCCCATGCTTAGATAAAGCATTATTATTCAAAGGAAAGAAACTTAGAGAAGAGGAACAAAAAAAAAACACAATCTCACCAGGTTAGATGCAGAGTGCACCTAAGTTATGCAACCTCGTAATAAGTGGGGCACACGGAGCATCAACCACTCCATCACGATGTCAAGACTCAGCTCATGAAAGCAGACGCCGTTAAAGCATGCAGGAACTCATCAAACTACTAGGACCATAATTTAGAAAATAAAAGGTACAAGGTAATAACCAAAATCATTCCAAAGACAATAAGCATCCATTTAACCTTATCAATGGCCTTAGAAAAATCATAGGAATGATTAAAGAATGTAGTGCATGTGATTTTTGTTAGCAAGTCTCCTAGGTATAAACAATAAGGGTCAATAGAGGGTTCACACCCTCTAAAGTAACATAGGGAAACAAAATTATTAGCATTCCCACCAAGCACATCAAACACGTCATTCTAATAGCCTAAATCATTATTAGCGTCACAAATTAGGAAATTATTAATGGGCTCATCAAGATAATACCTGGGGGACTGAGAAGGTAGTAAACAAAGAGGGGAAGCATGGGAATGATCAAGAGGATTAGGGAGAACATTATTATCAAAACCAAGGCTAGGAGACTCTTCATGCATAAACACATCACGCGATCCCTCCAAAGGAGTCTTATTTAGATCATGCACCTCATCAAAAGCATCTTTTGACTTGAAACATGCATCAACAACACCAAACCTAGCATCAAACCCAAAAGGTTCCCCTACCTCGAGCCCTGTGCACTGAGCTAAAGGGAAGGATGAATCATGTAAGGATAGGACAACATAAGTATTGTCCATAGGTGATGCAAAGTTAGGTTGGGCATAGCATGCATAATAAGGACACTAATTTATATCATGGTCAGAAGAATTATAGAAATCACACCAAAAAAGAGTATAATAGGATCTACTATAAAATACACAAGGATCAGAAAATGAATATATAGAAACACGACTAGCCTTGTCAAATTCAAATGAATCCCAAGCAATCCACTCAAGCAAATAACATGCATCACCAACATTTTTACCTTAAAAACCCCAATACTCTAAAAGAATATGGATTTTACTATTCACACCCTCATTAACAACATCCAAAATTTCCCATTTATCGACACAATAACCACATTGAGAAAGAAAGACATTTAAATGCTTAAAATACCTCCAAAATAATTCATGCTCAAACTAGGGCAACGAGGTAACAGTTTCCAAGCAAACTTTGGTCCCTTTTTTAATTAGTGAATATCAAGATCAGGTTCTGTGTGATGTCTTGCTAATGGATGCTTGTCAGTTGCTCCTAGGCAAACCCTAATAGTATGATAGGGATGTTGTTCACCATGGTCAATCCAACACTTATTCCTTCAAATTGAAGGGTAAAAAGATAACTTTGACCCCTTTATCCCCTAACTAAACACACAAGCCAGAAACTAGGAGGGATATACACAAGGAGAGTGCCTTGCTTGTCAATGGGGGAAGAGTGGAGAGGGCTATTACTAAGGGAAAACTTGTGTTTGCTATGCTTATGTTGGAATCTGCCCCTAAATCAGACCTAACAACCCTACACCCTTCTGTTCAGCCCTTGATAGAGGAGTTTAAGGATGTTTTTCCCCAAGACTCACCCCCTGGCATCCCTCCCAAGAGGGGTATTGAGCACCAGATTGACCTAATCCCTGGAGTCCCATTACCTAACAAACCTACTTACAGATGCAACCCTACTAAAACCAAGGAGCTACAAAGGCAAGTTCAAGAACTGATTGATAGAGGATATGTGAGGGAAAACATGAGCCCATGCTTAGTCCCAGCCTTATTGGTGCAAAAGAAAGATGGCAGTTGGAGGATGTATGTAGATAGTAAAGCCATCAACATCATTACAATCAAGTATAGGTATCCTATTCCTAGGCTTGATGACATGTTAGATGAGCTTCATGGTTCAAAGATCTTCTCCAAGATAGATTTGAGGAGTGGCTATCATCATATCAGAATGAGAGACGAAGATGAGTGGAAAACTGCCTTCAAGACAAAGCAAGGGCTTTATGAATGGCTTGTCATGCCATTTGGATTATCTAATGCACCAAGCACCTACATGAGACTGATGAATGAAGTGGTTGTATACTTTGATGATATACTTGTGTACAACAAAACAAAATATAATCATATCCAGCATCTCAAGCAAGTTTTCTCTACCCTTAGAGGCCAGAAACTGTATTAGAAAAATGTGAGTTCTTTGTGCCAGGGGTTGTCTTCCTTGGATATGCAGTTTCCTGTGATGGTATTTAGGTGGATGAGCCCAAGGTTGAATCAATTAAGTCCTGGCCAATTCCTACCTCAGTCACTGCAGTGAGGAGTTTTCATGGTTTAGCTTCCTTCTATAGAAGATTCATCAAGGATTTCAGTACCATCATGGCTCCTCTCATAGAATGGATGAAGAAGGGAAGCTTTTCTTGGTCTCTAGTAGCACAAAAGGCTTTTAAGGTTTTCAAGCAAAGGTTATGTGAGGTACCAGTAATAGCCTTACCTATCTTTGACGAATTATTTAAGGTAGAGGTTGATGCCAGTGGAGTGGGCATTGGAGTTGTTCTCACCCAACTTAAAAGGCCCCTGGCCTACTTCAATGAGAAACTCAGTGGCCCTAAACTCAATCACTCAACCTATGACAAAGAATTCCATGCCATAGTGAGAGCTTTGAGTCATTGGAGTCACTACCTGAAGCCTAAAGCTTTTATCCTACATTCAGACCATCAAGCATTAAAGTTTCTTAATGGCCAGCCCAAGCTTAATGTAAGACATGCAAAATGGGTTGAGTTTCTGCAAGCTTTCACCTTTTCTACCAAGCACAAGCAGGGAACTGAGAATGTAGTAACATCGGCACTTTCAAGGAGATATGCCTTGGTTTCTGTTCTGGGTGCCAAGCTACTGGGATGGAAATCTATTCAAGCCTACTACCTTGAAGACCCAGCCTTTCAAGAATTGGTGAGCAACACTCCAGCTCAAGGGCCTTATGTGATACAAGAGGGCATTTTGTTCAAAGGAAACAAACTGTGTATTCCCGCCTGTCCATTAAGGACTTGTTAGTGAGATAGGCCCATGGGGGGTCACTTCCTGGGCATTTTGAGATGAACAAGACCTTGGACATTCTTAGGGAGCATTTTCATTGGCAAAAATGGGGGAAGATGTTCGCAGAGTGGTATCCAGATGCTCTATTTGCAATAAAGCCAAGAGCCAATTCCATTAAGGCCTTTATACACCCCTTCCAATTCCATTAAGGCCTTGGGAAGATGTCAGTATGGATTTCATTATTGCTTGGCCTAAGACACAGAGGGGCAACGATTCAGTTATGGTGGTGGTAGACAAATTCACCAAGATGGCTCATTTTTTTGGCATATCACAAGGCAGATGATGCATCTCACATTGCTGCTTTATACTTTAGGGAAATCATTAGATTGCATGGTGTACCCAAGACCATTGTAAGTGACAGGGACACTAAGTTCTTGTCTCAGTTTTGGAGGAGTTTATGGCATCTATTGGGAACCAACCTCTTGTACAACACCGCTTGCCATCCTCAAACTGATGGCCAAACAGAAGTCACCAATAGGACCTTGTCCACCCTCCTTAGAACCATGGTCCAGAAGAATTTGAAGGAGTGGGATGTCAAGCTACCTCATACTGAGTTTGCCTACAACCAAACACCAACTAGAGCTACTGGTTGCCCTTTAAGGCCTTGTATGGGATCAATCCTCTAACTCCCATTGATCTTATCCCACTTCCCACTAATTGCAAGGTTAGCTTTGAGGTTGAAAAGAGGGCCAACGAAATGAAGAAACTTCATGAGCAGATTAGAGCTCAAATCAAGAAGGTTAAGGAAGCTTACAAGATCAAGGCTAATAAGAATAGGAAGGGCGTGGAGTATCAGCCTGGTGATCTTATTTGGTTGCACCCAAGGAAGGAAAGGTTCCCCACCAGGAGGAAAAGCAAGATAATGGCCAGAGGGGTGGGACCTTTTAAGGTTCTAGCCAAGTTGGGAGCTAATGCTTACAAACTAGAGCTCCCAGGGGACATTGCTATTTTAGCAACATTTAATGTGGGTGACCTGAGTGCCTATGTAGAGGATGGGATTGAATTTGGGGATTTGAGGGAAAATCCTCTCAAAGGAGGGGAGGATGATGCAGACCAAAGGCTAGAACAAGACCCTCACCTTGGACTAGAAAAGACTTTGTTGCTTAGCCACCATCATGGCCAATTCCATGAGGCCTTATAATTTAGTTTGGAGGCTATTTTAGTAAGATCCTTACTTTACTGGACACCCTAGCATCACTACTAGCCAAGCCAAGTCAAGTCATTTTGAGGCTCAAATAGTAGCCTTAGTTCAATTTAGTTCAATAAAGAACACCCTACAATTCAGTACATTTGAGGTTGTTCTACCTGCTTTCAGTAACTCGTTCATGCCTAAGAAGTCCAATCCCTTTTTTACCAGTACCCTACCTCATTTATCAGCTCAGAATTAACTCCAAAATGATAAAGGTTACTTGGTTTTTGTCTTGGAATCATTTACTGGCAATAGCAGGTCAGTAGCAGCAGCAACAGTTTCAAAGGGAGAGTTTTATCCCTAACTTAGTAGCTTATTTTGGCAAGTCCAAGGGCCTGAAAGAGTGTCTAAATATTTATCCAACAAGGCCCTAAAGTTGCAGATTCAGATCCTTTAGCATAAGCTTTTAACCAGCACAAGTACACAAGAAATACCCTTTTATCCTTTGGATTTCAATGTGCTGTACTTTCTGGCAGGCTAACTTAATATGATGTGATCAAGCTGCAAACCTCCTTCCAAGACCATCATTAGCAAGTACCTTGATGCTATTAAGGGTTGACACCTCAGTAATGGAGATGAGCAAAGGGTTTAGGTGTCACAGATCAAGCTTGTTGCTGTTTTAAGCTAGTTTTAGTTCAAACCTGTTTGCTTATTTTAGCTAGAATCAGTTATGGCCGTTGATCCTTTGATTGTAACCGAGTGTTTAAGACTTGTCTCCAGTTGTAATACTCATATTATTCATGAAGGAAAACCCCCCCTTTGTTGGTTCAACCAAAACTCTCTCAAAACTCTCTCTAACTTTAGCCTGTTTAGGTGGTGTTGAGAGTGATTCTTTATCTAATCTCTTGGTGCATTTGCTTTAAGGCTTTTAATGGTGAATCCTTGCAGCTCTAGCTGGCAGATTATCTTCCTTTAGGCCAGTCCATATCTTTCATGTTGAGTTGCTAGCTTTATCAATTGATCTAGCATGCAAGTTTTAGCATACATCACTTTATACTTTGTACTTTCCCCCTCCCCCCACCTGTACCACCTACGCCTGTGCAGGGACCACCATTACCATCTGCACCAAGTGCTCATCAACAATCAAACAAGTTAGAGTCATTAAAATCAGGAGAGCGAATCCCTATATCTGATGGATTAGGAGAGGTTCACATTGTCATGGATCTCCTTAATGACGAGCTCATGGAGGATACGCAGGTGGACCTCAAGCTAGGGGAGCATCAACTTGATCATGATGTTGAGGTGTAGAGTCGGGGGGCCTTAGGCAGTAGTTTTGACTTGAGCGATGAGCCTAGGGATGAATCTCAACCAGACTACGATCCATCTAGGGATCGCTAGATTGATTTAGGTGCTGACTTCTCATTTAGGTTACATTTTGAGCCCCACATGTACATAGTACAGACGGTTGGATAGACGAATTTTGAGTAGGTTATGACATTGTATACAGTTAGACAGATTCTTTCGACTTTGTTAACTAAACCCGCCTTCTTTTGGGCATGTGTCAGGCTTAGTTTATTGGGGCTATGCAGTGTCTTAGTTAGGAGGTAAGAGTAAAGGCTGACTTTGGGTAGTCAGTTGGATGTGATATTCTTTTATTGAACCATAAATATGTACATAAGTGAATAGTTATAGCAATAATATAATTAGCTTTAGGATTATGTGTTAATAATGCTTGAACCATGTTAGTTTGTATCTGTTGTGTATGCATATCTTATATGTTGGTTGTAGTTAAGTGATTGGATTACTCTGCTTAATGTGTAGTCTGAATGTATAAATGAGTGTAAAACAATGTACAGACCCACATAGGAGATAATTCAGGTCATGGCTAGGGGTCAGGTGACCAAGCTTCGTGTAATGTTCCATTAAACCTTAATGGAATGCCTCAATTTCCCCCTTGAATTGGTTAATAACATAGGGAACCCTAACTACTAGTAGACGTTAGTGTCTGAGTTGATGAATCGAATTCCCTCAACACCTTCTAAAATCCCTCTTAAAGTCAATAAATTAGTAGATAGGGTAGCGCCACATAACCCTGAAGTAAATGATGGAAAGTAAGACCCAACAAAACTAGAAGAATGGATTAGAGTGATGGAGAAGATTTGCATAGTAGTGGATGTTCTAGATGAGGAAAATGTGTACATTGGGACGTTTTCCCTAACTGCGGAAGTAGACATTTGGTGAACGATGTTAAGGATATGCTATTAGGGCCTAATTTCACTTGGAATAAATTTCTAGAAGAACTGAGAGACAAATTTTACCCAGCTATGGTTCAACGACAGAAAGAAAAGGAATTTATGAAATTAAAGATAAGTGGTTGTATGACGGTAATGCAATATGCTAGTAAGTTTATAGAACTATTTAGGTTGTTCCTGAGTTTGTGTCATTTGAAAGACTAAAGATGAGGAGATTTGAAGAGGGTTTAGGTTTCTATAATTGTAATCAATTAGTTGGTTAATCAATTCATACCTACCAAGAATTATATGAGGGAGCAGCTGAGGTGGAACTATCTTCTAAAATCCAATGTCATTTGTGTATTGTTTGATTCTAGTGCCACTCATTCAAATATATCTACCTGACCTATCATGCAGTTGAATATTGAGTATATGAAGGTAGAAACCAATTATAAAATCAATTCCCTAATGAGTCTATAGTTGTGTACCGTATCTTTTAAAACCTTATCCTTGTTACTATTGGTGGAATCATATTTCCTGGAGATTTGATTCAATTTGATTTGTCAAACTTTGATATCATTCAGGGGATAAACTGGTTGCGTACTTATAGGGCTAAGATTGATTGTGAAGACCTTAGGGTTATTTTGATGGATGAAAGAGGGAGAGAAGTATATTTCAAAGAGAGGAAAAACTATATTCCTTAATATCTGCTATGAAAGCAAATAGGCTGTTGCCTCAAGGACATATTGGGTATTGATGTTATACCATTGACACTCAAGAAGAGGAAGAAAGAAAAAGAAGCAACAAATATTCGTGTAGTTTGTGAATTTAGAGATGTTTTTCCTAAAGAGTTACTAGGATTACCCCCTCAAAGAGAAATTGACTTTGAGATTGACTTAATCCTTGGTGCCTAATCCATGACCAAAGCCCTATATCGTATGGCCCCAACAAACCTGAGAGAACTGAAGATTCAATTAGATGAGCTATTACAGAAGGGATTTACTTGACCAAGTGTGTCATCATGGGGTGCCCAGTTTTATTTGTAAAGAAGTATGCAACCTTGAGGTTGTGTATCAATTACTTGGACCTGAACAAGATCGCCATAAAAAACAAATATCCTTTGCCCTGAATTGATGATTTATTTTATCAACTACAAGGAGCAATGGTCTTCTCCAAGATTTATTGGGAGTATGGATACCATCACCTTAGGATTAAACCTAAAAACATCCCCACAACCGCGTTTAGAACCAAGTATGGTTATTGCGAGTTAACGATGATGCCCTTTGGCCTGACCAATGTCCCTATGACCTTTATGGATCTTATGAATAGAGTTTTCAGACTCTGTTTAGACAAGCTTGTGGTGGTGCTTATAGATGACATCATGATGTACTCCAAGAAGAGAGATGAACACACTATTCACCTAAGGATAGTGTTGCAGACCTTGAGGGAACACCAATTATATGGCAAATTAAAGAAGTGCAAGTTTTGGTTAGAAGAAATGGCATTTTTTAGACATGTAGTTTCAAAGAAGGGGATTGAGGTTGACCCCCAGAAGGTGAAAGCAATTATAAAGTAACGAAGGCCCACTAATGTCACTGAGATTACAAGCTTCTTGGGTTTAGTTGGCTATCATCGAAGGTTTGTGAAGGAGAAGGATTTTATTTTTTTTGAAAATAGCTTCTCCCCTAACCCAATTGTTGAAGAAAGCTATTAAGCTTGAGTGGACAAAGACGTGTGAAAGGGCATTTCAAGAGTTGAGCCAGCGATTAACTACTACCCCAATCCTAACGCTACCAATAGAAGGTTTAGAGTACACTATCTACAGTGATGCATCGATGAATGAGTTGGAGTGTGTTCTGATCCAAGAAGATAAAGTGGTAGCTTATGCCTCTTGATAGCTCAAGCCTTATGAGGAAAATTACCCTACCCATGACCTAGAACTAGCGGTTGTGGTCTTTGCGGTGAAAATTTGAAGATATTACTTGTGTGGAGTATCTTGTAAGATTGATACAGATCTTCAAAGCTTGAAGTATACCTTCACCCAAAGAAAGAGCTCAATTTGAGACAAAGGCGTTGGCTAGAATTGCTTAAAGATTATGCCTTGCAGATCCAATATCATACAGGAAAGGAAAATGTTGTCGCAAAGGCCCTGACTAAGGAGGAACAACAACGCGTGAACATTGCAGTGATTTACCCAGTTGAACTTCTTAGGAGAACTTGAGGACTTGGGTGTTTAATTAGTGTCATATAGATAGGCAAGTGTTCAATTGTCAGTACATACTTTATAACCCTCCATAATAGAGGAAATTTGAGTGAACCAGGAAGATGACCCTAAACTCCAAAGCATAAAACAAAATCTTGAGGGAAGTCGCCTGGATTTGTTGTACATGAAGATGGAACCTGGTGATTTCGAATCGCCTGTGTGTACCAAAAAATGTGGAATTAAGGAACAAGATCTTAGAGGAGGCTCTCGGAACCCAATACTCGGTGCTCTCAGGAGGCGTCAAGATGTATAGAGGCCTGAGATAATACTTTTGGTGGAATATGAAAAAAGAGATTGCAGAGTATGTAGATAAGTGTTTGATTTTCCAAAAGGTTAAAGCAGAGCATCAATGTCCCGCGGGTGAACTGCGACCTTTAGAAATCCCCACTTGGACGTGGGACTGAATGTCAACGGACTTTGTCATGGGATACTTGGGACACTTGGGGAGTTCAAAAACTAAATGTGCCCATTTTCTTCCAATTTGGGATACTTGGGTAGTTCAAAAACTAGCCTAATTATATGTTAAGGAAATAGTTCAATTTCATGGAATTCTGACAGATATAGTGTCAAGTAGAGAACAAAGATTTCAAGCCCATTTTTTTTTGCAAGCACTTCAAAAAGTTTTTCGAACCAAATTGAATTTTAGCGACTCCTATCATCTTGAAACAGATGGGCAAATTGAAAGAGTGAATTAGATTCTAGAAAACTTGTTAAGAGCTTTTGTATGGGAGTTCCAAGGGAAATGGGAAGACGACTTATAATTAGTGGAGTTTTCTTATAACAACAGTTACCAGTCCACCATTAAAATAGTCCGTTTGAGGCTCTAAATAGAAGAAAATGTAGAACCCTGCTGTGCTGGAGTAACTTAGATGAAGCATTGATGTTGGGCCCATAACTGATCCAAGAAACTACTAGAATAATAAGATTCAAAACCATATAGGGGTTGCCCAGAGCTGGCAGAAAAACTATGCTGACAAAAGAAGAAGGCCTATGAGTTTCAAGTAGTTGATAAGGTTTTTCTGGAAGTTTCCCTAACTAAAGGTATAAGAGGTTTAGAGTGTAATGCAAATTAAGCCCAAGATATATTAGAGCATATGTGAGTCAATTAAAGACTGAATCATATAGCTTATTGACTGAATATGCCAATAGAACTCAAACACTTACATAATGTGTTTCATATCTCATAACTCAGGAAGTACATTATAGATCCTGACCATGCTGTTGTAACTGAACCCATTGAAGCCACTAGGCATCTAGTGTACGAAGAGTAGTCGATCGAGATACTAGATCACAGGACAAAGCAGCCACGCAACAAGCAGATACCTTTACTCAAAGTACTTGGGACAAATCATACCTCCTCGGAAGCAACTTGAGAAATCGGGGAAGAAATGAAAGCCAAGTGCCCACACCTATTTGAGGTAATCTTGCACGTTTGACAAAACTCATAAGTTTCACGGACAAAACTCTTTAAAGGCGGAAGGTTGTAACAGCCTGACCCTAAATCATGTATATTTACTTAATTAAGCGAAGTTATTAATTCCCCACATCTATTTATCACGTTTAATCATTTCAGTTGGTAAAAATTCATTTTGGGCCTACTTTACGATTTGAGTTTGAATTATCGTCACAATTTCGGGTGAATCGATAGTAGGCCCAGGTAAATATGATTTAACGATAAATTTATTTTCAATAATATTACAATAATTTAATTTTGAGCTACGTAAAAAGATTTATCGCAAAGCTGTGCTATTTTTTTCGGGCCCAATTTATTCCGGCGGAATTTGAGGCCCAAGAAGTGGTATTGATGAATATAGCTATTATCATTTCTTATGTCTAATTTTAATTAAGAAAAAGCTACTTTATGATGATATAAATGTCAGCCAAGTAATGCAAGATATGTCAAAAGATTTTCAAGCAAGCAAAACACAAGTTTTCTTTTTCCTCTTTTCTCTTCCACCCACATGGCAACCCCTGTTTTGTTGCTGCCTGCTGTTGTTCAGGCTTTTACCAGCCACCTATCGCCACCTGCTAGCTACCGCCGGCCACTCACAACCTCTAGCACCACCAACCACCAAAAACACCGCCTTTCCCTACCTCTTCCTCTCTAAATCCAAGCTTAAAGTAAGGTAAAACCCTAACTCTATGTTGATGTATTATTGGCTATGGTGATTGTTTTAGTTATGATTTATGTTCTTATGATCAAAATAAATGTTGATATGTCAAAAGATTTTCAAGCAAGCAAAACACAAGTTTTCTTTTTCCTCTTTTCTCTTCCACCCACATGGCAACCCCTGTTTTGTTGGTTCCCGTTGTTGTTCAGGCTTTTACCAGCCACCTATCACCACCTACTAGCTACCGCCGGCCACTCACAACCTCCAGCACCACCAACCACCAAAAACACCACCTCTCCCTACCTCTTCCTCTCTAAATCCAAGCTTAAAGTAAGGTAAAACCCCAACTCTATGTTGATGTATTATTGGCTATGGTGATTGTTTTAGTTATGATTTATGTTCTTATGATCAAAATAAATGCTAGCATGCAAATTTTATTGTTTTTGGAGATGTTAGATATTGTGTATTTGAGCTTGAACTTTCTCAAGTGGGTTTGACTTAATGAGATGTGACCTTGTGTTGTTTATTTTATTGTTTTGATTGTTGGTATGAAGGAAAAGGAATCTAAGGTTAGGGGTGATGTTGTTAAGTCTTTTCTTTGGAGGTTTGGATGTAAACGATCCTTTGGCGTAACCTCGAGTTTCATGATCATGCATGAGAAATGTTGATTTTTGAATCAAGTATGTTCATTTGGATTGAATTAGAGGGAATTTGGAGGTTAGATGTGCTATTGGCTTGAAGAATGATGATATATGATTTTTGTCAAAATAAATGGTTTATAGAAAATCCCAAGAGTGACCAAAGGAGGTTGTTTGCTTTATTTATGCAAGTAAATGAGTTTATTAGAACATTTTGAATGTTTTTGTGAAGAAAAAGATTGAGAAATATATAGGGATGATTATGAGGTAATTCATGAGTGTTTTGGCCTAAATAAGGTACGAACAATAAGGAAACAAAGGTTAATAGGTCTAAAAGAGGCATTTAGCTTTATTTATGAGAAAAACAAAGGAAACCATAAATTTTGGGAGCTTAGTTAAAGGTTTTTGAATAATTATGGGCATTACAGAGAAGACATAAAGTTCAAGAAGTTCAACAACTTCAATTGTGGTTAAAAACTCAGTTGCTTGAAAAAACTGAGTTAAATGGCATGTGAATGAAATTAGAGAAATAGGGAGAATAATGACTCGAGAACGGTGCTTGTTAGGCTAGGCCGGTGTGATCAAAGCAATTTCGAACCCAATTAAACGCCTGTTGGCCTTAAACCCTTGTTATTCACCTCATAAATATCAAAAACCCGTATCCCATTTATGACCATTAAAGTCTCTCCATTAAGTTCAACTATTTCATTTTGGTCTATTTTGCTCCAATTTGTTTTAATTCAAATTAAAGTACCTTAATGTATTTTATTTTCCATTCATCTTAGTGCAATCTATCTCATATTGAAGTGTTGAGTTATGAATGCCATTTAAGTGAATCAATTTCTATTAAAGTTACAAATTATGAAAGTGAGCACTGTTTACTAGCAACATATGCCTACCATTACATTTCTAACGCAGAATAGGGGCCTAGTCTATCGTTCTTCATTGTGCATAAATATTATATCGAGCGAGATTGCATTTTAAACACCCTAGGAACGTCCGTTGGTTATATCCTTAGAAATCAAAATGTACTTATCAAATTTATAATGTCTTGGTAAGTATACCAATGAATCGATTTACTTAGCAATTTATCACCTAATTAGTGACCCCGTCAGTTATTATTTATAGGGAATTTGTTCTCCAGTTACCTCTGTACCTAAAACCAGGCCCCCTGATCGGCTTGGCAAGTGTACACCTATCTATAGATTGTAACAGTTATAAGGGGTTTACTACTAGATAATAACTGGCAATACAGTTTTGTATTAATCTCATTCACTATTTTAAAGTAAAATTAATTGCAAAGCAGGCGTCCAACTAATTTTTCAATGATCATTTAACAATACAGAAATGCATGTACTGAACTTCGGCTCATATTTCGAAATGTTTGTCACATTTGTCTCAGACAAATGCTTAGTGAATCACCCTCATGCTGGCAACCTAGTTGAAGAAAGTGAGTAAGGAAATATGAATAGATTAGTAATGATGTTGGTTTAAGAATATTTTGGAAATTGAATTTTGAGATCTTCAGTTGACGAAGTTGTAAACGTTGTGGAGAATTGCTCTATTGTGATGTCTAAACCTTATGGTGGTTAATAGTTTTTTGTATATGACTTAATGATGTCTAAATGTGTATGACTATGATCTATGCTTACCTATGTCACATCTAGTGCACATGCTTAAAGCCTTGTCCTTCTAGGCAGCTGTAACGCCCTAATCATCAGGTTTATCAGTTTTTAATAAGGCCTTAATTAAAGGGTATGCAATCAGTGAGACATGCGTATTTCGGGCGTTACACATACCTGCCGCTCCTGGTTTCCAAAACTTGGGATATGCTCCTCCTCCTTCTGATCAAGCTCCATCTGGGAGCTTTGATATAGACAAGGTAATTTCTGCTCTTGGTATCTTGACTTTTGTTGTGCATAATGTTGATTCCAAGGTCCAAGAGATTGAGTCTAAAATGCATATTTGTTACTCTCACTCATAATCGATAGCTAAATTGGAAACCCAACTTGGGCAACTAGTAGTAGTTGTATATAAAAGAGAAGAAAGGCTTCCAAGACATCCTATACAAAACATTGAAGGCTAACAACTTGAACAATTGAAAGGTGTAATGGTTCTTAGGAATGATAGGAAAGTAAATAATAAGACGAGTGAGAAGGAATATGATAAAGAAGGAAGACTTAAGGCCATTGAGAGTGATCTTGAAACTGAAAGATAAACAAAGGGACGACATTCTAGAGACCTTTAACCAGGTTAAGGTCAATCTTCCCATTTTGAAAGCGATTAGACAAATAATTGCTTATGCTAAGTTCCTTAAAGAGATTTGCACTTTTAAAAGGAAATCAAAAGATTACAAGTCTAAAATGGTCCTCACAAGTGAATAAGTGAGCTCGATTTTGAAATTTGACACTCCACCTAAGTTCAAAGATCCTGGTGTTCCTACTATTTCATGCTATATACTATTTCCTTCTATATTGGTAATCATAAAATTGAAAGGAGACTCTTGGATTTGGCTCTAGTGCTAATTTGATATACTCTGTTTATTTAGAGATGGGATTTGGTGCACTGAAACCTTTCAACTGTACCTTCAGCTTGCTGATAGGTTAGTTAGGATGCCTAGGTGATGTATTCAAGCTTCACTAAGGCAAGGATTTGCAAAAGTGAACCAAGAGTGCATTTGGGGAGAAGGGTGAAAATTGAACCAAAGTAAAGCCTTACCATGCATGAATTTGAATGGAGCTTACCTCCTATGAAGTTGAGTTGAAAGAATGAAAATGATACCCTTGAAAATATACATCAAACCCTCTTTCTTTGAAAAGAATTGTCCTCAATTCTTGTTGTAAATGAGGGCATTCTTCTTGACTCAAGAGTTCCTCAATTCCTTCAACAACCCCACATTGCTCTAAATCAGACACTTGGAGTTCTTCAATTTCAAGTTCATCAAATCTTGGAGGTAGGTCACAATTCACCTCATGGTTTTCATAACATCCTTCTTTAAAGATCAAGGGTTCCCCTAGTTCGCCTTCCATATTAGGGATGAGAGATTGAAGCTTGAGACCCCATTGTTGGATGCGTAACTCAAGGCTATCAAGTTCATGTTTCAACTTGAGTAACTTCCTAAGGGACATGGCATTTTGGGTCTTTGTGGGCTGAGTTTTGTTTTTTAGGACAAGGTTTGTGTTTGAAAGGTTGGGAGCAAGGCCAAGGAGAGTAGCCTAAGCTCCGATCCCACTTGATGTATTCTAGCTTCGCTAAGGCAAGGATTTGCAAAAGTGAACCAAGAATGCATTTGGGGAGAAGGGTGAAAATGGAACCAAAGTAAAGCCTTGCCATGCATGAATTTGAATGGAGCTTACCTCCCATGAAGTTGAGTTGAAAGAATGAAAATGATACCCTAGGAAATATACATCCCTAGGGGGCTGATAGATGTTGCCTTGGTTCAAATTGATAAAGGATTCTTTCCTATTAACTTTGTTGTGTTGTAGATAAACCCTAGGCATGCTTCTAAGTAGATCCCTCTTATTTTAGAACATCCCTTCCTAACCACATCTAATGCCTCCATTAATTGTAGGTCGGGAGTGATGGATGTCTCAGTCATGAATATGAGGGTTATGCTTAACATTTTTAAAGTGTCTCTACCTATGTTTGAAGATGAATTTGAATGCTTCTTTGTTGATTTGATTGATGAAATTATTAAAGAAGCTTTACCTTCTATTCTAAGTAATGATCCCTTTGGAACATGTCTTTCTCATGGGGATTTGAGATTATTTGACTTAGGACGTACAATAGATGAGATGGATTCTGCTCTAGATTCCATTCCCCATTTTAAGTCTTCCTCTTGGGTGTCCACTTATGAACTAGCTAGTTCTCTTTTGCCACCTTTTGTTATGTCCTGACCTAAACTTGAGTTGAAACCTCTCCCTGATTCACTCAAGTATGTGTTTCTAGGCCCTAAAGAGACCTACCTATCATTGTATCTTCTCCTTTGTCTTGTGATCAAGAGAAAGAGTTGAATCGTGTCTTGTCTGATCATAAGGGTGGCATTGGGTGTCCGGTTGCTAATCTGAAAGGGATTAGTCCAACTATTTGCATGCATGGAATTCATTTAGAGGACGACATCGAACCTATTTGGCAAGTACAACATTGGCTAAACCCATAAACAAAAGCAGTTGTTAAGAAAGAGGTAATAGAACTTTTTGATGCATGCATTATCTATCCTATTTTGGGTAGTCAATGGGTTAGTCCTCTTTAATTGGTCCCTAAGAAATCCAGCATAAGTGTGGCTAAGAATAATGATGGTGAGCTAATTCTTACTAGACAGACCACGAGATAAAGGGTGTACATTGATTACAGAAAGCTGAATTCTGTATCTAGGAAGGATCATTTGGTTAATTTTTAATTAATGCGTTCTTGGTCAACCTAGTATGCTTGAGCTCGTAGTATTTATATATATATTTTCATATTTATATATATATATATATATATATATATATATATATATTCATATATTTTTAATTTTGGTAGAACACTTGAATGCTTTTGGTAGAGTGGTCAGGCATCCACAAAGGGTCCTAAAGGTTGTGGGTTCGAGGCTTGGTATCTCTACTCTTTTTTTTCCTTCATAAAAAAAAGGAAATGGGGAGGGAAAATTGATGAGGAGCTGCGGGGAAGGGGGGAGGGGAGGAGAAACCCTAGCTTCCTTTTTTAAAATTTTTTTCCCTTTCTCTCTTCCTCCTCTCTCTCTCTCACACACCACTCTGCCCCTCTTTTCTCTCTCTCTCTTTCTCAACTGGCCACTCTCTCTCTCTCACCGCAACTCTCACTCTCCTTGGTTCTGCTTTGAAGTCGTTCGAAGAGGAGTGTCAAGTTGGGGAGCAATTCAACTTAAGGTTCTCCTTCGTTACGAATTGTTTCGAGGTAAAGATTCACCCTTTTGTTATGCTTGAGTTATTTGATTATTAGGTATAACGGGTTTTGGGGGTGATGGTGATATATGCATGTTGGGGAAAGGATTTCCATTGAAATTAATGGAACATAAGCTTAAAGGACATGGTATAAACACTATTCAGCTCATCCAGTTTTAGGGTCACGTTTATGAATTTCCTAGGAATAATATGGTTCTCTAAAATTCGTGAAAAACTTATGGTAGATATATTTATATGTCTTGTGAATGTGAAAATTCGAATTTCTCGAATTGGAGTTAAAATGAGGAAGTTATGACTAACTTACTGAGACTATGCGAAACTGTTATTAACTGAGATAGTTTAGGAAAATTAGGAATTTTGAAATAGTTTAGCTTGGATTTGGCCAGGCTTGCAAAATGAAAGTTATAGTTCACTATTTGGCCTTTCCATATTGGGATTAATCATAAGATTTCGACGTTGGGAGTGGAAGTTATGGCACTAGAAAGTTGGAGGAAAAATCTGGGAGCAAACTGGGCAATGAACTGTGATGGTTTGTGTGGAGTTTTTAATATTCACAATGTTCTAAAAAAATTAATTGATGGTTGGACTTGGGTTGTTTGGGAGGGGGCTTAGAATTATTAGGATTGATGTTGGTAGTCGGGGGAACCGATGTTGTGGAGATTGGGACTAAAGGAACACTATTTGGGGTAGAATTTTGGGGTATAACGCTACTGGTTTGAGACCAGAATATCCCTCAATTTTGAAAATCCACCCATGACATTATATTGGTCCAACAATTATGAATTTTTTGTGGCAGTTAGGCGATGATGTCCTTTGTACTGTGGCTTTTGAATCGAGGAAATCATATCTAAGTTGAGAAAATTATGGACTAATTACTGGGATTGTATAGATTTGAACAGTCAGGCATACTACAAAAGTTTTGGGGAATTTGACCTAGTAGTTGACAGAATCTAGGAATTGCTAGACATAGAAGTTGTAGGGGATGACTTTATCTTTTTATAATGGTAAGATATTCAACTTTTGATATCGACAACTCAAGTTATGGCCTCTGGGAGTTGGTCCTAGTTTATGACCTGAGCTAGGAATTGGGTTAGTCACATTTTGGAATCCCTAAAGTTGTCTAAAAATCTTAGAAAATTTTTCTAAGCAAGGAATGGACCATAGATGTGTCTCTTAAAAATTTGGGGGCTAAGCACGGATGTTGTCTTGGCCCTGTTATGGATCACTAGGCTTGAGCTAGGAAACTGAGTTCGTAAGTTGCGGATAACCAGGTAACAATCACGACCTAACCCTTCCCCGAGTATCCCTTGAAAAATGTGACATGTGAGTATGCTTGAAAGGTGTTTTGAATGTGTTTTGTGTTGTCGCTTGGGAATTTTCCTCGGTAAATGTGAAATGAGATATTTCATGTGATTTATGTTGAAACGCTTTGCTAAATCAGTGAGTGCATGGGTTATTTGGCTGATTGTGTTGCGAAAATAATGTGGAAATGTTTTGAGACCAGAATGGGTCGGGTTAGAATACGTATGTTGGCTGAAGATCAAGGTTAACTCTGAATGTGTAAATAATCGGCTAGATGGGTGAGATTAAGAAGTTTTGTTCTTATGTTATTAAAGGAGCCTTCCTCGGGTAAACTGCATGCATGTGAACAACCACGTGCCTCCCTGTAGAAGGACGTGGGCTAGGTTAGCGATAACTGTCCATATTGACGGTAGGCTAGGGTGTGGTTAATTAGTAACCATCCAAGTTGACGGTAGGCCAGGTTATTGCAAAACGCATACGCCTTGGGAACCTGAAACGGAATAAATGGAGCTTGAGATATTATATGCTTCTGTTGAGAATGTATAAGTATTTGTACCGCGCTTGTTGTTCCCCACCCTAAAATGGTTTGAAATGAATTTGTGTGCATATTTTGACTGCTAGGAGTGATTTTTATTGAGTTTATCTCATTGTTTCAAAATGTTTTTTTTTAGGTGAAGTACAAGAGCATGGGGATAGGAACTCGAATTAGTGCAAGGCCGTGAAATAAGATTTAGTCGAATTCATTCAGTTTCTGTTTAGACTTGATTTAAGGATTGTGGTTCAGTTTGAACTTTGTTATATTATTGAAAGAATCGAACCAATATTATGATTTGAGAATATAGCTGCATTGGAGTATTGGTCGATACTCAGCATGGTATTTCCAAGAAGGAAATACGGTGGTAACACCCCACTTAGGTTTATCTGCTGTCACGTAGGTTAATATTAGGAATAAAGAATAAATTAGAAATTCGGGGTGTTATAAAGTGGTATCAGAGCTCAGGTTGACTGACTTGAAGGCTCGCCTAAAATATTGTAATCAGCAATTAAAAAAAATGTAAAATTAAAACCTGTAGACCTAAGGACTACTTGAAGCGTAAGTGTAGGACGAAAAAAGAGGGCATGCCTGCATATGCTTACTCATGTAGACCTAAGGACTACTCGAAGCGTGAGTGTAGGACGGAAAAAGAGGGCATGTTCGCATATGCTTACTCATTTGTGATCATGCATTTGATTTAGACATATTAATGAATAGGATGAATGGGACTCGCCGTTGTGGTTCTATGGGGCGGCGTTGCCATTATCAGAGATTGAGAAAGATGCCTAGAATTAGTTTGACTAGCCACTTAGAGTGGGTCGAGACTTTTAGTCATGGGAGGTTAGAGGGGATCCCGAACGACTGTCTAAGATTTGGGCACAATCAGGCCCTATTCATCAGAAGATGTTGCTTGTGCGACTAAGTGCCTATGGGGTTGGATTTAGAAGGGTCAGTGGACCACCTCATAGATGTGGGGCCCTACGATCATCCTCCCACCCTTGACACTGAAGCCGAGACACTACCACCCTCAGCGGAGGAGGATACTAAAGAGGAAGATTTTGTAGGAGAAAATGAGCTTGTGGAGGGGGATGAGGAAGTGGGAGAGGAACCTATTGAGGAGGGAAGCTTGAGGGAGTAACCCTTAGATGAGGATGACCCAGAGGAAGACCCTATGGAAGAGGAGGACCCGGAAGAGGAGCCCGAGGAAGAGCCCTTAGAAGAGGAGGATGAACATCTAGTAGAGGAGGACCGGGAAGAGAACCCAGTTGAGGAAGAACCCAAGCTTGAGGTTACCTAATGGAAGTGGGGAAGGTACGGTAGGATGTGTCGTGGTACCTGCCCAATAGACCCCCCTGAGCAGTAGATGCTAGTAGTTGCTGGAAGTTTTATTTTTAAAGACTGTGATGCTTATTTTTCCTTTTAGTGGTGAGTATGAACTAGAAAGTTTTGTTAAAGTGCTTATGTAATGAAAGTATTGATGTGTGGAACAGTTATCATTTCAAATCCATGCATTAGAACTTTATTGATTTACATGGTTGCAACTATTTGTTATGATTGGCTGAGAATTGTGAATTTATGTTATATATGTATTTATATGTGAATGTTGTTAATGTTAATGAGATGTGTATGGGACATGTGAAGAAGAGACTAGGCCACGTGAGTGTGGTAAGTGAATGCGACTATGAACAAAACTGTGTGTTTGTTGTGGATGATAATGTGGCATGTGATGCCTTATTAAACCATAGTTGCATGTGTGTAGCGAACAATTAGGAAAGAAACTAAACTTGGCTTGTTCCAAGCTCAACCGATAGATGTCTTGTTTGATTCTGGTGCTACGCATTCCATTGTTTCTGTCAAGCTGGTTGAGACACTAGGGGTAGTTCTAACCCATAGACCTCTTCTATTGTCTGTGACTCTCCCTGATGGGAAGACTGTAAAAAATGATGAACTGTATGATGACTGGCCCATCCATATGTATGAACACGAGTTTTTGGCAGACCTATATAAGTTTGAGTTGACTAATTTTAGTGCCATTTTGGAGATGGACTGGTTAGCTAAGTATCAAGCCCAAATAAATTGTCCAAAACAAAGAATCACCCTCAGGGGGCCCAATGGAGAGAACTACTTCACAAAGGAAAGGTCTCGAGGGGTGGAGTGAAATGTATCACCACGATGAAAGCCCACAAACTGTTAGGATGAGGATGCGAAGGATTCGTATTTAATGTAGTGGAAACCGAGGCTGCTGAGCCATCCCTTCAAGACATCCCGGTAGTTCGAGAATTTTTGGATGTTTTTCTGGAGGAGATTCCTGGGACGCCACCCTTAGGGAAGTAGAATTTGGCATTGATTTAGTACTAGGAGCAACTCCCATCTCTAAAGCGCCTTATCGATCGACACTGATAGAACTTAAGGAGTTAAAGACTCAGCTTGACAAACTGTTAGGAAAGGGTTATATCTGGCCCAGTACGTCTTCATAGGGGGCCCCGATGTTGTTCATAAAAAAGAAGGATGGAACTTTGAGGTTGTGCATAAATTATAGGGAATTGAACAAGATAACGGTCAAGAACCATTGCCCTTTGCCCAGATAGATGACCTCTTTGACCAACTTAGAGGTATGGGGACCTTCTCTAAGATAGACCTTCGTTCGGAGTATCAATAGACCTTTGTTCGGGGTATCACCAACTCCATATCCAGGATGAAGACATATCTAAGACTGCTTTTTGCACCAGATATGGGCATTATGAGTTTGTAGTGATGCCTTTTGGGCTTACAAATGCCCTAGCGGCATTTATGGACCTCATGAATAAGGTCTTCAAACCTTACTTGGATAAGTTTGTGGTGGTGTTTATAGATGACATACCGATTTACTCAAGGAATCCAGAAGAACATACCCACCATATGAGGATTGTTCTAGAGGTGCTGAGGAAGACTGAGTTGTATGCTAATTTGAAAAAGTGTGAGCTTTGGTTGGGTCAAGTGACATTTTTAGGACATGTAGTGTTGAATGAGGGAGTAGATATTTGTGGATCCCCAGAAGATAGAGGCTACAGTGAACTGGCCAAGACATAAGAATCTGACGGAGGTAAGAAGGTTCTTAGGATTGGCAGGATATTATCGTTGGTTCGTTCAGAATTTCTCGAAGATCGTCACTCCCCTCACCAACTTGACAATGAAGATTACAAAGTATGAGTGGACAGATTAGTGTGAGGAAGCCTTCCAAGAACTTAAGAAGAGGCCGACGAGTGCGCCTATATTGGCCTTACCCACCAGTGACAAGGACTTTATGGTGTGTAGTGATGCATCTAAAAATGGTTTTGGGTGCGTGCTGATGCAGGATGATCGTGTCATAGCTTTTGTCTCGTGAAAACTAAAGACTCACGAGCGGAACTACCCGACTCGGGATTTAGAGTTAGCAACTGTAGTGTTTGCACTGAAAATTTGGAGACACTATTTGTATGGGGTGCACTGCAAGATCTTCACTGATCACCAAGGTTTGAAATACTTGTTCTCACAAAAGGACCTGAACATGAGGCAGACTAGGTGGTTGGAATTCCTTAAGGACTACGATACAAACTTCCAATATCACTCTGGGAAGGCAAATGTGGCAGCAGATGCATTGAGTCGTAGGCCATACCCTACTCTCAATAGTTTGTTGACACTACCTAGGGATTCGTGCGAAGATTTTAAGAAACTCGACCTCAACGTGATGACAATAGTAACTAGACCTATACTATATACAATGGAGCTACAACCTACTTTGATTGAGGAAATTAGAGCCACTAGTGGGCGAACCTGCAGTTGGATAGGATTAAGATCGAGGTCTTAGCAGGAAAGGCACCTGTGTTCATGATCCACGAGGATGGGATGATAAGGTTCTAGAATCAGGTATGCGTCCCCGCCATAGTGGAACTCAAAAGAAAAATCCTAGATGAGGGACACAACACTCCACATTCCATTCACCTTAGTGGGAACAAGTTATATAAGAATCTGAAAAGAACATTCTGGTGGAGCAATATGAAATAAGAACTGGCGGACTATGTAGCGAAATGTCTTACGTGTCAGCAAGTCAAAGCTGAACACCAAAGACGTGCAGGACTCTTACAACCCTTGGAAATCCCTGAGTGGAAATGGAATTTGGTCTCCATGGACTTTGTAGTAGGATTACCACCCACTCAGTAGAAGAACGACGAGATATGGGCCATCATGGATCGCCTCACGAAGACGGCTCACTTCATAGCCATGAAAAACACATGGACGTTGGATTAGCTGGCCCGAGCCTATGTGGAGGAGATAGTGCGGTTGCATGGTGTACCGAGCTCTACAGTGTGAGACCGGGATACAAGGTTCTAATCGGGGTTCTGGCAGAAGTTGTAAGAGGCGTTTGGGATATTGTTACACTTCAGCACGACCTTTCACCCAGCCATGGATGGACAGACAGAGAGAACCATTCAAACCCTGGAGGATATGCTGCGAGCATGGATTTTGGACTTTAAGCAAGCTTGCGATGAGCAACTGGCACCGACCCAGTTTTCTTACAACAATGGCTACCATGCCAGCATCAGATGGCCCCATATGAAGCGTTGTTTAGCCGATGGTGCAGGACTCCGTTGTGTTGGTAGGAGATTGACGACGCCTTGACGATTGGACTAGGGCTGATCCAGGCAACTACTCAGAAGGTTAGAATTATTTAGGAATGGATGAAAGCAGCCCTGAATCGACAGAAGAGTTATGCTGACTAAAGACGCAAACCCTTAGAGTTTGAGGTGGGAGACCAAGTGTTCCTACGTGTGTCTCCAACCAAGGGCATCACAATATTTGGCGTGATGGCCAAGCTTAACCCTAGATATATCGGGCCGTACCTTATTATACAACAGGTTGGGGAGGTGGTGTATCATTTGGAACTGCCCCTGAGCTGCCTAGGGCACACAATGTCTTCCATGAGTCATAGTTACGTAAGTACATTCCTAACCTATGCCATGTTATCACACCAGATCCCATAAAATTGAAGGAAGATTTGTCCTACGAGGAACAACCAGTTTGAATCCTAGACTTACGGAAAAAGCAACTTCGTAGGAAGATGGTGCCCCTAATGTAAATCAATCAGCCACATCCCAGTTAAATCCCCCAAGTCAAGGTAGTCCAGTTACTCAAGTCCAAGTTTGAGGAACAAGTTCCGTTTTGCAAGCTGAAAAAGAGATTGTACCTGGGTTCAACCCCTCTCATGTACCCGGTTTTGTTCTTATTATTTTTTAAACTAAACGACATCGAAATTGTGTAATTATTTTTTTCTTATTTATTTTAGTATGCCAGGAATCCAAGGACGTCAAGCAAGATCTAAGGCAGCACATTAAGTCATCCAGTCCAGCTCAGTTTACTAAGTTGTCTAGTCGAAGCCCAAGAATGCACGACTGGATTAATTAGGCTAATTGAGCCACCTAATGATGTGCAAATTAAGATTTCTCAAATGAGGAGGTTTTCTAACATTCTAAGGTTTCCCCCCATGGAAGGAAACCTAAGATTAGTTATAAAAATGCAGTGGCCCAATAGTAGTAAAAATCGAGCCGTATGTGCCACCCTGTAGCCAGTTTCTTCACCTAGAGGGTTTACCCACTTAGGTGGGTTTTCTACACCAAGGTGGGTGTGTGCTTGGATGTCCACTAATGCTTAGTCACTATGTGACTCATTCAACGAGAGAAAGCTAAGTGGAATGAAGAGAATAAGCCACTTTGCAAGCTAAGAATCGAACACCATGGCGTGATGTGGCAAGCATGAATAAGTCTTGAACTTTTGAGGTGGCAGCCAAGGTTGATGTCCTTCCTAGGGAGGAAAACATGATCAATCATCCTAGGATCATTAAGGAGGCTTATATAATCATTTTGCTAATTATTAAGCCTTTTGTATATGATTAGCATAGTTTAGAGTTAAACTGTGTACTTAAGTTAAGTAAGTATGCTTAGTACATTTCCTAATCATGAAGTAACCTCCTAATGGTTACCTAATGAGTAATGAAAGCCATGGGCATGCCATTATAAGTAGCTTGGCCATCCCTTTTGTACTCAGTAATGATTAATTGAAATCTGAAGTTGAGTTTGAAACTCCTCAGTGTTGTTACCTTGAATTCTCTAGTTGCTTATCTCTAATTTGGCCAATTAGAGTGGTGATCAAGTGAGTTTTGGTCTTAGTTAGGTGGTGAAATCTATATCCTAACCAAATATTAAGGGCCCTGAAACAGTTCTTAGTGGTGAAATCTGTATCTAAGAATTGTTTCAGTTCTATCGATCTTTCCAGTTCCCAGTTTTTCCCTTCCTTTTTCCTAGCCACTCCATCTCTAACCCATGCCACCATCACCTTCTTCTTTCCAGAGTCTTGAGCTTTCCTTTCATTCCCTTCAATTCCTAGTGTGATACATCATTTTTGGTATTAGCTAAGTTTCATTGTTCACGTGAAATGAAAATGCCACACGTTTCTCTCCCTATCACGCCACAAACTTCCCTTAAACACAAAAAAGAATTAGCCTTGGTTCGTGTTTATCCTTCAAAATGAGTAGCATGACTCTTGAAGAAAAGTTCAAAACACTTTTGGAGAATTTCGAAGCTGTGACTTCATCTAATGTCGAATTGAAGAATCATACTGAAAAGTTAGAACAATAGAATGAGTACCTGTGAAAACAACTGGGAAATGACATGAAACAGAAGCAGAAGGCACTTGAATGTCCAATTGCATCTCTTCACGGCGATGAAGAAAAAGGTAAATTGGTTAGTTCATCAAGTGAAGAAGAACCTCTAAGAAGGATTAGAGGAGCTAGAAGAACACCCAACAACTGTAATGATTTCAAAGTTGAAATCCCTGAGTTTGAGGGTAAGTTAGATCCTGATGAGTTTCTGCAGTGGCTACAAACTATTGAGCAAGTTTTTGATTACAAGGACATTCCAGATGATAAGAAAGTGAAACTGGTTGCACTTAGATTACAAAGGTATGCATCCGTTTGGTGGACTAACCTTTGTGCTAAGCGAACTAGAAATAGAAAAGGCAAGATTAGAACTTGGGAGAAAATGAAATCAAAACTGAAGTCCCAGATTCTTCTTGCTACTTATCTTCAAGACAGTTATTCCCAATTGTATAATCTGACTGAAGGGAACCTAACTGTTCAGGAATACGCCAGAGAATTCGAAAAGCTCCTAATCAAATGCGACATTCAAGTGCCTGAAGAGAAGACAATTGTTGGATACTTGGGTGCCCTTGATCCTAAGTATTCTAACGTGGTGGAACTGTAGCAATATACCATATTTTATGAAGTATGCATGTTAGCACATAAAGTCGAAGAACAACGCCAAAATAAGCCAATCAAATGTGACTTCCCGAAACCTCAAATGCGTACTCAACCTTTTAACAAGGGTAGTTCAAATTTCCCTCGTAGACCAAGCCCACAAATGCCGTCTTCCCCTATGCCACAAAAAAGCCAAGCTCCTCAAAGAACCCAGCCTATGCCACGAGCACCATTTCCTCAACTACGACCACCACCCGTTCAAGAGCGATCAAATTAGTTCCCAATGAGCAACCGACGCTGTTTCAAGTGTCAGGGGCTTGGGCATATTGCTTCATATTGCCCAAATTGAAGAATAATCACTCTTGTTGAATGGGATGCAATAAGGGACAAAGATCAAGAGGAAGAATAGAAAGAGAAAGAAGAAGAAGAACAGGAGGACGAACAGGAGGAAGTTGTTGAAGTTGCAGATGAAGGAGAAATACTAGTACTTCAAAGGGTACTAAGCAATCAGCATGCAGTTAAGGATTAACAACGGGAAAACATCTTTCATTCTCGTTGCACTGTTGAAGGCAAGGTATGCTAGTTGATAATTGACGGAGGTAGTAGTGCTAACGTTGTATCATTGAGCATGATTAAGAAATTGGGCCTCCAGGCCAAGGCACATGCTCACCCGTACAACCTCCAATGGCTCAACTAGAGTAAAGGCCTTCAATTTAATTCCCGGTGTTTGGTTTCATTTTCAATCGGGAAAAATTATCAAGATGAACTTTGGTGCAATGTGATTCCGATGGAAGCTTGTCATATTTTATTGGGTCGTCCATGGATGTTTGATAGAAAAGTGATGCATAATGGGCTTCTGAACACCTCTTCCTTCGCCAAAGGGAGAAAGAAGATCACTTTGGTGCTGTTAGCCCCATCCGAGCTTTCGAAACACAAACCACAAAAACACCCTGAAAGATCGGATATGTTGTTTGCTTGTAGTGAGCCCTCACTGAAAGCTTCGTATAATGAGTTTCAAGCTTTCAGAGAGTGGATTCTAGCCACTCAAGAAGAATTTGAATCACCCCTGCCAAACCATCTAATAGCTAACTCGTCACTTAAACGGTTTATTCATGTATTCCTTGAAGAGATACCCTCTGGATTACCCCCGAAATAGGATTTCCAGCATCATATCGACCTTATTCTCGGATCAATTCGTCCAAATAAACCAGCGTACCGAATGAACCCAAAAGACACCTCAAAGATTCAGAAGCAAGTGGAAGAGTTGATGGATAAAGCACTAGTTTGAGAATCCTTTAGCCCGTGCGCCGTACCTGCACTCCTTGCACCCAAGAAAGACGAGAGTATGCGCATGTGTGTCGATAGTCGAGCCATCAATAAAATCACTATCAAGTACCGGTATCCAATACCGAGGCTTGAAGATATGCTTGACGAGTTACATGGCTCGAGGGTATATTCAATGATTGACTTGTGGTTATTATCAAATTCGACTCAAAGAAGGTGACGAGTGGAAAACGACATTCAAGACAAAAGGTGTTTTATTCGAATGGTTGGTAATGTCGTTCGGTTTATCAAACGCACCGAGCACCTTTATAAGGTTAATGAGTCAAGTATTCAAACCTTATATCGGAAAATTTGTTATCGTTTATCTTGATGACATACTGATCTTCAGCAAGAATGAAAAGGAGCACCAGGATCATTTAACATAAATTATGATGGTGCTGGAACGGGAAAAGTTCTATGGGAATATAAAAAAGTTTTCCTTTTTCACCAATAAGGTCACTTTTTTAGGGTATATCGTAACTACTGAAGGTATTGAAGCTGATGAAGCAAATATTGAAGCAATTCGGAGTTGGCCCACGCTGAAGAGTATTCAGGACGTCCGTAGTTTTCACAGACTCGATTTCTTTGACTGGCATTTCATTCGGAATTTCAGTGCCATTAGGGCGCCAATGACTGAGGTGCTTAAGGGCACATTATTCAGATGGACCCCTAAAGCACAAGCAGCCTTTGAAGATGTGAATAGCAAGCTAACGCAAGCTTTAGTGTTAGTACTTCCCTGTTTGGATAAAGTGTTCAAGGTCGAGTGCGACGCTTCTAGCGTTGGTATCAGTGGAGTTCTTACTCAGGAAGGCAAACCTCTAGCCTTCTTCAGTGAGAAATTGTGCGATTCAAGGCAGAAATACTCGACTTATGACAAAGAGTTTTATGCCATTGTTCATTACGTTGTTTGGAGCATTGGAGTCATTATCTTATGGGCAGTGAGTTTATACTACATTTTGATCACAAAGCCTTAAAATATATTCAGGGTCAGCATAAATTAAACTCTAGGCATAACAAATGGGTTGAGTTTCTCCAATCATTTCACTTTATTATTCAACATAAGTTAGGGAAGTTGAATAAAGGCGCCGATGCCTTATCCAGGAGATATTGATAAGTGCTTAATATGCATCTTTTTATGGTTGTTTTGCCTTATTTTTAGGAGAATTTTGTGCTTAATGATGTTGTTTACTCTCCTATTCGCGATTTATGCTTGGGTGTAGTTGTTTTATGTGTTGTACAGGATTTTTAGCTTTTTCACCCAGCATTTGCTCTTTAATGGTTGTGTTTTAACCTTCCCACGATCATCCATGAGTTGCTATGCCTATGGAGCAAGAAAAGAGCAAGAAATCGGTTCCAGCACAGACCACGGTCAGACCATGGTGGATGCCATAGACCGTGGTAGGCCTATAACTGCTGACTCTTCATTTGCCCTTAGCAATGTGGCTGAGATCAACTGGAATTTTCTATAAATAGCAGCGTTCAGCAGTGAGGAAGAGGAATTCATAGCAAGCAAAGTAAGTAGAATTAGCCTAGTGAAGATTAGATTGGTTTATTTTCTCTCAAACTTTGTTCCTTAGTTTTGTTTTGTTTTTGTGTGAGTTTTGAGTGTCAGAGTTTTGATCATGAGGCAGTTCTGAAGCCCTTAGTGAAGGCCATCTCTATCGAGCCCCTTCCGCTCAGATTTAGCTGATTTTTGGTTAGTTTGTTTATATTTTAATCATGTCTGAGTAGTTTTCTTAGTCTAGGAATTTAGTAGTTTTTGGAACTGTATTAGATCATGTTTTACTTTATTCAATTGTGCTTATTTTCATAATTGGTTTGAATTCGTTTTATCAAGTGTTTGGTATGTTGTGAGTTGATTTTTGGCCAAAATTTATTTACACACTTGAAACAATCGAGTGACCATTCAAAAGACGACATTTCTTTGTTGGACTGCTTGAATAGACTTAGCATAACTTCATCTCGAAAGGGAGATTATATGTTAGGAGGGCTAGCAAGTAATCGAAGACTTTGAACTTGAATTAAGTCAAATTAGTTTGAAAGAATGACGTTTGCTTAGTGTAGGCAAATTTGATTGATTTCAAAAGAATAGATCAATTTTCTAGAAAAGATTACAATTCCTCATAATTAACCAATTAGAGAATAGCCCCTGTTATTAATTTTGATCCAATTCTCTTCCATAACTGCAAAAATTCCTAGACGTTTTTCTCTTATTGGTTTAGACAAGTTCATTTGCAGTAGTTCATCAAAACCACTTGAAATAGAATTTTGCTTAGCATATTCTGACAAGACTAGGCTCGATAGATTCCTTTAGTCCCTGAGGAACGATATCTTTTATCTATACTCAAGTACCCTTGCGCTTGCGGCAGGTATTGGTCAAGTTTTTGGCGCCGTTGCTGGGGACTAAATTGCTAACTATTAAGTATTGTCTTATGAACGTGACTAGGCATTTTATTGTTTTGTTTTGTTTTGTTTTCTTGTTATTTTTCTTTTTCCTGTTTAATTGCGCTGGTAGTGTTGGTGGAAGTGCTTGCAGGAATTTTTCCTAGTTTATGTGAAGTCTGATTTTGTACGAGCCCCAATCCAGAGATTGAGAGGACTTTTTGCTTAAGGAGGAAAAAGCAAAGGATCGAAGAGCAAAGGCGAGAGATAAGAAGGAATTCAAACATGGTGGGTGAAGAAAGAAGGACCCTTGGAGATTTCGTTACTCCCAGAGTCCAAGGGATCGCCTCAAGCATAGCTCAGCCTGTTGTAGATGCCAATAACTTGGAGCTCAAGCCAGCACTTATTTCCATGGTGCAGTAATCTCAGTTCGGCGGAACTCCTTTGGAAGACCCGAATCTACACCTCTCGGTATTTTTAGAGGTGCGCGATACGCTAAAGTTAAACAAAGTCTCTAGTGATGCAATTCGCCTGCGCTTATTCCCTTTCTCATTGAGGGATAAAGAGAGGACTTGGTTGCACTCTTTGCCTTCTGGTTGCATAACTACTTGGGATGAGTTGACAAGAGCTTTCCTTGCCAAATTCTTCCCTCCAAGCAAGACAGCGAGCATGAGAAATCAAATCACTAACTTTGTGCAAAAAGAGGATGAGACGCTCTATGAAGCCTTGCAGCATTTTAAAGATCTACTGCGTTTGTGCCCCCATCATGGTCTTCAGTACTAGATGATTATCCAGGCCTTTTATAATGGTGTGACCCAAGCTGTGAGGTCTACTGTTGATGCAGTGGCCGGAGGAACTCTAATGAGCAAGATTGAGGATGAAGTTGATGCAATTACTTTACTTTCTGCTAAAGTAGATGCCATGACTAAAAGACTGAACCAAATGAATGTTAATGTTGTGAACTCAAGTGCCCCTTCCCCTTGTGAAGTTAGTGGTTCAATTGAGCATATATCTTTGCATTGTCAAGTTGGGAGTTGTTTTTCCCAATACCCTAATAAAGTTAATTATGTTCAAAATTTCAACCAGAGACCGACCAATGACCCTTACTCTAATACCTATAATCTAGGTTGGAAGAATCATCCGAATCTCTCTTATAGGAGAATCCAAACATTGTGAACATGCCTCCAATGAATGCTAGAGTACCCCCTAATTTTTAAAGACCCCCATTCCCTTCTCAGATGCCCCAAAAGTCTAATTTGTAAGTAATGATGGAAAACATGCTTGTGGCACAACAGAAACATGATGAGTACATTGAGCAATTAGCCTCAAAGGTTGACATGCTTACAACTCATAATAGGACATTAAAGGCCCAAATTGCCCAAAAAGTTGCTTTTTCATCGACACCCCTAGATAGACTTCCTAGTAAACCTGAACGTAACCCTTTAGAGCACTGTTATTGTGTTACTATGAATGAGGATGAAGAGGACTTAACTGACTCTGAGGATGTACCAATAGAAGAGGATAGAGAGATAACTATGGCTGGTAGTAAGGAGAACAAGTATGGTGGCAAGACTACCACATTTATGAAGAATGACTATATTGAGATCCCAACCATATTTCCCCTAAGCTTCCTAACCCAGGTAGTTTTTCTTTCCTATGCATTATGGGAAAGTCGGGATTGAGAGAGGTCCATGTGGTTTAGGTGCAAGTGTCAGCATAATGCCCAACTCTTTATTTCATAAGCTGCATCGGGGACCGTTACTAGCCCATCCTTTTTCACTACAGTTGGATGATGGTTCTGTGACATAACCCATAAGTAAGTTGGAAGATGTGCCTATTAATATAGGAGACATTTGGGTGTTAGAAGACTTCATTATAGTCGATATGTCTAAAACTGATGATGCCCAAATTATTCTAGGTAGGCCTATTTTGGCAACAACTAGTTGCCATATTGATGTGATGGAGGGATGTATTTCTTTTCAGGTAGCGAGGAGATTTGCTTTGTTTAGTCATAGGAAAGAGGATGCGGTTTCTCCTCATTCTTCTATATTAGATGCATTATCCCTTTTCCCTAAGTATGATATAGAGGATGTCTTAAATGATGAAGGTCCTCCTGATTTTGACTGGATTTCATATGAGGACCTTGACAAAGGGTGTGTTAAGGTGGAGTTTTCTGCTTCTATGCCGCCTAACAAGCCCAAGGTTGAGGCCCCTATTTCTAATGATTGCTCGACGAGTGAATATTGCAGGTTCGCACAAGTTGTTCACTCTATTGCCCCTTTGGAAGGTTTTGATGCCGATTTTGACATAAGGGTTGAGCAAATAGATGGTAGCCCATCTGATGGGCCAAGAGAGCGATTTGTTTTGTATGCAAATGGTGCATTATGGCATCAACTTATGAAAACGAACGACCTGCAACCAGAATTGTTAAGATGGTACCTTCAACTGAAGAAGTTCGACTTTGTGGTTTCGCGATAAGGCTGATCCGGACCAAGCCTAGAACAAGGGTCAAGCTCTTGACCTTAAAAGAGCGCTTCTTGTGAGGCAACCCAAGCTTTCTTTCTTTTCCCTTTTTATAGGTTTGATTTTTGACTACTTTTCGTAGTTATATTTTTTTTTTAAAAAGAAGAACATAAAAAAAGTTTTTAAAAAAAAGAAGAAAGAAATAAAAATATATGAATAAAATGTTGGCACCACGGTCAAGAAAACCAGAAATACGGCCGTGGGGTGCCAACCTTAAAAAACAAAAAAAAAGAGTACCAGCAGACACCACGAGCCGTCCATGGTGACCACCACGGTTAGTGGTGGACTGCTACGGGTTGCGGTCTAGGTTTTTCATCGCAGTGCGTTTTTCCTTTCCCCTTACTTCATCTTATTCACTCGACTCTTTCTCTCTCTCCCTCCCTTCTCTCTCTCTAAGACCTCCATAACCAACACCTTCAATCTCCCTTAAATCTTCTCCATTTTTCTTCATTTTCATACCTAATTCCTTCCTTTCAATTAATCTACCCATTTCATACACAAAATATCATCTCTTTTCTTCTTCTTCGTCAAAATTCCTTTCACCCTCATTCATCCACCATACCCATCCTTTTCTCTCTCAAATTCTTCAACTTTTTACTTAATTTCTTTAATTTTCTAGGTTTTAGTTCTTGTTTTTAGTTTTAGTTTTGTTTTTGGTTAGGTTTTGTAGCCATGGCACCAACTAAAAGGCAAAGGAGCACTAAGGAGGTTAGTTCATTAAGTCAAGCACCACCCTAACGTCAAAGGGCATCCAGAAGATCAACTAATGCTAGTGCTAGAGGTAACATTCTTCACCCTCTTGGTTTGACCCATCCCAATCATGTTGCTAGGTACACTTGTTTGAATGAATGTGTAGTAGTAGCAACTAGATACTATGATGAGGATTTGTTGGCCCGATTGGGAATGTTGGATGGCATTCGTTGGTTGTTTGAAAGAGGTGGTATGAGTCACTTTTTAGAACTCAAAGAGCATAAGTACCGGGACCTGACCTTAGAATTTTTAAGTGCACTCCATGTCGAGGTCACTAGAGGACCTCAATGTCAAGCTGGATATATATCATTTTATTCGCAGGGTCAATTCTATGAACTAAACTTGGGTACTTTCAATAGTATCTTCGATTTTCCACCTAGTATGGATTTACCGAATCACCAAGTCCATCGCGAATTCAACCCAAATGCATTTTTGGGTGAACTTTCGGGAAATGTTAGGTATAGTACCAGTTCATTGAAATGTACGCATATTAGAAACCCTTGCATTAGAGTAGCTCAGCGTATCATTGCCTGTTCTCTGTTTGCTCGGGATGATAGTCTGAATGTCCCGAGATTGTTCGAGCTGTACTTTCTGTCCTGTATGCTTGATGGTGTTCAACTTGACCTAGGTTCATCTTTAGCTAGGCAATTGCATAGTGCTGCTGTTAGCACTAAAGGTTGGATAGTCGTTGGCGGAATTGTAACTATTATTGCTAGATTCTTGGGTGTTGAGCCCAATCTTGAGGATAGAGTTTCTGGCTCTTAGCGGCTTGGTCAAGCTGCTTTTGAAATTATGAATTTCTGCAAAGTTGAGGCTGGCCATTTGTATTGGATTTACCTCGAGGACCGACTTGTGCCGCATCCTAATGTTGATCGCACTACTCTGCTTCACCTGGCTAACCTTTACTAGGTAGCTGGTGATGACGAAGTTGTTCGACCTATACCCTAACAACCCACCCCTCACTCTACTCAAGCAGGACCTAGTTCATCCTCTCATCCACCCGCACCTGACTATTCTAACCTCTAAGACACCCTTAGGTCAATTCAAGAGGAACAAGTTTCCCTTCGAGCAGGTGTTTCTTCAGAGAGCGCCGCTCTTCGGGACTTTGTCCAAGAGTGCCATGATGAGCTTTGTGGGTTGCTTGCTTCCAGACCCAATATTTCCAAGACTACAACGCATGTCTAGAGACCTGGTGAGATTGGCATATCTCCTGTGGACAACGACCCCATCCTCCTCCACCTTCTGCTATCTAATTTTGATTTCTACTACTCCCCTTCCCTTTTTTATTATGATGTGCCCACATTGAGGGCAATGTGTGATTCAAGCATGGGGGGGGGGTTAGTTGTTATATTTGGCATTTGATGCTTGTTTTTGTTTGGTGTGTTTGTTTTTGCTTCGTATATATTTTAGTTGTAGTTTTTGATTTAGTTTTGTTTTAGTAGTGCATTTAGTTTTCTTATAGGTTGCATTTTAGTTTCTTTCTTCTGTTAGTTTATTTTGCATTTTAGTTTGCATTGTTTGTAGGAGCATGAAAAAAAAACATAAAAGAAAAGAAAAATCCTCCGATGATGATCTCTATAGATTTGGTTGCTTTCTTTGGTTTAGATTGATCCTTTGATTCACCCGAATCATGCATAAAAGTTTGCGAATGAGTTTTCGAAATGAATTACATGTTTTGACCACATGTTGGATACAAATTATTATTTTTCCCGATAAGTCTTTACAAGATTTTGGCATGTGTTTACTAGTGAGCTAGCTTTGTCTTTGGTAGATATCCCATGAGACTTTAAGCCTTTAGAGACTGTTTATCATTATTAGCCTCATGTTTCTTTCATATCTAACTCTTCCTTGACATCATTTCTCTAGAACTTACTTTGATTCTCATTCAAGATCACATTTCACATATGCAATTAGGCAATATGATTGAAGCATTTTTCTTTCTTTGATTTGTTTAACACCACGGCCAAGTAGCCACCCTGGTTGTGTATTGTATCCCTTGTTAGCCCCTTTGAGCCTATAGCCATTTTTCTTGATTTGAACCTCCTATTTTTAGCCAATGGCCAAATACTTATCTTACCCTTAAGCTAAGGTTAGAGGAGCGTTACATTCTTTTGCATCAAGTTCGATAGGGCGTTAGCAAGGTCGATTGTTATTCTCTTTAGTGAATTTTGGCTTTCTGGTGCAGGGATGTAAACGTTTGATAAATCCCTTGTTTTATTGTGTAAAGTTTAGAGAAGAGTTCGATTTTAAAGTTCGTTATGAAATTCCCTTGGCTATTCCTTTTTGAAAAAAAAAAGAATAAGAATAAGAAAAAAAGAAGAAATGAATAAACAAAAAAGAATTACAAAAAATTCGAAGAAAGTGATTAGCCTTGGTAGGAATGTAAGATATTTGTGATTTTCGACTCTTTCTCTTTTCATTTTTGGATTTATTTGGAAATGGTTTGAGAAGGATGTAGTATGATGCATTGGAATTGTTTAAGCTCTTAGTCATTGGCTTTTAGCTCCTCATTTCCAAAAACATTTGTTCCCCTCTTACCTTTACCCTAAGCCCCGTTACATCGCTATGAAAGTCCTCATGATTGTTAAGTGTATTATCATTTTAGTGGTGGCAAATTTGAGAATCTTGTCAAGCCTATGGTAGATTTGTGTCTAAGGAATAAGAATTGAGAGAACCTTCATATATATACATTGTCAAACACATGAGTGCTGAGTGCCACATAACTATAGTGAGGTTCTACCGGCCTTACTAGCTTCGCTTGTTTCATATGCTAGAATGATTGTAATTGACAACTTGGGGGAAGATTGGTTCAAGTTTTGCATTTTGGACTATAAAAGGTTTTTGAAATTTCATTCCCTATTCTATTTATTAATGATATTCTAGCATCTTTTTGTGCTACCTTTGGATCATCTTTGCCATTTGAATATTACCTATGTCGATGCTAAGGAGGTTGTGTATACCTTTTTAGTTTTTGTATTGCTTGATGACAAGCGACAATTTAAGCATGGGGGACTTTGATAAGTGTTTAATATGTACATCTTTTTAGGGCTGCTTTGCCTCGTTTTTAGGAGAATTTTGTGCTTAATGATGTTGCTTACTCTCATATTCTCGACTTATGCTTGGGTGTAGTTGTTTTATGTGTTTTGCAGGATTTTTAACCTTTTCACCGAGCATTTTCCCTTTAATGGCTGTGTTTTAACCTCCTCCACGGTCATCCAGGAGTTGCTACGCCAGTGGACCAAGAAAAGAGCAAGAAACCGGTTCCAATGCAGACCACGGTCGTACCGTGCTAGGCCTGTAACTAGTGCCTCTTCATTTTCGCTTAGCTGTGTGGCCTCTTCGTTTTCCCTCAGCTTTGTGGCTGATATCAACTGGAATTTTCTATAAATAGTAGCGTTCAACAACGAGGAAGAGGAATCCATAGTAAGCAAAGCAAGTAGAATTAGCCTAGTGAAGATTAGATTAGTTTATTTTCTCTCAAACTTGGTTCCTTAGTTTTGTTTTGCTTTTGTGTGAGTTTTGAGTGTGAGAGTTTTGATCCTGAGGTTGTTCCGAAGCCCTTGGTGAAGGCAATCTCGGTTGAGCCCCTTCCGCTTCGATTTAGCTGATTTTTGGTTAGCTTGTTTATCTTTAATCATGTCTAAGTTGTTTTCCTAGTCTAGGAATTTAGTAGTTTTTGGAAGTGTATAGGATGACAATTTAGTTTATTCAATTTTGCTTATTTTCATGATTGGTTTGATTTTGTTCTATCAAGTGTCTGATATGTTGAGTTGATTTTTGGCCAAAATTTACTTGCACACATGAAACAATCGAGTGAACATTTGAAAGACGACATTTGGTTGTTGGACTGCTTCAATAAACTTAGCATAACTTCATCTCGAAATGGAGATTTATGTGTTAGGAGGGCTAGTAAGTAATCGAAGACTTTGAGCTTGAATTAAATCAAATTAGTTTGAAAGAACGACGTTTGCTTAGTTTAGGCAAATTTGATTGATTTTGAAAGAATACATCAAGTTTCTAGAAAAGATTATAATTCCTCATAATTAACCAATTAGAGAATAGCACATGTTTATTAATTTTGATCTAATTCTCTTCCATAACTGCAAAAATTCCTAGAAGTTTTCCTCTTATTGATTTAGGCTAGTTCATTTTCAGAAGTTAATCGAAACCACTTGAAATAGAATTTTGCTTAGCATATTCCGACAAGACTATGATCGACAGATTACTTTAGTCTTTGAGGAATAATATCTTTTATCTATACTACGACTACTCGTGCGCTTGCGACAGGTAGTGGTCAAATATCTATTATTATTCCTGTTAGATGCTTGTAATCTGGGTTTCGAGCATCTAAAATCCTTATATTCTCAAGATGAAGACTTTGGGGAGCTATATGGTGCATGTTAAAAGCACCTCAAAGATGATTATTTGATTCAAGAAGGATTTCTGTTTAAAGGTGCGCGCCTGTGTGTACCTAAATGCAGCACCCGAGAACTTCTAATTCGAGAAGTTCACGGTGGTTCTTTAGTCGGTCCTTATGGTGAGAATAAAACTCTTACCATTTTGAAAGAGCATTATTTTTGGCCCGGGATGCATAAAGATGTATAAGATATACTGAAGCGGTGTGCGACTTGTCAAGTGGCTTAAAGTCACTCACTTCCGCAAGGGCTATACACACCACTACCTGTTTTGACCCAACCATGGGTTGATGTGAGCATGGATTTCATTCTAGGCTTGCCTAGAACTCAACAGGGCAAGGATTCGATATTTGTGGTGGTAGACTGGTTCTCAAAAAATGACCCATTTCATAGCCTGCAACAAGGCTGGTTCTTAAATAAGTTAAGTTCATTGACATTAGTATTTTTATATATAAAAATATTTTGACTATAAATTAATATAAAAATGTCTTCTCACAAAAAAAATATTAATATTAATATTTGCATTAAATTTCAAATTGTTTTGACCGTAAATTGTAATGACCAACCACTTAAGGGAAAGGGAAGAGAGTTCAAATTTCATGCTTAGTACTAAGCAAAATAATTCTTTCTTTTCTTTGGGTTGTTTGGTCAAGAAGAACTCTATTTTTCTTGCTCTGGAGTATGTATATTTATGAGTTAATAACATATGTGTACAATAATCTTGAACGAAAAATAAATGCTGCAAGTGTACAGCTTTTGCTGTAGTACTTGAGGGTCGTCTCCACAGGGACGAGGATGAGATTGATGTCACAATCATCTAAACCATCCTAAGCAAAATTAAATTATCCTAACAATGAAATAGGCTAAAGTAACTACTTATTTTATCTCTTTTTCACACTTTTTTTTTTAAAAAATGGCAACCAAGTAAAGAAGGTATTTAAGCGAAATAAGACTGGTTCAAAGCTAAGCACTCACATACCCTATTCTAAACTTACCTAACATACAAATCAGCATCATTAGATAAACACAATAACAAGGTAGAATGAGACTAAACGAAAGAACATTCACTCATTGAAATTGCTATTGTTAACAAAATAGCAAAATAGTAAAAAAAACCAAAGAGCCAAAACTAGTAAGGGTAAAAATAGAGAAACAGAACCAAACAATGGTGGGGGGAATATAACTTTGCTACATTTCAGGGAAAAGAACAGATGAAGGTTCCTAACCACCAGACAACTACAACAGATCCATTTAGCTAATCGAAAGCAGGGAGAATAATAGATGAAGGGAAAGGGAAGAAAATTAGGCCAGAAATCAGAGGGAACAAAACAGATAATAAGGGGGGGAAATCAGGGCCCTAAAACAAAGCAGGCAGGGCAGACAACATTATACACCCAGATTAAGTAGAGAGCAGCAAACAAGAGAAAAAGAAGAATCAAAGGCTCACTATCCTTGAGACCAAGCAACTCCATTGAATCTTCATTTCTAACATAAGAACCACACAAAACTAAGCGACGAGCGAGCTTCAAAGTTCATCAAAAATGGCGTCACCACCATTACCACAGCTTCAATCGTACCAGAATAGGGGCAAAGGAATCTAAATGTCCTAATAAACGTCCATTACAAGCTCAAATTAAGCTCCAAATACATGAAAATTGTAAGCTACAAATGAATTTGAATCTAAACAGGGAAATCAAACCTAGAACCCTAGAACAAAAGCTGAAATTGCAAGATGCCAAAAGCGAATTTGATACTCAAAATTTCCCAAAATTAAACCCCAAATTCAGCACGAAAATGGTTGTTGCAAATTCGAATCAAAATCTTAAATAACATAACAAACCCTAGATGCTAAAATTTTCGGACTAAAAATAAAACCATAAAATCAAAACCCATAAACTTAAAACTAAAAATCTAAATTATACCTCTCTAACCCTAGCTCTGGAGCCGAATTCTTCAATTTATACCCGAGCAGGCTTTAATCTCGACCCTTGATTCATGAGTGTTGTGGACGGTGATGATGGGGATTTGTTGGGAGTTGCTGCGTGAAATTCGTTGATGGGTGAGAACGGTGGTGTGCTCGCAGTGGTGCGCTGTCAATGTGTGGAGCATCGATGGTGGATGAGGATGAAGGTGGGCGGTGTTGTGAGTTCAAGAGAGAGATATGGCGAAGGGAGAGAGATGAAGCTAGGATGGGATGAGTTTGAACAGAGATGAAGGAGGTGGTGGTCGGGTTCTCTGGGTACTTGAGATGAGAGAGAAGGAGAAATGAGGGGGGTTAGAAGGGCACGTGACATGCATGTGGGGGGGGCCAAAAATGTGTACGGTAATTTTGAACGAAAAATAAATGCCGCAGGTGTGCAGCTTTTGTTGTAGTACTTAAGGGTCGTCTCCACAGGGACAAGGATGAGATTGAGGTCACAATCATCTATACCATCCTAAGCAGAATTAAATTATCCTAACAATGAAATAGGCTAAAGTAACTACTTACTTTATCTCTTTTTCACACTTTTTATTTTAAAAAAATGGCAACCAAAGAAGGAAGGTATTTAAGCGAAATAAGAACGGTTTAAAGCTAAGTACTCACATACCCTATTCTAAACTTACCTAACATACAAATCTGCGTCATTAGATAAACATAATAACGAGGTAGAATGAGACTAAAGGAATGAACATTCACTCATTAAAATTATTATTGTTAACAAAATAGCAAAATAGCAAAACAAAACCAAAACAGAGCCAAAACTAGCATGGCTAAAAATAGCGACACTGAACCAAACAGGGGAGGGGGAGATATAACTTTGCTACGTTTCAGGGAAAAGAACAGATGAAGGTTCCTAACCACAAGACAACTACAACAAATCCATTTAGCTAATCGAAACCAGGGAGAATAACAGATGAATGGAAAGGGAAGAGATTAGTCGAAGCAATTTTGGTGCATAGCTCAGTACTCATACTCAAAATCAAACACATTCAACAAACACCCATAGCAAAATTAGGCCATAAATCAGAGAGCACAAAATAGATAATAAGGGGGAAAATTAAGGCCCTAAAAGTGAGCAAGCAGGGGAGACAAATAATACACCCAGATTAAGTGGAGAGCAACAAACAAGAGAGGAAGAAGAATCAGAGGCTCACTATCCGTGAGCCCAAGCAACTCCATCATTCGATCTTCATTTCTAGCATAAGAATCACCCAAAACTAAGCGACGAACGAGCTTCAAAGTTCTTCAAAAATGGCGACATCACCAATACCACAGCTTCAACCGCACCAGAACAGGGGCAAAGGAATTTAAATGTCCCAATAAACGTCCATTACATGCTCAAATTAAGCTCCAAATACATAAAAATTGCACACTAGAAACAAATCTAAATCTAAATAGGGAAATCGAACCCAGAACCCTAGAATAAAGACTAAAATTGCAAGATACCAAAAGCGAATCTGATACTCAAAATTTCCCAAAATTAAACCCCAAATTAAGCCTAAAAATGGCAGCTACAAATTCGATTCAAAATCTTGAATAACTAACAAACCCTAGATGCTAAAATTGTCGGACTAAACAAAAAGCTATAAAATGAAAACCTAAAAACTTTAAACTAAAAATCCATATTATACCTCTCTAACCCTAGCTCTGGAGCCGAATTCTTCAATTTATACCCGAGCAGGCTTTAATCTCGACCCTTGATTCATGTGTGCTGTGGACGGTGATGATGGGGATTTGCTGGGAGTTGCTGCGTGAAATTCTATGATAGGTGAGAACGGTGGTGTGCTGGCAATGTGTGGAGCGTCGATGGTGGATGAGGATGAAGGTGGGTGGTGCTATGAGTTCAAGAGAGAGAGATGGCGAAGGGAGAGAGATGAAGCTGGGATGGGATGAGTTTGAAGAGAGATGAAGGGGGTGGGGGTCGGGTTCTCTGGGTACCCGAGAGGAGAGAGAATGAGGAATGAGGGGGTTTAGGAGGGTACGTGACATGCGCGTGGGGGAGCCAAAAACTTGTACTATAATTTTTAACCAAAAATAAATGCCCCAAGTGTGCAGCTTTTGCTGTAGTAGTTGAAGGTCGTCTCCATAGGGATGAGGATGAGATTGAGGCCACAATCGTCTAAACCATCCTAAGCAGAATTAAATTATCCTAACAATGAAATAGGCTAAAGTAACCACTTATTTTATCTCTTTTTCACACTTTTTTTTAAAAAAATGGCAACCAAATAACGAAGGTATTTAAGCGAAATAAGAATGGTTCAAAGCTAAGTACTCACACACCCTATTCTAAACTTACCTAACATACAAATCAGTGTCATTAGATAAACATAATAACGAGATAGAATGAGGCTAAAGGAATGAACATTCACTTATTGAAATTACTATTGTTAACAAAATACCAAAATAACAAACAAAACAAAAACAGAACCAAAACTATCAAGGCCAAGAATAGCAAAACAGAACCAAACAGGGGAGGGGGAAATAGAACTTTGCTACATTTCAAGGAAAAGAACAAATGAAGGTTCCTGACCACCAGACAACTACAACAGATCCATTTAGCTAATCGAAAGCAGAGAGAATAACAGATGAAGGGAAAGGGAAGAAATCAGTCGAAGCAATTTCAGTGCACAACTCAGTACTTAGACTCAAAATCAAGCACATTCAACACACACTCATACTGAAATTAGGCCAGAAATCAAAGGGAACAAAACAGATAATAAGGGGGAAAATTAGGGCCCTAAAGCAGAGCAAGCAGGGGAGACAACGTAATACACCTAGATTAAGTAGAGAGCAGCAAAGAAGAGAAGAAGAAGAATCAGAGGCTCACTATCCGTGAGACCAAGAAACTCTATCATTCAATCTTTATTTTTATCATAAGAACCACCCAGAACTAAGCGATGAACAAGCTTCAAAGTTCATTAAAAATGGCAACATCACCATCACCACAGCTTCAACCGTACCAGAACAGAGGCAAGGGAATTTAAATGTCCCAATAAACGTCCATTTTAAGCTCAAATTAAGCTCCAAATACATGAAAATTACTAGCTAGAAACGAATCTGAATCCAAACAGGGAAATCGAACCTAGAACCTTAGAACAAAACCTAAAATTGCAAGATACCAAAAGCGAATCATATACTCGAAATTTCCTAAAATAAACCCCAAATTCATCCTGAAAATGGTTGTTATAAATTGGAATCAAAATCTTGAATAATAGAACCAACTCTAGATGCTAAAATTTTTGGACTAAACGCAAAACCATAAAATGAAAACACAAAAACTTAAAACTAAAAATATAGATTATGGCTCTCTAACCCTAGCTCTAGAGCCGAATTCTTCAATTTGTACCTGAGCAGGCTCCAATCTCGACGCTTGATTCATTTGTGCCGTGGACGATGATAATGGGGATTTGCTGGCAATTGCTGCGTGAAATCCGATGATGGGTGAGAACGGTGGTGTGCTGGCAGTGCTGCGCTGGCAATGTGTGGAGCGTCGATGGTGGATGAGGATGAGGGTGGGTGGTGATGTGCGTTCAAGAGAGAGAGATGGCGAAGGGAGAGAGATGAAGCTGGGATGCGATGAGTTCAAAGAGAGATGAAGGGGGCGGGGTTCAAGTTCTCTGGGTACCCAAGAGGGGAGATAAGGAGAAATGAGGGGGGTTAGGAGGGCACGTGACATGCGCGTGGGGTGGGGGCCAAAAACTTGTACGATAATTTTGAACGAAAAATAAATGTTGCAAGTATGCAGCTTTTGCTGTAGTATTTGAAGGTCATCGGTACAGGGACAAGGATGAGATTGAGGTCACAATCATCTAAACCAACCTAAGTAGAATTAAATTAATCTAACAATGGAATAGGCTAAAGTAACTACTTATTTTATCTCTTTTTCACACTTTTTTTTTAAAAAAAGGTAACCAAATAAAGAAGGTATTTAAGCGAAATAAGACTGGTTCAAAGCTAAGTACTCACATACCCTATTCTAAACTTACCTAACATACAAATCTGCGTCATTAGCTAAACATAATACCGAGGTAGAATAAGACTAAAGGAATGAACATTCACTCATTAAAATTACTATTGTAAACAAAATAGCAAAATAGCAAACAAAACCAAAACATAGCCAAACCTAGCAAGGCTAAAAATAACAAAACAGAGCCAAACAGGGGAGGGGGAAATGTAACTTTGCTACATTTTAGGGAAAAGAACAGATGAAGGTTCCTAGCCACCAGACAATTGTAACAGATCTATTTAGCTAATCAAAAGTAGGGAGAATAACATATGAAGGGAAAGGGAAGCAATTTCGGTGCATAGCTCAGTACTCGGACTCAAAATCAAGCACATTCAACACACACCCATGTCAAAATTAGGCCATAAATTAAAGGGAATAAAACAGATAATAAAGGGGAAAATTACGGCCCTAAAACAGAGCAAGCAGGGGAGACAATACAATACACCCAGATTAAGTAGAGAGCAGCAAACAAGAGAAGAACAAGAATCAGAGGCTCAGTATCCGTGAGACCAAGCAACTTCATCATTCAATCTTCATTTCTAGCATAAGAAACACCCAGAACTAAGCGATGAATGAGTGTCAAAATTCATTAAAAATGGGGACATCACCATTACCACAGCTTCAACCGTACCAAAACATGGGCAAAGGAATTTAAATGTCCCAATAAACGTCTATTACAAGCTCAAATTAAGCTCCAAATACATGAAAATTACAAGCTAGAAATGAATCTGAATGTAAACAAGAAAATCGAACCTAGAACCATAGAACAGAACCTGAAATTGGAAGATACCAAAAGCGAATCACATACTCGAAATTGCCCAAAATTAAACCCCAAATTTGGCCTAAAAATGGCTGTTACAAATTCGAATCAAAATCTTAAATAACAGAACAAACCCTAGATGCTGAAATTTTTGGACCAAACACAAAACCATAAAATGAAAACCCAAAACTTAAAACTAAAAATCTAGATTATAGCTCTCTAACCCTAGCTCTGGAGCCGAATTCTTCAATTTATACCTGAGCAGGCTTTAATCTCGTCTCTTGATTCATGTGTGCCATGGACGGTGATGATGGGAATTTGTTAGCAGTTGCTGCGTGAAATCCGGTGAAGGATGAGAACGGTGGTGTGCTGGCAGTGCGGCGCTGGCAATATGTGGAGCATCGATGGTGGATGAGGATGAAGGTTGGTGGTGATGTGAGTTCAAGAGAGAAAGATGGCAAAGGGAGAGAGATGAAGCTGAGATGGAATGAGTTCGAAGAGAGATGAAGGGGGTGGGGGTCGGGTTCTCTGGGTACCCGAGATGAGAGAGAAGGAGAAATGAGGGGGGGTTAGGGAGCACGTGACATGCTCGGGGGGGGGGGAATCTGTAGAATTTAGGGGTTTTTTTTTTCATTATGTTCATAGATGAAATAGGTTGGGCTTGAATGAACTTGGCCCAATTCTTCATTTCCGGCATTTTTTCATCTTTTTCTCGCATTTTTTCCATAATTATTCAATACCTACAAAACAAAATCAAATCAAATAAAAACCTAAAAATAGCAATTATTAAGAGCATACATAAGGTATAAAGGTATTGTAAAAATTACGTATTTTTTGGCACGAACAATATGTTGATGTGTAGATAAAATTACTTAATTGATAGTATCTAAGGAAATTATGGAAGATAAATTTGAAGGCTTAATGAACTTGTGTCGTACTTCATGTTTTGCTGGAGATTCATGGACTTTTAAGCCACACAAATGGTACCATTGAAGATTTTGTGCATCCAGATGGAAACATATGTGCATTATGATTGTGATTGAGTGAAAGCATCCTGCTAAATATGAAAGGCAACCTATTTCTTATCAAAGTGCACCTATCATTATACTAGTCTCCTTTATTTTTTTAGTATAATTTTACCCATTGTGTGATAGGATGAAATTGATGCAAGAGCTTCTATTCTTCAAATTAAGTTGCTAAAGACCCCTATGCATTTGTTGCCTTGACACGCAATAAACTACTTTTACATTCAGCTAATTAGCCTCCTTTGACATTATTGGCTCTGAGAATTGGCATTGCAATGCTAAAAGCAATTGCTAAATGGTAGGATAAGGAAATATTGGCATCTTGGAGAATTTAGGGCACAATGCTTAGCATCAAAATTTATTCCTGTATTATTGTTGGGAAAAGGACGGTTACTAATGTGGAAGCGAACTCTTTTTCCTTTTTTGTGCAATAAGATAGGCAATAAAAATTAATGAAATATTGTAGATAGAGACACAAATTTTTATGTGAAAAACCCTCCAAAATGAAGGTAAAAACTATGGGACTAACAGTCCAAAAAATACTACTATATGAATAGTAGAATTAATAAAATATTTCCCATAGGCTACGTAGAGGGTATACACCCAATGTCTCACTCACTTAGATGGTATACAAAAGAGTATTCTCACTGATTTTGTTGGAGCATTATTACTAATTCCTAGTGGTTTTCTCTCATGTATTTCTCTCACTTGTTGTATATTATGTTTGTAAACACAAATAATGTCTCCATTTATAGGAGTTTAGGGAAGCTTTTTATCAAGGAGAACTTGACTCCTAAAGAAGCATTATTAATGTCAAACTTCTTTTTTAAAATAAATTTTGAACATTCTTTCCGTTATCAATTTCTCATTAGCTTTTTTTTAGCTTTTTCCCTGTCTATCTTCTTTATTATTGATAATGCTCACCAATTAAGGAAGGAATGCTAACAATCCTCCCCCTTTCTGACTTAACTAGGGAAAACTACATTAGCACAGGTGAAATAATTTTCAAACTTCTTGGTTGGTCATATCTTTATCACCATGTCTGACCAATTTTCATTAGTGTGAACTTTCTTAAGCCTCAAGATCTTATCTTCTAAACCTCCCGAAGTCAATGGTAATGAACGTCAATATGTTTTAAATGGGGCTGAAAAGTATAATTCTTTATCAAGTGCATGGAACTTTGGTTGTTATATTACAAGACATATTGTCCTTGCTCACCTCCTAATTGAATTAGAAAATTTTCATCAATAAAATTTCCTTACATGCTTCAATAGCTATATTCAGCCCCAGAAGTTGATAATACAACACCTTTTTGCAGTTTAAATTGCCAAGACATAGGTTTCCCTGTGAAATTATTCAAATATCCAAAGGTCGATTTCCTTAGTCGGATCGGTATCTAGCTAGGTCAACATCTGTGTAACCTACTAACACAAGAGTTTCTTAACTAAAGCACAAACATTTCTTAGTTGTTCCCCTCAAACATCGCAATATCAATTTCATCGTTGTCTAGTGTTCGTTTCCTTGATTGCTTAAGAACCTACTTAGGACACTTACATCATAAGCAATAACGAGCCTAGGGCACATCATAGTGTACATTTGCCAACCAACAGTAGATGAATAAGGAACATTATTCATTTATGCTTTTTCTTCCTCACTTATTGGACTTTGCTTCGTACTTAAATTGAAAGGTTTGGCAAGTGGTGTGCTAACAGGCTTAGCCTTATGCATGTCAAACCTTTCCAACTATTTTTCAACACAGCTCTCTTAGGATAGCCGTAATAATTTTTGAGATTTATCTCGAGTTATTATCCTGCCCAAGGATTTTCTTTGCTAGTCCTAAATCCTTCGTGACAAATGATTTGCTCATCACCTTCTCTAATGTAGAAATTTTCTTTAGATCATGCCCAATTATTAGCATATCATCGACATATAGCAGTAGTATGATGAAATCACCACCAACACACTTCTTTATAGAGACACAATGATTATTATAACTCACCGATCCCTCTCCAGTCACAAATAGTTACCAAGAATAAGTTCAAGGATTGTCGACTATCCTCACAAATTATTACAAGCGTTCCCGACGTGCTCCGTTCTCGTTCGTACACTATCTGGGAAACTTCTCATGAGATCACCTATCCTCAGATTTCTCCATAGTAAACAAACTTAACTGTGGAATTTTTAAGAGTGGCTACCCAAAAAGGAAGGTGTACCTTGGGTGATATAAGTAGTCACTTCAATCTGTTTAAGCCATACTCAGGTTGTTACAATCAGTGAGTGTCTTCTGGAAATTATGTTTTTTTATAAATGAATCAAGCTTCTGATACCATTGTCCAAGGACTTGTTTAAAACCATAGAGACTGTTTTGAAGTCGACAAACAAAATGTTCTTTACTTGCAACTTCAAACCCTTCATGTTGTTCTATAAATATTTCTTTCTCTAGGTCACCATGTAGAAATGTTATCTTGATATCGAGTTCTTCTATCTCCAAGCGTAGACTAGCAACTAAGCCAAGGACAACTCAAATTGATAACATTTTCACAACAGGAGAGAATTTCTCTTTGAAATCTATTTCTTTCTTCTAATTGAACCTTTTCATTACTAGAAAAGATTTATACCTTGGTCTTGGCTTATTTTCCTCAATCTTGAGTCTGTATACCTGCTGGTTTCTCAAGGCTTTTCTCACCTTGGGAAATTCCACTAAATTATATGTATAATTCTCTTGTAAGGAATGCATCTCTTCTTGCCAAGCTTTCACCCATTTTGTCTTATAGCTATCAACGATTGCTTTTATGTAACTTTGAGGCTCTCTCACATTTGTAAGAGTTACACATTTATTAGGGTCAAATCTATTGGATGATTGCCTTTCTCCAGTAGATCCCTCAATAGAAGTTCTTCTTAAGGTTTCCCTTAGCAGATTTAGTGTTAGATTCGACAAGTTCTTCGTTATCTTCTTCTTGATCATGATTAGACGAAGAGACCATATTTTCATTCATTCCAGTATCATTATTATTTTCAATTGTTTCCTCTCGGGAGTCATCAAGTAACATAGGGTACTAATGTAAATCCCAAGGGAAATGAGTTTAGTATCAAGGAGAATCAAAAGGAAAGCTACGGGCTGAAATGGAGAACAATTGCAAGCACGGTTTCTCCTTTAACCCGTGACTGAAATGGAAAGTTTGGATAGAGCTAATCTTGGATTTTGGATACAGAAACACCACCAAAACAAAGGTTAGGGCCCCTAAGTTTGATTAAGATACAGAAAATCACCACTTAATCAAAGTTAGGACTCACTTGAACACCACCTAAATTGCCTAATTAAGGATAAGCAAGTAAGGTTTGAAAGAAAGCTTCAAATGCTCTCTACGGTTTTTTCTCATTCAAAACTGAAGTGCTTTTCAATAATGCCCGAGAGCTCCCTTTGTACATGCCCAGCAAACTTACTAGTAAGTAAGCAAGCTCCTCACCTTTCCCTCCTAGGGAGGAAAGGTATTAGTTTAGCCTAAAATACACGGTTAGGACTAACCGGGCGTAAAGTAAATTTAAGGCTAATATAAGTACAATCAAAACAACAAGGAAAACAAAACAAATGTTCATTACAACCTTAATCAACTTGTACTTAAGCTTAATCAACCAGAAATCAAGCCTAGAGGATGTGCTTTAGCCGTAAAGTGGCCTTCCCTTTTCGGTTGTCCAATGGTAACCGTGAGACACCTTCACTTGCAGCTTGCTTCCCATTGGCTATTCTTCCCAAGGTTTCAGCCAATGATGATAGCCTAAGGATTTGCGCCATGCCTTGGAATGTGTGCCACTCTATTTGATGAAGAGAAAACCCACGGATGAGGGTAAAAGAGCCGGGCTCCTCTAAACCGGGTTCGCAGGCAGAATTTACCCGGTTTTCAAACCTGAATTAAGCAAAGTAAAAGTGAGCATGATTTGGTTTTTAGGCAATGGCAGGAAACCTTAGGGTGTGTACAACCCCCCTAAAAAGAAATCAAGGTTATAGCATGTTTAAGTAGGGTCATTAGGGTTAAACATTAAACCATGCAGAATGGAGCCCAATCTGACCGGTTAGGAAAAACACCTTGATCTCCCATCCTCTTGTGTGCATGATTTGAAATCAATGCTTGGACCTGAAATTTAACATCATGAGGATTCCAAAAATGGAAAAATATTAGGTTTAAGCCACAATGTAGCTTAAGAAATGAGGTGCACAAAACCGGGCATTTTCTGGTCGGTTAGCCCGTTTGTGGCTGTTTGATCTTCTTGCAAAATGTGAGCCATCTTCTTCACTTGGGACCTTGTTCTTGGACGTGTTGGACTTGATTCTTCATGGTCAAGGTCTTAGCTAGGTAGGATTCCATCATCCTCCCCTTGTTAAAAATATTTGATCCTCAAATCTGGTGGGGAAGTGCCCGGATAGAAGGGGCTCAAATCTGCCACATTGAATGTGGCTGAAACTTCATATTCACCAGGTAGATCAACCTTGTAAGCATTGTCATTGATCCTCTCCAAGACTTCAAATGGACCTTCAGCTTGTGGCATGAGTTTATTCTTCCTCTTGGAAGGAAATCTTTCCTTCCTCAAGTGGATCCATACTAAGTCTCCAGGTTGAAATACAATCTTTCTCTTACGCTTGTTGGCTTGTGCTTCATAGGCTGCATTGGTCTTCTCAATTCTTGCCTTTACCAACTCATGGAGCTTCTGAATTTCTTTTACTCTTGTTGTTGCATCAACATGGGGCTTTTTGTCTTGAGGCCGTGGGGTAAGATCATTGGGACTTAAAGGATCAATGCCATACACCACCATAAATGGTGAAAGACTAGTAGCCTTGCTGGGGGCCTTATTGTATGCAAACTTAGCATGTGGTAAGAGTAAATCCCAAGCTTTAGCATGAGGTTTAATCAAAGCTGTTAGGAGAGTACCTAAGGTTCGATTAGTTACCTCAGTTTGGCCATAAGTTTGGGGGTGATGAATGGTACTGAATAGCAATTTGGTACCAAGTTTCTTCCAAAGGGTAATCCAAAAATGACTCGGAAACTTTGTATCCCTATCTGAAACAATGGACTTAGGAATACCATGTAATCTTGTTAACTCCTTGAAATATAGCTCGGCAATGTGTGTAGCATCGTTGATCTTGTTGCAAGGAATGAAATGTGCCATCTTTGAAAACCTGTCTACCACCACAAATATTGAGTCTTTTCCCCTTTGGGTCTTAGGTAGTCCCAAAATGAAGTCCATGCTCATGTCCACCCCTGGTAGAGTACGCACGGGTAGTGGGGTATATAAACTGTGAGGTAGGGTGTGACTCTTGGCTGCTTGGCACGTCCCACACCTTCTTAGAATGTCTTGAACATCCTTCTCCATCCCTGGCCAGTAATAGTGTTCCCTTAACATGGTTAGGGTCTTGGACTCTCCGAAATGTCCTGCCAAGGATCCACCATGAACTTCTCTAACTAGAAGCTCACAGGTGCTACACTTAGGAATACACAACCGTACTCCCTTGAATAGATAACCTTCCTGGATAAAGAAATCTCCTTTAGGGTGCTTGGAACATGCAGAATAAAGATCCCTAAGGTCTTCATCTTCAGCATATAAACTCTTAAAATGCTCAAAACCAAGAATAAGAGCATCTAGTTGAAATATAAGGAGATGTCTCCTTGATAATGCATCCGCACCTTGATTTAACTTTCTTGACTTATGCTTGATGGTGAAGTGGAATGACTGAAGGAACTCAACCCATTTAGCATGGCGTGAGTTAAGCTTGTGTTAGCCTTGAATGTAATTCAATGCCTCATTATCAGAATGAAGTACAAACTCACTAGCCTCGTAATGGCTCCAGTGCTCTAAACATTTAATGATAGCATAGAATTCCTTGTCATATGTGGAGTATTTTCTTCTTGAGTCACACAATTTCTCACTAAAGAAGGCTAATGGTTTACCTTCTTGAGTTAGAACTCCACCAACTCCCACTCCAAATGCATCACATTCAACTTCAAAAACTTTCTCAAAGCACGGCAATGCAAGAATCGATGCTTGAGTAAGCTTCTTCTTTGCTTCTTCAAAGGTAAATTGTGCTTTAGGATCCCATTAGAATGATGCTCCCTTAAGCACTTCGGTCATGGGGGACATGATGGTGCTGAAATTTCTAATAAACCTCATATAGAAGGAAGCTAGGCCATGGAAACTTTGAACATCATATATACTTTGTGGTTGAGGCCAAGTCCGAATAGCCTCTATCTTCCCTTCATCTACCTTGATTCCCTTTTCAGAAACAATGTAACCTAAGAATGTAACTTCATGAGTGAAGAAGGTACACTTCTTAAGATTACCATACAGTTGCTCTCGTTCCAAGACATGCATAATCTGATTGAGATGATCTTGATTTGTCCGCTCATCCTTGGAATAGATTAAGATGTCGTCAAAGTAGACCACCACGAACTTGCCAATGTAGGGCTTGAATACTTGATTCATTAGCCTCATGAATGTACTAGGAGCATTAGAAAGACCAAATGGCATAACTAGTCATTCATATAAACCTCCCTTAGTCTTGAATGCAGTCTTCCATTCATCTCCCTCCCTTATCATGATTTGGTAGTAGCCACTTCGAAGATCAATCTTTGAAAATACCTTAGAGCCATGCAGTTCATCCAGCATATCTTCAAGCCTATGTATGGGGTACCTATACTTGATAGTGATTTTGTTTATGGCTCTACTATCCACACACATTCGTTGGCTGTCATCCTTCTTGGGAACCAACAAGACAGGTACGGCTCATGGGCTTAAGGACTCACGTACAAGCCCTTTGGACATTAATTCCTTCACTTGCCTTTGAATCTCCATGGTTTCCTTTGGGTTCATTCTATAAGCTGGTTTATTTAGAAGAATAGAACCTGGAATGAGATCAATGTGGCATTGGATATCCCTTTTAGGGGGTAAACCTGAGGGTATCTCTTCTGGAAACAAGTGACAGAATGTTTGGATGAGTGATTTGGCAAAGGGGTGAGTTGGCATGGTGGATTCTGGTTCATCTTGAAGGGTTAAGATCCATTCTTTAAAAGCCTTAAATCCATGATTAGAAGCTTTTAAGAGAGTTTCACTAAAGGTAAGTAAGCAACCAGAATTTTCATGCCCTTTTATGGGTTTATTTTTAAGGAGTTCGGATAGTGACAATGGCTTTAAGGTAATCTTCTTACCTCCCCTAGACAAGGAGTATGTATTCAAGAAACCATCATGCAATACCTTTCAGTCATACAACCATGGTCTACCCAATAATACATGACAAGCATCCATAAGTATAACATCACACCAAAGTTGGTCTTGATAACTCTTACCAGTGGACAATGAAATGAGACACCGTGAGTTGACTTGAAGTCCTTTGCTTTGATTTAGCCATTGTATGTTGTATGGATGGGGATGGGCCATGGCTTGCAAGCCTAGTTTCTCAATCACGCTAAGAGAAACTACATTAACACAACTCCCACCATCAATAATCAAAGAACAAACTTTGCCTTGAGCCGTGCACCTAGTATGAAAAATGTTCTCTCTTTGTTTGTCCTTAGTACTCTTCTGGCCGTTCAAGACTCTCCTTAAAACTAACATCTCACCTTCATCAGCTTCCTCTTCAACCTCTTCTTGACTATCCTCATGGTTTTCTTCAATTTCACCTTCAAAGTCGTCCTCCTTTTCTTGTTCATCCACGGTTCTCCACTCGGCCAAAGTGATCACCTTGCGGTTTGGGCACTCCGAGGCAATGTGGCCTAGTCCTTGGCACTTAAAACACCTTCTAGTGCTCATAGGATTGGGGCTAGGTCGATTTGGGGGTGCTGGGGCCTTTTGTGGTGCTTGGGTTCTTTGTGGATTGAAAGGGAAAGGAGTTTGAGGCTTAGAAATCGGTTGGGAACTCCCCTTGTTAAAGGGTTGGTTCCGGTTTGGAGGTTTTTGATTTAAATTTTTAAAGGTTTGTCATGCTTTCTTTTGTTGTTCAATGTTATGGGCTAGCACGCAAACCTCATCAAAAGTGGTATAAGCTTGTAATTCAACAACATTAGAATACCTAGGATCAAGTCCTCCCAAGTATCTAACTATTGTTTGCTCTTCGGGTTCTTGAAGATCACATTTAATCACAAGCTTTTCAAACTCTCTAGTATATTCTTCAACACTTAGATTGCCTTGGTTCAGATTATGAAGTTAGGAATAGCAATCTTGAACATACGTGGGTGGAAGGAATCTAGCCTTTAACTTTTTTCATCTTTTCCCAAGTTCTGATTTTAGCTTTACGTTCCCTAACTCTTTTAGCACACAAATTGGTCCACCATAAAGAAGCATACTTACATAGTCTCAATGTCACCAACTTGACTTTCTTGTCTTCTGGAACGTCTTTGTACTCGAATACCTTCTCCACCGTGTGTAACCAATCCAAGAATTCTTCTGGGTCGAGCTTGCCTTCATATTCTGGAATCTCAACTATAAAATCATTAGAGTTTGCTTGCACTCTAGGTTATGTCTGTGGCCTTGTCCATGGTTCTTCATCACTAGAAGAATCAAGGGTATGGCTAAAGATTTGCTCTTGCCCTTGTGGGTCAGAATAGGCCACTTCTTCATTCATCTTCTGCTTTTGTTTGAGAAAAGTACCCAATTGTTTGCGTAGATACTCATTCTGGGCCTTTAACTCTTGATTTGAACTCTTCAACTCTTTATTAGAAGAGGTAATTTCATGATTACTCTTCAAAACAGCATAAAGTTTCTCTTCTGGACTTAAACTAGTACTCATTTTGTACCTGGTTTAAGTGAAGAATAGATTCCGGTTCGTGTTTGAGAAATGGAGAAGAAAGGAACTGGGATGCGGGGATTGAATACCAGGCCAAGGGGAAACTTAGCTCTGATACCAAATATGATGTAAAGCTCAAGGCAAATGAGTTTACTATCAAGGAGAATCAAAAGGAAAGCTACGGGTTGAAATGGAGAACAATTGCAAGCACGGTTTCTCCTTTAACCTATAACTGAAATGGAAAGTTTGGATATAGCCAATCTTGGATTTTGGATACAGAAACACCACCAAAACCAAGGTTAGGGCCCCTAATTTTGATTAAGATAAAGAAAATCACCCTTAATCAAAGTTAGGACTCACTTGAACACCACCTTAATTGGCCTAATTAAAGATAAGCAAGCAAGGTTTGAAAGAAAGAATCAAATGCTCTCTACGGTTTTTTCTCATTCAAAACTGAAGTGCTTTTCAATAATGTCTTAGAGCTCCCTTTGTACATGCCCAGCCAACTTACTAGCAAGCAAGCAATCTCCTCACCTTTCCCTCCTAGGGAGGAAAGGTATTAGTTTAGCCTAAAATACACGGTTAGGACTAACCGGGTGTAAAGCAAATTTAAGGCTAATCTAAGTCCAATCAAAACCGCAAGGAAAGCAAAACAAATGTTCATTACAACCTTAATCAACTTGTACTTAAGCTTAATCAACCAGAAATCAAGCCTAGAGCATGTGCTTCAGTTGGAAAGCAGCCTTCCCTTTTCGGCTGTCCAATGGTAGCCGTGAGACACCTTCACTTGTAGCTTGCTTCCCATTGGCTATTCTTACCAAGGTTGCATCCATTGATGATAGCCTACGGATGTGTGCCATGCCTTGGACTGTGTGCCACTCTAGTTGATGAAGAGAAAACCCACGGATGAGGGGTAAAAGAGCCGGCCTCCTCTAAACTGGGTTCATAGGCAGAATGTACCCGATTTTCGAACCTGAATCAAGCTAAGTAAAAGTGAGCATGATTTGGTTTTTAGGCCATGGCAGGAAACCTTAGGGTGTGTACAACCCCCCCCCCTAAAAATAAATCAAGGCTATAGCATGTTTAAGTAGGGTAATTAGGCTTAAGCATTAAACCGTGCAGAATGGAGCCCAATCTGACCGGTTAGGAAAAACACCTTGATCTCCCATCCTCTTGTGTGCATGATTTGAAATCAATGCTTGGACCTGAAATTTAACATCATGAGGATTCCAAAAATGGAAAAATATTAGGTTTAAGCCACAATGTAGCTTAAGAAATGAGGTGCACAAAATCGGGCATTTTCTAGCCGGTTAGCCCATTTGTGGCTGTTTGATCTTCTTGCAAAGTGTAAGCCATCTTCTTCACTTAGGACCTTGTTCTTGGGCGTGTTGGACTTGATTCTTCATGGTCAAGATCTTAGCTAGGTAGGATTCCATCAGGTACAGAGCAGAATTAGAATCTCCAACAACTCTAGATTTGGGCCCTATTTTTTCAAATCTTCTATGGTCTAATCCTTAAATAATACATTATCTTGACTTTAAATAATCTGTTTATTGATTAGATCCCAAAGTCAATGGCCAAAATTCATCTTTTAGTGAGCCAAGATAAATACATTCCTTTGTCTTTGAGTTATGCTTGGCTCGCTCGTCCTTAGGAATTTGGATAAATGCTCGACAACTGAACACTTTCAGGCGGTTATATAAGACTTTCTTTCGAAACTAAACTCCGTCTGCGGTAGCACCATCCAAAGGGATTGATGGTGAAAGGTTGATTATGTTAATGATGGTCTTCACAGCCTCTCCCTAAAGGGACTTAGGAGAATTTAGAGTGGGAAAACATGCATCAAACTCTTTCTTCGATAGTTTGATTTATCCTTTCAGCTAAGCCATTTAGCTTAGGTGTTTTCAGCGGCATTTTCTCTAACCTAATCTTGCACATCTCACGATATGATTCAAAAGGACCATAATATTCTTTGCTAATATCTGTTCAAATACTCTTCAATTTTTATCCAATTTCACGTTCTACCTTAACATGAAACTCTTTGAAGGCTTCAAGTACTTCGTCCTTTGTTTTTAATAAAAAGACCCAAACCTTTCTTGAGTGATCATCAATAAAAGCAACAAAATATAATGCTCCATTGAGTGACTTTTCAATTATAGAGCATATGTCAATATGAACCAAATCAAGAATATGCTTTCCTCTGGTGGCTCAGACATTTTTATGAAATATCACCCGATGTTGTTTGCTAGCCAAACAATCTATACAAGCCTCAAGCAATTTACCTTTTATCTTAGGGAGCTCTTTTCTCACAAGGATCTACAATCCTTTTCACTCATCTGTAGAGTTATTCATTATTTGGTCCAAAATAGGACTTATTAATGATTTGGTAAGACTGGACCAGACTGAGTGAATTGGATCTGGTCCTCGACCCAATCATTTGGTTTTATTCAATTCTCAGTTCGATTTGGTATGCTGGTCCACCGGTCCAGACCGAGGACCGAATATTTTTTTCAAGATAAAAATAGTTAGAGCAGTTCTTTTTAGGTTTCTTGAAGAATAATCATGTACCTTGTCGTACCTTTTCTCTCAATTGAGTCAGCCCACTTCAACTAGAGACCACTAAATCCCCTAGACCTCCTCTACCTCCCTTCTCTCTCTGGCCAAGCTCAACACCAATTGCTGGTGTCGTTATTGCTCACCCTCTTCCTCTTCCAATTGTTGGTCTGAAGATCATTACCTGAAAAATCCTACATTTCCCCCTCTTTATCTGTCTCTAATTTCAGCAGACCTTTATGAAAATTTGATGGCCAGGGACCTAATGAAGATCTAACGGCAATAGACGTGATGGAGGACGTTCCATTCCGATTGATGCTTTTGAGGAGAGATTTAGTCTGCTTCAAGACCATAAGTGAAGGGACCAGACCTACTTCTGGCATTGTGTGTCCTTCTCAACAATCGCTTTTGCACTTTCTTCCTCCGCTAAGTCTACTCATATGTCATCATGTTCATAGTCACCAAGCTCAACCTTTCTTGTAATCTCCTTTGTCTTTGCTTTAATTTTGCTAATCTGATTGATTTAGCCCTTAATTATTTTTTCTTTTTATTTGTACTTTGGAATGATTTACAATCTCTTTTGTCTATTTCCTAATCAACCCTAAGGATTATATTTGATTTTGGTTCCCATATCTATTCTTTAATAGAAATTTTAGAAAATTTTGATTCCCAATTTTATGCCATTATTGCAAGCCATCAATTTGATGCTTTTTTGGTTTCTATGAGAGCTTCAACACTAAATTGAAACAAATCGAGGGACCTGTGCTCGTTTCATCAATTAGTGATCGGTCCAAGTTAATTTGATCTCAGTTTGCCCTAATTTTTTCAGTCCATCTTGGTTTGAACTGAAGTTTATTCGTTCTCGTCCTCGGTCCGTAGATTGTTGCTTATTCGATCTTTGTTCCAACCTAGTCTAATCCAGTCCAGTTCGATGAATACCCTTACTCATTTCTCTAAGTCTTTTGTGCTATAATGCTAAATTTGGGTTATCGTGGGCAACACTAACCTCTCCCTTGCACAAATTGCCTTACATAATGTACAAGGAACCTTCCTTTTTTCCTCGAACCTTCCTTTTTTCCTCTAACAATAACTAAACTTTCTCTTGTGAGCTCCCATATTCCGGCACCAAAGTGATTAACCAAACCAACATCATCAAGTTTTTTTGCCATTATAAGAATGAGTCATATGTTTGGAACATGCCTTATATATTTTAATATGAGCTTGCATCCTGTGTTGGTTATCAATGTGATGTCACTTAAACCAACAATTTTGCTTGAAACTTGATTTCCCATCTTACATCTTAACATTGCCAAAGTCACTACCTTGGTAAGATGAGAAAAAATTTATAATTTGGAGTGACATGGAAGAGGGCATCAGAGTCAACAATCCATGAATAATCATCATATACTAGATTGAGATCATACTTCTCTAATAAGGAACACTTCATTGTCATCTTTTGCTACTATGATAGCAGGGCTTTTATCTTCTTTTTTTGTTCAATTCGAACCAACTTAGCTTTTTTCAAACTTTTGATATCTATTAAAATACCAACAGTTAGATTTCTTATGATCTGGCTTGCCAAAATAATAACAAGATATTCTAGAGAAAGATTTAGGTCTCCCCTTTGACTTGTAACTTCACTTATTGCTACTATAGTTCTCACTTCTACCACAGTTGTTGTGCTATGTTGCCTCTTTCTTTCCTCCCTACTTTTTCATTTAGGAGACTGTCAGCTGTAATATCCATGATGGCATGATGAGTTTTCTTGCTGGGTACAGTTGCTCAATGAAAACTACCAATGCGTCCCAACTCTCGAGCAATGAACTGAGAAGAAGTAGTGCCTACAGTTCATCATTGAGTTTTGTCTCAATCTTTTCCAATATGCTTATAAGCCTCTTGAAATTATTCAAGTGTTTAGTCATATTGTTCTCGTCACTGTACTAGAGCTTCACTAACCATCTTACAAGCAAAGCTTTGTTACGCAACATCTTCTTTTGCTTCAAGGACTCAAGTTTTGTCCAAACTTCGTATGCATCGTCAAAATTTGACACATGCGCAAACAAGTCAATGTCTATATGCTTTCAAATTATCATAATTGCTCTATGATTTAAAAACTTCTAGCATATCTTTATTCAAAGTGGGCTTGGCAAGGTCTTTATAGACTATATGGTTGTCCATCATGGCCTTCTGGTAGGAGTAATTATCTACTGTAAGTTTTATCATGTCACCATCATAAATGATAAATCCCCCATTTTGATTACATAAGAATATGGTTGCTCAGAGCTCTGATACCACTATTGGAAAAATGTGGGTTACTAATATAGAGACAAACTTTTTTCCCTCTTTGTGAAATTAAGATAGATAGTAAAAATTAATGAAATATTATAGATAAAGACACAAATTTTTATGTGGAAACCTTCAAAAACGAAGGCACAAACCATGAGATTATCAGTCTAAAATATACTTCAACTACATGAATAGCAGGATTACAAAAATATCTTCTCTAAGCAAAGTAGAGTGTATAAACTTAATGTCTCACTTACTCGGATAGTATACAAAAGATTACTTTTCCCTAATTTCGGTGGAAAACTCTCTCCCAATTCCTGGTGGTTTTCTCTCAAGTGTTTCTCTCATTTAGTTGTATATTATATTTGTAAAGACAAATAATGCCTCTATTTATAGGAGTCCAAGGAACCTTTTTACAAAGGAGAACTTGACTCCCAAAGAAGCATTATCAAGCTTAAATTTCCTCTAAAAAAAAATTTGAAACATTATTTCTGCTATCAATTCCTTTTCAACTTTTTGTTATATTTTCTTCTTTCTTCTTTATCATTGACCGTTCCCACCAATTAAGGAAGGAATCCCAACAACTACTTCCTCTCCAAAGGCCATGTTTGGGGTTCAAAACCTAATGCTGGCACAATTCCACCCTTCTTATGCTATCTGCACATGGGCAACCTAACCATAATGGCCCAAAGCCCCCTCCCAACCCTCTTAAGAAAAACGATTGTAGAAAAGATTACCTCTGGTGTAACCTAAATTGTCCCCACTGCCATTGGTCTATTTAGTGTCTCCCTTTTGAAACTCAGGTCTCTTATGAGCTTTTTGTATAGTAGTCTGATGACAAATGCAAGTGATATAATTGTTGGTTATATATAGTTTTATTTTTTCTAAAAATAAAATGTATTCTAACTTGTCTTCTCCTTGTGCTATTTTTCTCTTTACGAAATGTAGTGAGCATAATGCAACCTAATGAACAAAGCCAGCAATCTAATCCACCAACAGATAAGCCAAGTGGTGAAGCCCAACAACTACTTATGACTATCATAAATGCTGATGATTTGGTTTAGCAGTCTTAGAAGGGAAACAATTATAAAGTTACAAAAAATGATTGTTTGTATAAGGGTCATACTGCAAGGAAGTTTGAAAATTTCAAAAAGATCTTTAGATTATTGAATGAATTTGAGTACTATTTTAGCATGGAGATGGTTTGGGATATTTTAAAATTCTCACTTCTAATGCTGTAAGAGGCTCAGGTGTGCTTGTGAGTTCAATTTTGCTTACATGTTGTTTGTAAATGAAACTTGCCATGTATGAACTTTGCTTTGAATACTCAATATTAGTTGTACTAAGAAACATGAACAAAATTGTCCAATTGATAAATATCAACAAGTGTCTATTGTATTTGAGCATTTTGTTTATTAAATCTGTAACGTCCCAAATTAAACATGTTTCACTGTTGGTATTTTCCTTAATAATCCCACAATTATAATATAATAAACCCAATGATAGGGGCATTACTGCCGTCCAAAAGAACAAGGCTTGAAACATGAGTGCTATAATAACACAATTAAGCATAACCTCAACCATACACAATCACACATGATCATCCATTCACAATCAAGTTTTAACCAATGTAAGGTTTATAAACTATAGTAAGATAATTCACCATGTAATCTACATCCTCATACACAGAAGAATTCAAAATACAGCTTTAAAGTATGCATATATTGTATCACCTCTGATTCATACAGATTTCGTTGCTCAACTTATTCTATTCCGCTGCTTTGCTAGCATGAGGGCAATTCTCTAAGCATTTGCCTAAAAAAAAACATGAAAAACATTTCGAACTGTGAGCCGAAAATCAGTACATGCATTCCTGAATTGTTAAATGATCATTGAAACACTGGTTGGGCCCGCTTTGCAATTCATTTTAAGTTAAAACAGTGAATGAGATAAATGTAAAACTGCATTGCTAGTTATTATCTGATAGTGAACCCCTTGATACTGTTACGATCTATGGATAGGTACATGTGCCAAGCCGATCGGGGGTCTGGCCTGAAGTCGTGCGGGTAACTGAAGGGCAAATGCCCTATAGATGATAACTGACAGGGTCACTAATTAAATGATAAATCACTGTGTAAACTGATTCATTGATGTACTTACCAAACATGAAACTTTGATAAATGAATTCTGGTTTCTAAAGATACAGGCAATGGACGTACCTGAAGTCTTTAAAATGATATTTCACTTGATAATACTTATGCACAATGGAAACGATAGACTAGGCCCTAATTCTGCTAAAGAAATGTAATTATAGCTAAATGTAGTTAGTAAACTATGTTAACTGACATAATTTATAACTTTAATGAAAATTGATTAATTAAAAGGCTTCTACAATTCCAATGATTCAATATAAGGCAAGTTAAACCAAGATTATCTGAAAAATAATCAGTTAGGGTCATTGAACTTGAAGGACAACAAATTGAAACAAAATAGATCACATTGGAATGATTGAGCTGATAATAAAAAGGTTTCAATTGAAATAAACGAAATATGAGTTTCTGGTGTTTCTGAAATGGATAATGGAAAGTATAATGCTTCTGAAATGGATAATAGAAGGTTTAACACTTCTGAAATGGATGAAAAATGGTTTAATGCTATAAGGGGTGTTGTGAGGTTCATAAAAGCTCATATAACACCCTAACTTGGTCCAAAGGACACTGATTTTGAGTTATTACTCTGCTCACTTTCCAAATTTCATTTTCATACTTATTTGACTTAGTTTTCAATCCAAGTAAGCTTCTATACATAATCAAACTTGTTGAACTCACTAAAGCTTGTAATTTCCTTGCAATACCCATAATTATATAGAAACTTGTGAAAATATGATGTATATTTCCAAGGGTATCAATTTCATTCCTCATACTCCACTTCATAGGAGGCAAGCTCCAAATAAATTCATGCATGGCAAGGCCCTTCTTGGGTCCCACTTTTCGAATTCTATAACAAAAGACACTTTATGGAGTTTTATTCAAACTTCAAAGTGTCTTATCCAAAGGAGATGGGGACCATCAAAGACCAAGCCTTGGATGAGCACCCAACTAGCCTACACATCTATTCAAGCTCTAAGGAAGTCAAGAACATTCATATTTTGGTCAGAAACATCATCGACCA
>JACYFF010031955.1:71720509-71763503 GCA_017589665.1 Selenicereus undatus
TAAATTCTTTAACTAGTTGATCTAAAGAGATTACCCAAGTGTTTCTCCAAAGGTGGCTCCTCGGATTATCCCCTGAAAGTTCACTTGACTATCTAAGCTCTTGTTCTCATCTTTGCATTCGTTTTTCATTCCCATCCTTATGAGTTTGAACCTTGTAGAAGTAAGTATCTCAAGGGCTTCAACCTTGTATTTCAACTTCATCATCCTCACTCATATTGATAATCGATTGTTTATGTTTTTGTGATTTTGACCTCTGAAAATATACATCAAAATATTTCCAAATGTCACGATTTCTATATTCACTCATGTTACCGTTTGATAGTTTGCATTAGAAAGTCCATATCTTTCACTCCTGACCTCTAAATAAGATGTAAAACCCCAATATGAAAATTTAATAATGTCCACTAAAACTTTTGTTTAGTACACAAAGGATGATTCATATAATAAGATCCCTAAAATTAGGGTAGAACACAGACGTGCACAATTTCAGTCCAATCTGCACAGTCGTAAGAAAACGACAATAACTTTCTCCGCAGAACTCGGATTAAGGCAACTCAAAAGGAATTTGAAATATAACTCATTGATCTATGCACACACTAAAAATTATAATTTTTGAATACCCCAGTCAATACCAGTTTTTTCGTCAAGTCTCTTGTTCAAAATGCTCCCAGTTTCGATGCATTCTGCACAGAGCCTTCAGTAAATTGGTCATAACTTTGTCCGCAAAACTTGAAATTGAGTAATTAAAAATCCTATTGAAATCTAACTCATTGAGGTATCTTCACACCAAAAATCATAATTTTCCCATGTCCCACGAAATACCAGTTTATTCCTAAACTCACCCCTGTTTTGGGGTCTGTTTACAGCATAACAGTCCATATTGCAATCTTTTATTGACATAAACCCCCACTAAAATCACTCTTTAGCTCATCCAAATCCACACCAACATTACCATAATCATTTATGATGATAAAGATTACCAAATCAAATACAAAATGATCCAAATCCATCACTTCAAACTTAAACTATAGCATGATCATGAACAATATCAACTCTCACATGCTTTTATGCTTAATCAACACTTAAACACTTCAAAGATAGCTCTTATTCTTATCAAAATGTCATGATCAATAATAAAAACCAACAAAAACAAGATTAGGAATCAAAAATTAGCATGATAGGGTGATAGGGAGTTTACTCACTTGATGCTCGAAAAAGGAGGTGTGAATGATGTAGCTGGTGACTGATCTGGTGGTGGGCTGGTGGCTATCCTCGTGGCTGATAGGCGGCAGTTGGTGGTGGCGGCAGCCACCAGCAGTAGGTGGAAGTGGCCAGGCCTGGCCATGGGGGTAGGGAAAAGAAAGGGAGAAGTAAAAGAAGAGAAATGAGACTTAGCCTTTGCTTGATCTTTGTGATGTTATTTTTACTTGGTTGAAAACCCTTTAAGAATACTTGGCTGGGATTCAACCTTCAAAATAATATCTTTTGCTAATTATAATTAGAGATTAATAGTGGTAATTAGCTAAACAAATAGATGAGGAACTTGTTAGGCCGAAATCGGCCTTAAGTGAACTCGGGTTTGAAAAAAAATATCAAACCGGGTGCGATTAATTTAATTTTTTTCCAAAGCTCGAAATGCAATGTGATATTATGAAAAATAATTTAATCTTTTAAATCATAATTATCGAGTCCTACTATCAATTTTTTCGGAATTAATATGGTAAATGAAACTTGAATTGCAAAGTGGGACCCAAAATTGAATTCTCCCAACCGAGATGATTAACTGAGATAAATAAATGCGAAAAATTAATAACACAACTTAATTAAATAAATAAACATGATTTAGGATCGTGCTATTACAAGATTAACTTCAAAGCAACCGATTTTACTGATTCAAGGTATTTTGGCTTATTTTTGCATTACAAATCAAGCTATGCATGCTATACATGATATGAGATGTCAACTAGGTCATGAATTAACTTTGGCAAAGGTTCATGAGGAGATGCAATGTTGAAATGTGTGGCTCTTCCAATGCTACTTAGGAGCTCTAGATTAGCTATTAACAAGAGTCATAAAACAAAACAATATAAAAAGAAACCCCCTAATTTGCAAGGTCACAAACTTGTGGATGTTTAGTTGGGATTTATGTCATTAGGGTTAAACAAAATGGGTCTGATGTGAATCATAACCATTTCCCTCCTCTTAACTTCTGTTTCATGTATTGATAACCATCCCATTTGCAAGGAAACAAGAAATGATCTTAAATATAATCTCAACTACAAATGGGTAGTCATATTGAAAAATCAAAAATAAAAGCTATAATATACAAGCAAAAATTTTGTAAAAAATTGCAAAATTGTGCAACTTTACTTCGAGTTGAATTATAATACGCCATTAGAGGCTTACTTGTTATAAAAGGTTTATTTTACAATTATCTAAATGACTTTCACTTTCGTATGAGATTGTAATATTTCACAACACAACAATGACATATCCAATATTATCTAATATAAAATAATGATATATTCATTATCAACTAATGTTAAGGATATAATTATAAATTTTCCTCAACTTTTAATATTATTAATAACTGAACAACTTTTAAAACTAAATACACACCACAATACAAACTTATCCGCATGTAAGGTGAGCAATTTCTCACCTAAATACACTAAAGAAGAATAAACTACATAGAGGTATCCTCAGTTTACTGTAACCTATTTTAAGGACCCTCGATTTTTAAAACTAAATATAAGGTAACTTGTCTTTTGAGGTAACTAATAGAAAGGACCCTCAAAAATTTATTTGTGCTATTTTGAAGGCCCAACTACTGTTCTAATTTGCAAAGCACGCCCAAAACTTTTCACATTTGCATCTTTTGCTCAAATCCTTAAAACCTTACTCTCAAAAAATCTAAAATTGTGTTTGTGATAGTTTGCCTACTAGTATAACTTGAGGCTCTCTTTCAACTGGTATCAGAGCCACATGACCAAAAATAATTAAGATTATCAAGCTAGTTAATGATTAATTAAGCTAATTAACTGTATTTAACTGTGATTAATGCTAGCACCATCACCTGCTTGCCCTAGACCAAATTATTCACATATTGTCCACTCACCAGAAGGCCTTTCTCCAATAGCACTTCAATTAAACCATATCACTGATAAAATTTTAGAATTAAAGGCAGAATTAGCTAAAATTAAAACCGAAGTAAAAGAGCTTAAGAAGCAGATATCTGTAATCCACCTTTCAGTAGTTAATGAAGTACGACATAGCAGTAAATCCACTTCCAGTATTAGTACTCCTTTTCAACATAAATATCCTTTCCAAAGTCCAAAAAGTAAGATTCCATTTTCTTTGCATGAGATAAAAATCCAAAAAGAAGTAAGAGAAAAACTAGGGGGAAAATCAGCTGAAAAAACAAAAAAAGAAGAAGAAGATAGAGTATCAACAATATACTCTTGAAGAATTACAGGATATGTTCGAGATAGAAAAAATCCTACTAAATTAAACAAAATCATGAGTGCAATCAATGATAAAAATGACGCTTTATCCGATGAAAACAAAGAAACTAATAATGTCCAATTAGAAGAACTATGTTAGCAGATGAATCTTATTAAACTTGATGATCTTAATGCTTTAGCTTTAGAAGAAATTAGAAGAAAGTTGTATAAAAAATATGGTAAAATGACTGTTGAAGATGAGATTAATAAAATTGGACAAGAATTCGACCTAGGTGAAGTAGAGTCCAATCTTGTTAACAATGTTGTTCCTAAACCTAAAGAATTTGGTGAACCTTCTAGACGAGATACTCATTTCCTAAGACCTAAATACATTCTAGTAGGGCGTAAAACTAACTTTTCCTTTGGGTTTATCCCAAGAAAAACCACAACTTTTGAAGAAATTAGTCTTACTCCAACTAGTCAAACAGGATATATGTTAAATATCAATGGATTTCGAAATAAAGGAGAAATATTTGAACATTGAAAAAGAGGTATGAATAGTGTCTTAAATCTAAATACTACCTGCACTACAGCCAATTTCCTAAACTATATCGAGCATAGCTTTTCTGGCACTGTAGATGACTGGTATGATTCATTAACTGAAGATGGTGAAAATACTTTTAGAATGATGGAAACCCCAACTGCAATGTTTGAAAACTTATGCAACGAAATTGAAACTGAATTTATCAGAGCTAAACTTGATTACGAAGAAAAGGCGAGAGAATGGCAGAGAAAGATTAATAATATAGAACTATGGGATATGAGATATATTGAAAATTATATTGCTAAATTTAGTCAATATTATCACAAAATTGGGCATAATGAACCTAATCTGGGAATGTTCAATGACAAATTGCCATATCCTATAAATCCCAAAATTAACAAAAAATACATTGCATATCTGGAACGAGCAGATGTCATTGATACTGTTGGTTCGAGAATCTCTTATCTAAGAAAATGGGTTAATAAACAATGTCTTCATCTCCAAAAGCAAAGGAAGATAAAAAGGCAGTTCCTAACTTGCTGGGATTCACCTCACCAATGTGGAAAGGAACCTGAAAAAATGAAGGAAAAGAAAATTCTATAAGAAAAAGAGCATTAACAAGCAAAGAGATGAGAAATATAGAAAAAAATACTATAACAAACCAAGTCCTACAAAACGTAGATTTTGTAGGAATGTCGCTTATTGTCCTGAAGGGAAAAACAACTGAAAAAACTGGGCCTGTGGAGAAATAGGGCATAATGCTAATGAATGCAAAAATAGGAAGAATAACAAGCTTATCGAAACCTTGGGAAGCCAAGATTATGTTGAGCTTAGCGAAGATGAGGAATTAGACCTAGCCCTAAATAACAACAAAGGGATTGTTGAAATTATATTGGAAAATGAATATGAAGAAAGTGATTATGAAGAAACAAGTTATATGATGGAAAGTAGCTCTGTTAGCCTTGGTGATCTTCAAGGAGAAGAATTTGTTGTAGACAATGATCATGAGGCAGTCAAAGGAGATTGGGTTCTTCCCATAATCCAAAAAAGACATGATCTACAAAAAATTCATCTTTCAATTAAAAAGCAAAGACGTATGTGAAATGAGTGAAGGAGATCTGGAGATAAAGGATTGTGAGTATGACGTTGCGGAAGTTAATCTCATTGATTGGGATAATATCCTTAAGCATAACAAAGATAGAAAGTATAGATATATCCATGTCGGAAGTGTCCAAGTTCAAATCACTCCATTACAATATTATGGTAAAGATATTGATCTTTATGCATTATTTTGTGATGTTAGGCATACCAAATTTAATAATCAAATTATCACAGGGATGACAACCAATTTATGTAATGGGTCAGTACGATTCAATTGCCAACCATGGTATTATATAAGCCTAAAAGATAAATTTGCTAAAAAAAAATTGTCTCTTAAGATAAAAATAGTTGTGATGCAGACCAACGACCAGAACAAGACCCTTATACTGAACCAGAGAAGGTTATGTTGCTTAACCACCAGCAAGACCCATTTTTTGTGAGGCAATTCAACTCAGTTTAGAGGCCATTCTAGGGAGGTCCCTACTTTGCTGGACACCCTAGCACTCCTATTGAGCAAGCCAAGTCACTTTTGAGGCTTAAATAATAGCCTTAGTTCAGTTTTGCTCAATAAAAGAGCATCCTACAATCAGCATGTCAGGGTTGTTTGCCTGCTTCCAATAGCTCATTGTTGCTGAAAGAAGTTCAATTCCTTTTGATCAGTACCCTAACTCATTTTTCAGCTCATAATCTTCTCCTAAATGACAAAGGTTACTAGATTTTGCCCTGGAATTATTTATGGTAGCAGCAGCCTAGCAGCAGCATCAATAGCAGCAGTTTAAGGGGAGAATTTTGTCCCCTCACTTAGCAGCACGTTTTGGCAAGTCTAAGGACTTGAAAATGTGTCTACATATTTATCCAGCAAGGGCCTAAAGTTGCAGAATCAGATCCTTTAGCATCAGCTCTTAACAAGGATCAGAATGCAAGAAATACCCTTTTGTCCACTGGATTTCAGTGTGTTGTACTTGCTAGCAGGCTTGATTAACTCGATGTAATCAGCTGCAAGTCCTATCTCAAGGCCATAATTAGCAAGTACCTTGATGCTATTAAGGGTTGACACCTCAGTAATGGAGATAAGCAAGGGGTTTAGGTGTCAAGAATCCAGCCAGCTGCTGTTTTAAGCTAGTTTATTTGAGCTTCAGTTTTCTTGTTTTAGCTGGAATCAGTTATAGCCGTGGATCCTTTGATTGAGGTCGTGTATTTAAGGCTTGTTTTCACTTGTAATACTCATATTATTGATGAATGAAAACTCCCTTTGCTGCTTCCAAGCAAAACTCTCTCAAATCTCTCTAACTTTAGCCTGTTTCAGGTGGTGTTGAGAGTGATTCTTTATCTATTCCTCTGGTGCATTTGCTTTAAGGGGTTTAGTAGTGAATCCTTATAGTTCTGGTTAGTGGATTAACTTTCTTTAGACCAGTTCATATCTTCCATGTTGAGTTGCTAGCTTTGTTGATCAGTCAGGCTTGTACGACTTAGCATACATCAGCTGGTATCAGAGCCTAACCTTGATTCTTTGTGAGTTGTTTTTGTTGCTCTTTGTTGTTCTATTATAGCTTCTTTCTAGTCCCGTTCACCTTCTCCCATCCTAAAATTTATTATTCGGTGACAAAAGAACCCTGTCAGTTCAGGCACAAACCCAGCTACAAAGGCCAAGCCCCTCAAACAGCTACAACATACCAACTTCCTCACGCCAGCAGTATGACTAAAAGGGAAAACACTTCCCTTCCACCCCATCAACCTGTGAGAGTTCCTAGAGGTCTCTCCCTAGAACAGGCTCATGAACTTAGGAGAGATTGAGCTATCCTAGAAACGCAAGAAAGTATTAGAACCCTTGTAACTCAAATTCAACAGCTCATGGATCTGCCTAGAGGAAGAGAAAGGGAGCCCCCTTAGGAGCCTCCTGAAGGCTCTGATTCCCCTCCTGATTCTCACTATGGAAGTGAGTCATCTACTGGAGATGGTAGGCCCAGGAGAGGAGAATGCCTAGGGATGACCTCAAGGACCTCAGAATAAAGGTCCCTGAGTTTGATGGAAGTCTAAAGCCTGAAGATTACTTAGAATGGGTTCAGGCCATGGAAACAATCATAGAGATCAAAGGTTATTCTGGAGAAAAGGCCTTTAAGCTTGTTGTTCTGAAGTTAAAATAGTATGCTTCACTTTGGTATGAAAACCTAAAGAGAACCAGGGCTTTGGAAGGTAAACCTAAGATTAAACTTTGGGTAAAACTAAAGAAGCACATGGATAAAAGGTTCTTGCCTTCCACATACAAGCAAGAACTGTACCTCAAGGTCACCTCCTTGCAAAAGGGAAGCATGAAGGCTGGAGAATACATTAGGGAATTCGAGTAGTTGCATATCAGGTGTGCCTTAAGGGAAGAACCTGAACAAACTATTGCCAAGTTTCTCAAAGGCTTAAACCCTGCTATCTTAGAAAGGGTTGAACTGCAACCATTCTGGACATTTGAAGATGCCTGCAAATTAGCTGTTAAAGTTGAAAAACAACTTAAAACAAGGAGGCCTTACTCTTCTGCCCCTCCTAAACCTGCTGTACCAGTGAAGACTTTCAATTCTTACAAGCCAGAATCTATCCCTAAGGATGACAAGGACAAGGGGAAAGGAAAGGAGGTTGCCAAGGACCTTCCTAAGGGCTAGAAGAAATGCTTTAAGTGCGATGGCTATGGTCACTTTCAAGCAGATTGCCCCAACAGAAGGGTACTCACCATCAGAGAGATTGAAGAACTGGATCACATGGAAATTGAGGAGGAGGAAGACTTTGCTGATAAAGGTGAGACTTCTTACCTGCCACTTGAAGAGGGTGAAATGCTCATGATTAAAAGAGTTCTCCATGCTACTGAAGCTCCACCAGAAGCCAACCAAAGGGAGCAAATATTCCACTCCAGATGCAAGGTAGCCAACAGAACATGCAACTTGATTATAGATGGGGGTAGCTGCACCAATATAGCTTCAACTGAAATGGTCAGCAAGCTAAACCTGGCCACCATCACCGATCCTAGACCCTACACCTTGTAGTGGCTTAAGAGAGGCAATGAGGTAACAGTTTCCAAGCAAACTTTGGTACCTTTTTCAATTGGTGAATATCAGGATGAAGTTCTGTGTGATGTCTTGCCAATGGATGCTTGTCACTTGCTCCTAGGAAGACCTTGGTAGTTTGATAGGGATGTCACTCACCATGGTCAGTCTAACACTTATTCTTTCAAACTGAAGGGCAAGAAGATGACACTGACCCCTTTAGCCCCTAACCAAGCACAAAAACCTGAAACTGGGAGGGTTACACATAAAGAGAGTGCCTTATTTGTCAATGGGGGAAGAGTGGAAGGGGCTATTACCAAGGGAAGCCTATGCTTATTGTGCTAATGCTGGAATCTGCCCCTAATTTAGATATAGCAACCTTACACCCTTTTGTTTAGCCCTTGAAAAAGGAATTTCAGGATGTATTTCCCCAAGACTTTCCCCTTGGCCTCCCTCAAAAAAGAGGAATAAAGCACCAAATTGACTTACTCCTTGGAGCCGAAGTACCTAACAAACCTGCATACAGATACAACCCTACTGAAACCAAGGAGCTGCAAAGGTAAGTTCAAGAACTGATTGATAGAGGCTATGTAAGGGAGAGCATGAGTCCATGCTCAGTTCCAGCTTTGTTGGTGCCAAAGAAAGATAGCAGTTGGAGGATATGTGTAGACAGTAAAGCCATCAACAATATCACAGTCAAGTATAGGTATCCCATCCCTAGACTTGATGACATGTTAGATGAGCTTCATGGTTCCAAGATCTTCTCCAAGATAGATTTAAGAAGTGGCTATCATCAGATTAGAATGAGAGAAGGGGATGAATGGAAAACTGCCTTCAGGACAAAGCAAGGGCTTTATGAATGGCTTGTCATGCCATGTGGGTTATCCAATGCCCCTAGCACCTTCATGAGGTTGATGAATGAAGTGCTTAGGCCCTACATAGTTCTGTTTGTGGTTGTATATTTTGATGACATCCTTGTATACAGTAAAACTGAGCTTGATCACATTCAGCACCTTAAGCAAGTTTTCACCACCCTTAGAAGCCAGAAACTGTATGGTAAGTTGGAGAAATGTGAATTCTTAGTGCCAAGGGTTGTCTTCCTTGGGTATGTGGTTTCCTATGATGGTATTCAAATGGATAAAGCCAAAGTTGAGGCCATTAAAACCTTACCAGTACCTACCTCAGTCACTGCAGTCAGAAGCTTCCATGGGTTAGCTTCCTTCTACAGAAGGTTCATTAGGGATTTCAACAAAATCATGGCTCCCCATACTGAGTGTATGAAGAAGGGCAGCTTCTCCTGGCCTCCAGCAGCATAGAAGACCTTTTAGACCATCAAGCAAAGGCTATGTGAAGCACCACTCCTAGCCTTGCCCAACTTTGAAGACTTATTTGAAGTAGAGTGTGATGCGAGTGGGGTGGGCATTGGAGTTGTTCTTACACAACTCAAGAAGCCTCTAGCCTACTTTAGTGAAAAGCTTAGTGGCCTTGAACTCAATTACTCAACCTATGACAAAGAATTCTATGTCATAGTGAGGGCTTTGAGTCATTGGAGTCACTACCTGAAACCTAAGGCTTTTGTCCTACATTCAGATCATCAGGCCTTGAGGTATCTTAATGGCCAGCCTAAGGTCAATGCCAGGCATGCCAAATGGGTAGAATTTCTACAAGCTTTCACCTTTTCTGCCAAGCACTAGAAGGGAGCTGAGAATGTAGTGGCATATGCACTCTCAGTGAGATATGCCCTGATTTCTGTTCTAGGTGTAAAGCTACGGGGATTGCATTCTATTCAGGCCTACTATTCTGAAGACCCAGCTTTTCAGGAGTTGGTGAGTAACACACTAGTCCAGGGACCTTATGTGATGCAAAAAGGTTTTCTGTTCAATGGGAACAAGTTGTGTATCCTAGCCTGTCCATTAAGGGATTTACTAGTGAGAAAAGCCCATTGGGGTTCACTTGCTGGGCATTTTGGTATGAATAAGACCTTGGATATTCTGAAGGAGCATTTTCACTGGCCAAAAATGGAGGAAGATGTGCACAGAGTGGTGTCCAGATGCTCTATTTGCCATAAAGCCAAGAGTTAGTTCCACTAAGGCCTTTATACACCCCTTCCAATTCCATTGAGGCCTTGGGAAGATGTCAGTATGGATTTCATTATTGCCTTGCCTAGGACACAAAGAGGCAAAGATTCAGTTATGGTGGTGGTAGACAGATTCACCAAGATGGCCCATTTTATGGCATGTCACAAGGCTCATGATGCCTCTCACATTGCTGATTTGTACCTGAAAGAGATCATCAAATTACATGGAGTCCCCAAGACCATTGTAAGTGATAGAGACACCATGTTCTTGTCTCATTTTTGGAGGAGTTTATGGCATCTGTTGGGTACCAAGCTCCTATACAGCACCACTTGTCATCCTCAAACGGATGGCCAAACTGAGCTTACCAACAGGACCTTGTCCACACTCCTTAGAACCATGGTCCAGAAGAATCTTAAGGAATGGGATCTCAAGCTGCCTCATGTTGAGTTTGCTTATAACAGAACACCCACTAGAGCTACTGGTTGTTCACCTTTTGAGGCATTATATGGGATCAATCCCCTGACTCCTATTGATCTTATTCCTCTTCCCACTGACTGTAAGGTTAGCTTTGAAGTTGTGAAGAGAGCCAAGGAAATGAAGAAACTTCATGACCATATTAGAGCTCACGTTGAGAAGGCTAATGAAACCTAAAGAGTGAAAGCCAACAAAAATAGGAAGGGCATGGAGTATCAGCCTAGTGATCTTGTCTGGTTGCACCTCAGGAAAGAGAGGATTCCAACCAGGAGGAAAAGTAAGCTAATGGCCAGAGGGGATGGACCTTTCAAAGTTCTTGCCAGGGTGGGAGCTAATGCTTACAAACAAGAGCTTCCAGGAGACATAGCTGTTTCAGCCACATTTAATGTGGGTGACCGGAGCCCCTATGTAGAGGATGAGATTGATTTTGGGGATTTGAGGGCAAATCCTCTCAAAGGAGGGGAGGATGATGCAGGCCAAGGGCCAGAACAAGACCCTCATACTGAACCAGAGAAGATTGTGCTGCTTAAGCATCAGCAAGACCCATTCTATGAGGCAATTCAACTTAGTTTGGAGGCCATTATGGGGAGGTTCCTGCTTTGCTGGACACCCTAGCACTCCTATTGAGCAAGCTAAGTCACTTTCCAGGCTTAAACAACAGCCTTAGTTCAGTTCTGCTTATTAAAAGAGCATCCTGCAATCAGCTTGTCAGGGTTGTTTTCCTGCTTCCAATAGCTCATTATTACCTAAAGAAGTCCAATTCCTTTTGATCAGTACCCTAACTCATTTGTTAGCTCATAATCATCTCCTAAATGATAAAGGTTACTAGATTTTGCCCTGGAATTGTTTATGGTAGCAGCAGCATCAACAGCAGCAGTTTAAGGGGAGAATTTTATCCCCTCACTTAGCAACACGTTTTGGTAAGTCTAAGGGCTTGAAAATGTGTCTAAATATTTATCCAGCAAGGCCCTAAAGTTTTAGAATCAGATCCTTTAGCATAAGCTTTTAACCAGCACCAGAATGCAAGAAAATCCCTTGTGTCCACTGGATTTCAATGTGTTGTATTTCTTGGCAGACTTGATTAACTCGATGTAATCAACTGCAAATCCCATCTCAAGACCATCATTAGCAAGTACCTTGATGCTCCTCAGTAATGGAGACAAGCAAGGGGTTTAGGTGTCAAGAATCCAACCAGCTGCTGTTTTAAGCTAGTTTATTTCAGCTTCAATTTTCTTATTTTAGCTGGAATTAGTTATAGCCGTTGATCTTTTGATTGAGGTTGTGTATTTAAGGCTTGTTTTCTCTTCTAATACTTAGATTATTGATGAATGAATTGAAAACTCCCTTTGATGCTTACAAGTAAAACTCTCTCAAATCTCTCTAACTTTAGCCTGTTTCAGGTGGTGTTGAGAGTGATTCTTTATCTATTCCTCTGGTGCATTTGCTTTAAGGGGTTTAGTGGTGAATCCTTGTAGTTCTAGTTGGTGGATTAACTTTCTTTAGACCAGTTCATATCTTCCATGTTGAGTTGCTAGCTTTGTTGATCAGTCCGGCTTGCAAGACTCAGCATACATCAAGTTGGGATGGAGATGAAAATAAGAGGATATCCTTTAAGGATATTTCAAAAAATTATCTATAATTAGATAATACAATAGATCCAAAGACTAAGGTGACAATGATAGAAGCAAAAAAATTTAAAAGTCCTACCCCTATGCAAAAGATGCAGAGGATTAAGTCCAATCCTCAAGAGATAAAAATCGATCGTCCACGGATATCCAGCTTTGCCAACCCTACAAAGATCAATAAGAAAAATATAATAAAATTTGATGAGGAGGGTAAAATCACCATTAAACTCCAATTATTAAGCAGCATGAGTACAAGATGAGATTGGGGAGAAGGATCTTCATAAACTAAAGAAGTGCTTAAAGAAGACGATGCAATTAGCATGACCAGTGAAATGAGTATAATGAGTTTTGAATTTGCAAGACCAAGTGTGGAACGAATTATGAGTCTAGATGGAAAGGTCATTAGATACAAAACAAGAACTATTAGTGAACCAATTTATGAGGATGAATTAGTCAAAAATATGACTATGGAGATGTGCTATGAAGCTACCAATACAAACCCTAATAGCATCTATATCCCAATAAACGTATGTTTAGAGAACTATAATAAATATGAGTTTTGTGCCTACATAGATAGTGGTTGTTCTGTATGCTTTGGAAAGAGAACATTATTTCCAGATTTTATGTGGAAAAGAGCTAAAAATCCTTTACAAGTAAGGATGGGTGATAATAGCATTATGAGCCATAATGAGACGATAGAAGAGTTATCCATAGAATTAGGAGGAGTCCAATGCATTATACCAGTTCTATGGGCTACTGATAAACCCTCTTATGATATGATTATTGGAAATAATTTTCAGGGATTATATTCTCCATGCACACAAACCATAAATTAAATAATATTCACAATTAATGGTCACTCAGTTCCTATTGAAAAATTAAGGCCTACACTCATCAAAAAATTAAGTTTACACACAGCCAGCATGGTGAAAAGGTAATGCCTGGCACTAAGAGAGATAGCATTAACAATCTCATTACTCGAATTATCTATTAAAGAGAAGATTGCTGAACAACAAGAAAAATTATGCAAAGAACTCTGCTCTGATAATCCTCTAAAGTTTTGGGATTAAGATAAAAACATTTGCTAAAATCACTCTATTAAATCCCAACACTATTATTCAAGTCAAACAAATGGTGTATACACACCAAGATATTCAAGAATTTGATAAATAAATTAAAGAACTTTTGGATAAATGATTAATTAGGAATAGCAAGAGTCCTCATACCATCCCGCTTTCATGGTAAGAAATCATGCAGAAGAAAAAAGAAGAAAGCCAAGACTGGTAACCAATTACAAAAAGCTTATTGATAATACTGTCTTCGATGGATATTATATTCCTAACAAAACTGTCCTTTTCAATAGAATTCAAGAAGTCTCTTGGTTCTCAAAAATGGATTGCAAAATTTGTTATTAGCATATTAAAATGGATGAGGAAAGTATTCCTTTAACTGCATTTAGTGCACCACAAGGACATTGTGAATGGATAGTAATGCCATTTGGTCTTAAAAATGCACATCAAATATTTCAAAGAAAAATTGATAACATCTTCAAAGATCTTAGTCATTGTTGTTTAGTTTATATTGATGATATCCTTGTCTTTTCTAAAACCATAGAATAGCACGAAGATGATGTCTTAGTAGTCACCCAAAGATGCATTGATCATGGTATTATACTTGGTAAAAACAAATGCATTTATGCTGAATAAGAAATTGAATTTTTTGGCTTAGAGATAAAGGCTGGACAAATCATCCTACAAAAGCATATTCTGGAAAAAATAGAAAATTTTCCTGAAAAAATTAAGGACAGAAAGCAATTAGAAAGCTTTCTTAGATGCCTTACCTATGTTTTAGACTTCATTAAAGATTTAGCTAAACTAAGAAAACCATTGCAGCAAAAACTCAAGAAAGAGGTAAATTGGACACACACCATTAATGATACAAAGATTATTCAAAACTTCAAAAAGATGTGTAAAAATCTTCCTGTTCTTAATTTTCCTAATGAAGGAGATGACTTAGTTTTTGAGACAGATGCCAGCAATGAACATTGGAGCGCAGTACTCAAAATCAAAGAACGAGAAAAACTCTCCAAATTTTGCAGTGGAAGTTTTAATAAGGCAGGATGCAACTATCCTACGATGGAAAAAAAAAATCCTTGTAGTTATAATGTAATAACCCGACCCTAACCCATATTTATTTATTTAACTCATATTTATTGATTTAATTAATCATGTTTATTCATTTAATTAATTATATTTATCGATTTAATCACTCATGGTTATTTGTTTAACCAAATCATGTTTATTAATTCAGTTACACTCAATTTATATATTTACCGAATTACCTTATGTCATTTAAATTTTCTACTTTCATTTATCGTACTTAATCATCACAGTTTAGGGATATTTCATTTGGGTCCCACTTTGTAATTCAAGTTTCATAGATTGTTAATTCAAATTTCGTTGATTGACTAAATATCGGATGAATCGATATTAGGCATCGGTAAGTATAATTTAGTGACTAATTATTTTCTTACATTCGGTAAACTTTAATCCCGAGCAATACAAAATTTTTCCAACACTTCAAATAATTTTTCAAGCCCGAACTTAGCTTGTTGGGCCCAAAACAAAAACCCAAAACCTTGCTAACTTTGTTATTTCACTAATTGTTCATTTTAGCACCTAATTTTGATTAGCAAAAAGCCACTTTTTGGTCTCAATTCTCAGCCACATATAAGCATACCCTCACACTAGATAATCATCAAAATTTCACACACACAAAAAAAAGAAGCAAACTCTCTCTTTCTTTTCTCTTCTTCACACGGCCAGCAGCAGGCAGCACCACCGCAACCCCTTTCTAGCCACCAGACAGCCACCAGCCGGCCACCAAATGCCATTAGTTACCACCCCTAGTCCCCCATCAACCACGGCAGCCTCCCCCACCCTCAAACAACCTCACACCCTCTCCTCCTAAGCTCTCAAAGAGGTAAAACCCTAACTTGATCTTGAGTGTTTTTGGTTTTTATGATTGTTTTAGTTATGTTTTATGATCTTGAGATCAAAATAGATGTTATCATGTAAATTTTATTGATTCTGAGGATACTGATCATGGTGGGGTTGAGCTTGAAGCATGTTCAGGTTAGGGTTTTGTCATGATCAAGTTAGCTTAAGTCAAGTGAGGGATTTGTATTGTTTTGTATATGATTTTATAATCTTTAGTCTTATTGATGATTATGATGATGTTTTTGGTGATTTGGAATTATTTCAAGTGAGGATTTATGTGGAAAAAAAGAGGAGGAAGCAAAAATAATGAGGGCTAGAAATCACAGAAAATAGGGGTGACGTTGAGATTAAACTGGTAATGATCGGCCTACTGAAAAATTATGATTTTTGGTCGGTCAATAGGTCAGTGTGTTAGATTTCAAATGGATTTTTAATTGCCTTAATCTGAGTTTTGTGGAAAAATTCATGGCTGTTTTGATAGAACTGTGCAGGTTCAACCAAAACTTACACACTTGTGTTCTAACCCCATTTTGGGAACCCTATTATGGGAATCATGTTTTGTTTATAAATAAAAGTTTTTAAGACTTCTTAATCTTTCCATATTAGGATTTTAGGTCTCCATTTGAGGTCAAGGGTGAAAGTTATGAATTTTTGACGTGAACGGACCTGCTTTAGTGTAAATTGGGCTGATATTGCAATTTCTTTGTAGTGTATACTTGGAGGAAAATTCTGAAAAATTTACTATAGATTGCCCATATTATTTTCAAATTTCCAATAAGATTTCATGAATTTTGGTTGAGTATTTTGAGTTGGTATTTTTGGAAGCATTTTGAGTAATTGTATAAAGAGCAATAATAAAGATTGAGTGAGGTTGATCGTGCACTCATTTCATGTATGTTGGGCCAAGTAAGGTCATTTAAGGGGGAAATGAATATTCATGGACTTTCATGGAACTTTTAGCTTGATTAATGAGAAAGAAGAAGACAAGTATACAATTTGGGAGCTTATTTATGAGCTTTGAATCAATTATGGATTTTACAAAGAAAACACCAAGTTTAGCCTCGTTGGGGTGGAATTCTATATTTAATGGACTCGTGAATGAAATTTGGAAAGTGGGGAGAATTTTTTACTCATAAACCATATTTATCAGACCAAGTTATTGTAGTTTATGCTATTTTGAACCAAGATATATCTCTCTTGGCCTTAAACCTCTATTACGTACTCAATTCAGAATGTATCAAATGTATTTATCAAGCCAATCTAGTGTACTCATTGTTATCTTGAACCAAGCTGTCCATCAGCGATTCTTAAACCCATATCAGCAACCTATCTCAGAAAATGCCAAAACCACTCTCCCATTTGTCACCATCAAGGCCTTTTCCTTTGTAATCTCATTTATCTCATTGTGGTCAATTTTACTTTCATTTGCTTCATATCAAATTTAATTACTTTCATTAATTCAGTTTTGAAGTCAAATTGAAATACCCAAGTTATGTATACCATTTAATTACTCAATTTCTATTACACATACTTTTACTTACTCAAATATGTGAATAAAGATCATTTACTGACTACACGTACCTACAATGACATTTATGAAACAGAGCTGAGGCCTAGTTATCGTTCCCCGTTATGCATAAGTGTTATCAAGTCAAAACATATTTATCAAATCAGATGACATTTATCAAGTCAGATGACTTTTTTTTAAATGCTCAGGGTACGTCCATTGTCTGTATCTTCAGAAAGCAGAACATGTTTATCAAGTTATAACTCTTAATGAGTTTATCAATGAATCAGTTAATACAACGATTTGTCATTTAACTTGTGACCCCGTTGGTTATCATCTGTATGGCATCAGCCCATCATTTACCCATGCGGCTTTAGGCCAACTCTTGATTCGATTGGAAGGTGTACACCTATGTATGGATCATATCATTGTAAGGGGTTCACATCCAGATAATAATGAACAATTCAGTTTCATATTACTTTCACTTTCATTGTTATTACGAACTAAATGAATTGCAAAGGTGGGTACCATCAACAGTGTTTCTATGCTCATTTTACAATACAGAAATACATGTACTAAGTTTTAGGTGACATTTTCGAATTGTTTTCATGTTTTCCATTTTAGGTGATGAAGTATCATATCTTTCACCATTTAGCTAGCCCTTTTGGAAGTGATCAGATGCTCACAGTAGATTCAGCATAGCATGAATGTTGGGATCGACCTTATTGTCAAGTTGGGTCTATATGTAATATACTTGTGTAGTGTGGCGTGCGAGTTAGCACATGGAATGATTAAGTCGATTATACTGAAGTTGAACTATTATGGACTTTGGCCTTGGAGTATTTCAGTTTAATAGATATTGTGATATTGAACATGACTTGTAAGATTAAAAGGTTTCAGTGAGCATTGTCCTCATCAGGACGGCGATAGTGCCTTCTATCATTAAGTCTTCCGCTACGGTTTTTTGTAAATCATGTCATTAGCATTTTGGGGGCGTTACAAATTCGGTACCAGAGCTAAGGTTTTAAGGGCCACTGTGAGCTATCAAATGTTTATAAATTAGCTATCAAGGTGTGTATGAGTTATTTTGGACCAATTAAATGAGCTATTGACTATAAGTTCATATGTATGGGCATATAAGGAGGAACCATTTCCATTTGGATGACCTAATCATTTGGTAATATCTTGAGATACAAGCATTAGCAAGGTGGAGTGTGCAACCATTTGGGTGACCTGTTAGTGAGGCATGCTCTCATTTATCTGGGAGTTGTATCGTATGTTTCATTTCTCTCATTTGTTTAAATTTTTGCAATCGTGTACTCCGAGTGTGTGACCCGTTGAGTTATGAACTCTGTCATGTGGTCGTTGAACCATTGAAGTGTTTCTCTCCATTTCAGGTATCTACTGTAAGGCTTTAAGTCGGATTTTAGTTAGTTTTCAGGAGGAACTCTGTCTGTTTGATCCCAGGATTGGAGAGTTTTATTGAGTTGTTTTAATATACTTGATCTTGGGTAGAGTGATGGTTGAAACCCGATATAGCGATGTCGTTTGCAACTTCTTAAGGGATTAATATAGTGTCAAGTTGGATGTAAACCTCTAGATGAGGAAATGCTTTGTGGGGCAATATCTTTGAGGTGAACCAATATGAGATAAACGTTACAATGAGTGCTTATGTCTGATGATAACAGTTAGTAATTTATGGTGTGCTACTTGGCATCATATGGGTGGTACGAGTAAGATTAAGCTGCCATTCTTGACATTAGGACCTTACCTCATCAATTCTCCCATTACTTCCTGTCATTGACTTATTTATGTTCTAATTTCCTTAAATTGTTCAGAGGCATCATTTCTTTGCCACTAACACTCTCTTAATTTGTAATTGAGTGTTTATGAAAAATCTCATATGTAGTATGTGGGGAGTCCTTCAAACACATCTGAGCAACCTTTCTTATAGGCGATTCAAACCATAATGGAGCCCACAATGACCCCCGGTGTGCGTTACTGTGTGATTTGTAGTTCTTCCTAAGCATATTTGGCCCATTCTACTTACAGTTCAGTCATCACCATGTTTATAGTTTTACTATCACCTACTTTAACTCCTTCCTTCTATTTGGGCAGTATTCATTTATTGCTTGCAAAGCCTTTGGTTGCTTCAGACCCAGTCATTGAGCACCCTTTCAATAATTAAATGGATCCATATTGTTCGTGTTTTTATAGTACCGCAACGTCATGTTGGCATACTACTCTATGGCTGCGACTGCAGGTCGTTACTTAAGTTATTTTGGCAATCCTTTCTTTAGCAGTACAACCGATCTTATTAATGATAAACAACGATTTGTGCTATTTTCATCTGCCAGTAGTTTCGGAGTTTATATACCTACTCAAGACGTCCATTTACGGCAGAATGTGTTATTGATGGATGCCATCATGTTCTTTCATAAGACTGACTCCTTCATCTTGACGAATTGGCCTTTCAAACACCAGATGAATAAAATTTTCCTTCAGGTGGCTTTGACCCTTGCCTTTGTCATTTTACTCACATACGGGTACCGTACGACTTTTCAAATGCACCTTTGGTATTGTGTTAGATTTCTTCAGCTTCAGTACATAATACTCCCTCTCAATTTTATAACATCGTTCATTTACTTTACTATCATAACCATCATGAATAAAGTGCATGTCTTATTTATGCATGTCATTTATATGCCTTACCTGATGGAGTCCCTTTTGGCCAAGACATGGAAGAGCGTCCTAAGGGTCCAGTAAGGTCCAATGCAAGTTCCAAAGTCCAAGCTATGGCTCAAATTTTGGAGAAGAGCCAAACTAATGCAACCGGGTTAAACAGCTAGAAACTACCCAGTTTTGTTCATCTGATTTCTTAAGGTACATTGTGGCATAAGGTTGATATTTTTACATTTTTGGTATCCTCAAGTTGTTAGCTTTCAGGCCCACGCATTCAAAATAAAACATGCACAGCCGAAGTCAAGAGATCAAGGCATTTTGTTCAATCTGCCAGCTTTAGTCCAAAACTGTACGGTAAAATGTTTTAATAAAAATCTCCTACTTAAACATGATTTAACCTTGATTTCTTTGGGGGGGGGTGGGTTGTACACACTCTAAGGATTCCCGCCATGGCCTGAAATTAAAGCCATGCTCACTTTTGATTGGTGGAAACAAGAGTACTAAACCGGGCTGAGAACTGACTCTAAGAAGCCTAGTTTTTTCTTCTCAAGCGAGTTTGCTCAGCTTCTTCTCTGCTTGCTTGCTTCAATCACGAGTCTAGTAGCCAGGAACATCATCATTTGCTGCTTTGAAGCCTTGGGAACAGCTTAACCAATGAGGGCAAAAAGGAAGAAATCTCACTACACATTCTAATTGGCCAGTCGAAAAGGGAGCATGCTTTACAGCTGTTTTTCTCCAATTCTTTGCCAGTAAACTGATGTATTAGCTTAATTAAAGTATATTAAAGTTAAGTACATCATTTGTTTTGCTTTCCTTAATGTTCTGGTTGTAATTAGTTTAGTTAAGTAAGTATGTAAACCAGTTTAGCCTTAAGCGCGTAGATTAGTTTGTTTAAGACGCTTCCTTCCTAGGGAAAAAACCTCATTCTAGCTTGTTTGCTGCCTAGTTGCTTGCTTGGTCATGTATTAATGCCTTTCCAAAGCTCATTTTATAATTAGAACTTGAATATTAAATGAAAACCACAATTAAGAGCACTTTGCTTTCGTTCCCTTAAATACTTCACTTGCTTATCCTCAATTTGGCTGATTAAGGCAGGGATCAAGTAAGTCCTGAACCTTGATTAAGTGGTATTTCTGTATCTTAATCACAGTTTAGGGACCTTAAACTGAAGTTTAGTGGTGATTCTGTATCTAAACAAGAGTTTAGTCTATCCTTTATTCAAACATTCGTCCACGGATTCACCTAGACATTAGCTTGAATTCAGTTTGCTTTGCTTTTAGCTTTGAATTCAGGTTTGAGTGTTCATGTTTCCTCTCCAAGATAAATCATATTTGGTATTAGGGCTTTGGTTTCTCCTTGGCCTGGTACGTCCCTGCACTTTCTAGAATCATACCCATTCAATTCCAAACACATTCCTTGTTTGAACTTAAACACAATTTGAGAGCAAGATGAGTTCTAACAAGAGTTTGGAAGAGAAATTTGATGCACTTATGAGGAAGAACAAAATGTTGCTAAAGAAGATCCATGAGGACTCTTAACATAACCAAGAAACTTAGGCTCAAAATGAATACTTACAAAAGCAACTTGGGTCCTTCTTGAAGCAAAAGCAAAAGATGAACAAAGAGCCTCTCCAATCTGAACCAAGAAGGCAAGAGCAAGCCTATAGTCATAACCTTGATTCATCTAGTGAAGATGAACCATTGAGAATGACTAGACTAGAACCAAAGTTTTAAGCTAGTATAAATGATTTCAAGGTTGAAATCCCAGAGTTTGAAGGTAAGCCTGATCCAGAAGAGTTTTTAGATTGGTTGCATACTCTTGAACGAGTTTTTGAGTAAAAAAAAGTTCCAAAGGGCAAGAACGTCAAGATAGTGGCCTTAAGACTCAGAAAATATGCTTCATTATGATGGACTAATCTATGTGCTAAACGGGTTAGAGAAAGAAAGTCTAAAATCAGAACATAGGAGAAGATGAAGTCTAAGCTTAAGGCTAGGTTTCTTCCGCCTACCCATGTTCAAGGTTGCTATTCTCAACTTCATAACTTCACTCAAGGCAATCTGAATGTAGAGGAGTGCACAAGAGAGTTTGAGAAGCTTGTAATCAAATGTGATTTACAAGAACCCGAAGAGCAAACCATTGTTAGATACTTAAGAGGTCTTGATACTAAGTATGCTAATGTGGTGGATCTGCTAGCCTACACCCCTTTGACGAAGTTTGTGTGCACGCTTACAAGGTTGAGCAGTAAAAGAAAGCTAGACAGCCCCTTAAGCCACAAAATCTTAAGCCCTTTTCCCAGAACCAACCCTTTAACAAGGGGAGCGCTAATCCCATTTCCAAGCCGCAAAATATGTCCCCTTCCTTTCCACAAAGAACCCCAGCTCCACAAAAGACCCAAACTCCTCAAAATGGACCCCATCCAAACCCCATGAACAATAGAAGATGCTTTAAATGCTAAGGACTTAGGCATATAGCTTTGGATTGTCCAAACCGTAAGGTAATCACCGTAGCTGAATGGTCAGCCGTGAAGGAGGTGTTTGAAGAAGAAGAAAAGGAGGATGATTATGAGGATGAGCTTGCAGAAACTCAAGAAGTAGTGGAATCGGCTGATGAAGGTGAATTACTAGTTTTGAGAAGAGTTCTAAGCAACTAGAAAGGAGTAAAGGACGAGCAGAGGGAGAACATATTCCCTTCTCGTTGTACAGTTCAAGGGAAGGTATGTTCTGTGATTATTAATGGAGGAAGCTATGTAAATGTGGTTTCTCTAAGCATGATTGAGAAGCTAGGATTGCAAACCATGACTCATCCACACCCTCACAACATTCAAAGGCTGAATCAAAGCAAGGGAGTCCAAGTGAACTCACGGTGCTTAGTTTCTTTCTCCATTGGAAAGAACTATCAAGATGAACTTTAGTGTGATGTAATTCCTATGGATGCTTGTCACATGCTTTTGGGAATACCATGGCTGTATGACCATAAGGTTATGCATAATGGTTACTTAAATACTAACTCCTTTACTAAGGATGGTAAGAAGATCACTTTAGCCCCTTTACCCCTATAAAAACTCCCTTAAATCAAGCCTCAAAACAAGCCAAACCATTCTGATTTGCTACTGGCAGTTAGTCAACCATTGCCTGCTCTTTTGGTGCCTAAAAAGGATAGTGGGATGCGTATGTGTGTGGATAGTAGAGCCATTAACAAGATCACAAGCAAATATAGGTATCCCATACCTAGACTTGAAGACATGCTAGATGAATTACATGGATCTAAGGTGTTTTCAAAGATAGACCTTCGAAGTGGATACTACCAAATTCGGATTAGAGAAGGTGATGAATGAAAGACAGCCTTTAAGACTAAGAGAGGCCTTTATGAATGGTTGGTTTTGCCCTTTGGTCTTTCAAATGCATCTAGCACATTCATGAGATTAATGAATCAAGTTTTTAGGCTGTACATAGGCAAGTTTGTGGTGGTTTACTTCAAATGATATCCTAATCTTTTCTAAGGATAAGCATGAGCATCAAGACCATTTAACTCAAGCTATGCTTGTTCTGGAACATGAGAGACTCTTTGGTAACCTTAAGAAATGTGCCTTTCGCACTCCTAAGGTAACATTCTTGGGTTACATTGTCAATGCTGATGGCATAAAGGCATATGTAAGAAAGATTGAAGCTATTTAATCATGGCCTACTCCTAAGTCAATTCATGATGTTCGAGCCCTTCATGGATTAGCTTCTTTTTATAGGAGGTTTTTTCAAAGTTTTAGCACAATCATGGCTCCCATGACTGAAGTTATCAAAGGTACATCATTCCTTTGGACACCAAAAGCTCAATCTGTCTTTAAAGATATCAAAAGAAGACTTACTCAAGGACCTTTCCTCCCTTTGTTGTGCTTTAGTAAGGTCTTTGAAGTTGAATGTAATGCCTCTGGAGTTGCCATAGGCGGTGTTCTTACTCAAAAAAGCAAGCCATTAGTCTTGTTTAGTGAGAAACTATGTGATTCAAGAAGAAAATACTCCACCTATGATAACGAATTCCATGCAATTGTAAGCTGTTTAGAGCATTAGAGTCATGATTTGATTACAAGTGAGTTTATTCTCCATTCTGATCATGAAGCTTTGAAGTATATTCAAGGCCAACACTAGTTAAAGTCACGCCATGCTAAGTGGGTTGAGTTTCTCCAGTCATTTCACTTCACAATCAAGCATAAATCTGCAAAGCTTAACCAAGGTACCGATGCTCTATCACGGAGGCATCTACTTTTGTTTCAATTAGATGCTTGCGTACTTGGTTTTGAGCATCTAAAAGCTTTATATGCTGAAGATGAAGGCTTTGGGAGTTGTTTGGTTAATGTTCAAAACACCCCAAAGGTGATTTCTTTATTCAAGAATGTTTCTTTTCAAGGGTACACGGTTACGTGTACCAAGGTGTAGCGCAAGAGAGCTCTTAAACAGGGAAGTTCATAGAGGTTCTCTAGCTTGTCACTATGGTGAAAACAAGACACTCATCAAGCTAAGGGAGCATTACTACTGGCTAGGTATGTTGAAAGATGTACAGGACATTTTGAAGAGGTGTGGGACTTATCAACTGGCCAAAAGTCACTCCTTACCCCATGGCCTTTACACACCTTTGCTAATTCCTTTTACTCCTTGCGTTGATGTAAATATGGATTTCATTCTTGGACTACCTAAAACCCAAAGGAACAAAGACTCAATCTTTGTTGTGGTAGACAGGTTCTCAAAAATGTCCCATTTCATTCCATATAACAAAACTAATGATGCACATATTTCAAAGTTGTATTTCAGGGAGGTGGCTAGATTACATGGTTTACCTAGATCAATTATTTCTAATCAGGATACTAAGTATCTTAGCCATTTCTAGATTACTTTGTGGAGGAAATTGGGTACCAAACTTAAGTATAGTACCACTTGCCATCCACAAACTGATGGGAAAACTAAGGTCACAAATCAAACCCTAGGAACACTTCTAAGGGCTTTAGTTATACCTTAAACCAAGGCTTGGGATTTGCTTTTACCCCATGCAGAATTTGCTTACAATAGGGCTCCTACCAAGGCTACTGGTCTAGCACCATTCAAGGTGGTCTATAGGATTGATCCTATTAGTCCACTTGATCTTACTCCACGACCTTTATATATCAACAGCCAAGTGCGGATATAGCAGCTAGGGTAGAAGAAATCCAAATGATACGTGAGCTGGTGAGGAGCAAAATAGATAAGATCAATGTATCCTATCAAGCTCAAGCCAACAAACACAAGAAGAAGGTGGTATTTCAACCTAGAGACCTCGTATGCATACATTTAAGGAAAGAGAGATTTCCTTCAAAGTGGAAGAACAAGCTCATGCCAAGGGCTGATGGTCCACTTGAGGTACATGAAAAGATTAATGACAATGCTAACAAGGTTGATTTGCCAGGGGACTATGGAGTTTTAGCTACATTCAATGTGGCTAACTTGAGTGCGTACCAAGCCAATGATCACCTTGCAGATTTGAGGATCAAATCTCTTCAACAATGGGAGGATGATGGAGTCACCTTCAGCCAATACGTGGGAGAGGGTCCTAAGAGTCCAGCAAGGTCTAATGTAAGTTCCAAAATCCAAGCTATGGCTCAAATTTTGGACAAGAGCCAAACTAATGCAACCGGGTTAAACAGCCAGAAATTACCCAGTTTTGGTCATATGATTTCTTAAGCTACATTGTGGCTTAAGTTTGATACTTTTGCATTTTTGGGATCCTTAAGATAATAGCTTTCAGGTCCAAACATTCAACGTTAATCATGCATAGTTGAAGTCAAGAGATCAAGCCATTTTGTTTGATCTACCAATTCTAGTCCAAAACTACACGGTGAAATATTTTAGTAGGAATCTCCTACTAAAACATGATTTAACCTTGATTTCTTTGTTGGGGAGGTTTGTACACACCCTAAGGATTGCCCCCATGGCCTGAAATTGAAATCATGCTCACTTTTGATTGGTGGAAACAAGGGTACAAAACCGAGTGGAAAGCTGATTCTAAGAACCCCATCAAGCTGTTGCGTGTTTTTTCCTTCTCAAGTGGGTTTGCCCAGCTTCTTCTCGGCTTGCTTGCTTCAATCACGAGTCTAGCATCTAGGAACATCATCATTTGCAACTTTGAAGCCCTGGGAAGAGCTTAACCAATAAGGGCAAAAAGGAAGAAATCTCACCGTCCATTCCGATTGGCCAACCAAAAAGGGAGCATGCTTTACGACTATTTTTCTCCACTTCTTTGCTAGTAAACTGATGCATTAGCTTAATTAAGGTGTATTAAAGTTAAGTACATCATTTGTTTTGCTTTCCTTAATGTTCTGGTTATAATTAGTTTAGTTAAGCAAGCTTGTAAACTAGTTTAGCCTTAAGCACGCAGATTAGTTTGTTTAAGATGCTTCCTTCCTAGGGAGGAAACCTCATTATGGCTTGTATGCTGCGTACTTACTTGCTTGGTTGTGTATTAATGCCTTACCAATGCTCATTTTGTAGTCAGAACTTGAATATTAGATGAAAACCATAATTGAGAGCACTTTGCTTTCGTTCCCCTAAACACTTCACTTGCTTATCCTTAATTTGGTCGATTAAGGTGGCGATCAAGTAAGGCCTAAACCTTGATTAAGTGGTGTTTCTATATCTTAATCACAGTTTACCGACCCTAAACTCAAGTTCAGTGGTGATTCTGTATCTAAACAAGAGTTTAGTTTATCCTTTATTCAAACATTCATCCACGGATTCACCTAGACTTTAGCTTGAAGAACCTCTCCAATCTGAACCAAGTAGGCAAGAGCAAGTCTTTAGACAGAACCTTGATTCATCTAGTGAAGATGAACCATTGAGAATGACTAGACCAGAACCACGGTTTCAAGCTAGTACAAATCATTTCAAGGTTGAAATCCCAGAGTTTGAAGGTAAGCTTGATCCAGAAGAGTTTGTCAATTTGTTGCATGCTCTTGAATGCGTTTTTGAGTACAAAGATGTTCCAGAGGACAAGAAGGTCAAGTTAGTGGCCTTAAGACCTAGAAAATATGCTTGATTATGGTGGACTAACCTATGTGCCAAATGGGGTTAGAGAACGAAAGTCTAAAATCAGAACATTGAAGAAGATGAAGTCCAAGCTTAAGGCTAGGTTTCTTCCCCCTACCTACGTTCAAGATAGCTATTCTCAACTTTATAACTTTATAACTTGACTCAAGGCAATCTAAATGTAGAGCTAACCATTCTTAGATACTTAGGAGGTCTTGATCCTAGGTATGCTAATGTGGTTTATTTCCAAGCCTATGCACTTTTGACGAAGTTTGTGTGTTGGCTCACAAGGTTGATTAGGAAAAGAAAGCTAGACAGCCCCTAAGCCACAAAATCCTAAGCCCTTTCCCCAGAACCAACCCTTTAATAAGGGGAGCTCTAATCCCATTTCCAAGCCACAAAATCCATCCCCTTCCTTTCCACAAAGAACCCCAGCTCCACAAATGACCCAAACGCCTTAAAATAGACCCCATCCACACCCCATGAACAATAGAAGGTGCTTTAAATGCCATGGACTTGGGCATATAGCTTCAAACTGTCAAACCTTAAGGTAATTACCTTAGCCGAATGGTCAGCCGTGAAGGAGGTGTTTGAAGAAGAAGAAAAGGAGGATGATTATGATGATGAGCTCGAGGAAACTCAAGAAGTAGTGGAAGAGGCTGATGAAGGTGAATTACTAGTTTTGAGAAGAGTTCTAAGCAACCAAAAAGGAGTAAAGGACGAACAGAGGGAGAACATATTCCATTCCCGTTGTACAGTTCAAGGGAAGGTATGTTGTAGTTTCTCTAAGCATGATTGAGAAGCTAGGATTGCAAACCATGACTCATCCACACCCTCAGAACATTCAATGGCTAAATCAAAGCAAGGGAATCCAAGTGAACTCACAGTGCTTAACTTCTTTCTCCATTAGAAAGAACTATCAACATGAACTTTGGTGTGATGTCATTCCTATGGATGCTTGTCATATGCTTTTGGGAAGACCATGGTTGTATGACCGTAAGGTTATGCATAATGGTTACTTGAATACTTACTCTTTTACTAAGGATGGTAAGAAGATCACTTTAGGCCCTTTACCCCCATCAAAACTCTCTGAAATCAAGCCTCAAAACAAGCCAAACCATTCTGATTTGCTACTGGCAGTTAGTCAACCATTGTTAAAGTCCTCTTAGCATGAACTTAAGGCCTTTAAGGAGTGGATTCTAAGCATTCAAGGTGAACTAGAAAACCCTTTACCCACTCACCTCGTAGCCAAGACACTCACATAAAAGCTCTATCACTTATTTCCTGAGGAGATACCCACGGGATTACCTTCTAAAAGGGATATCCAACACCACATTGATCTCATTCCTAGATCCATTCTACCTAATAAGCTAGATTATAGTACGAATCTAAAGCATACCATGGAGATAAGACGACAAGTTGAGGAATTGAAGTCTAACGGCTTAATCCGTGAGTTCTTAAGTTCTTGTGTTGTGCCTTCTCTTTTGGTGCCTAAAAAGGATGGTAGGATGCATGTGTGTGTTGATAGTAGAGCCATTAACAAGATCACAATCAAGTATAGGTATCCCATACCTAGACTTGAAGACATGCTTGATGAATTACATGGTTCTAAGGTGTTTTCAAAGATAGACCTTCGAAGTGGATACTACCAGATTCGGATTAGAGAAGGTGATGAATGGAAGACAGCCTTTAAGAGAAAGGGATGGCTTTATGAGTGGTTGGTTATGCCCTTTGGTCTTTTAAATGCACCTAGCATATTCATGAGATTAATAAATCAAGTTTTCAGGCCGTACATTGGCAAATTTGTGGTGGTTTACTTCGAATGATGTCCTAATCTATTCCAAGGATGAGCATGAGCATCAAGACCATTTAACTCAAGTTATGCTTGTTCTAGAGGTGAGAGACTCTTTGGTAACCTTAAGAAATGTGCGTTTTTCACTCCTGAGGTAACATTCTTCGGTTACATTCTCACTATTAATGGTATAAAGGCATATGAAAGCAAGATTGAAGCTATTCGGTTGAGGCCTACTCCTAAGTCAATTCATGATGTTCGAGCTTTTCACGTATTAGCTTCTTTTTATAGGAGGCTTATTCGAAAGTTTAGCACAATCATGGCTCCCATGACTGAAGTTATCAAAGGTGCATTCTTCCTTTGGACACCAAAAGCTCAATCTGCGTTTGAAGAGATCAAAAGAAGACTTACTTATGCACCTGTCGTCTCTTTGTTGTGCTTTAGTCAGATCTTTGAAGTTCAATATGATGCCTCTGGAGTTGGCATAGGTGGTGTTCTTACTCAAAAGGGTAAGCCATTAGCCTTCTTTAGTGAGAAACTATGCGATTCAAGAACAAAATACTCCACCTATGATAAGGAGTTCTAGGCAATTGTAAGATGTTTAAACCATTGGAGTCATTATTTGATTGCAAGTGAGTTTATTCTCCGTTTTGATCATGAAGCTTTGAAGTATATTCTAGGCCAACACAAGTTAAACTCACGCCATGCTAAGTGGGTTGAGTTTCTCCAATCATTTTACTTCACAATCAAGCATAAATCTGGAAAGCTTAACCAAGGTACAGATGCCCTATCACAGAGGTATCTACTTTTGTTTCAATTAGATGCTTCTATACTTGGCTTTGAGCATCTAAAAGCTTTATGTGCTAAAGATGAAGACTTTGTTGAGTTGTTTGATGAATGTTCAAAACACACAAAAGGTGATTTCTTTATTCAAGATGGGTTTATTTTCAAGGGTACACGGTTGTGTGTACCCAGGTGTAGCACAAGAAAGCTCTTAATCAGGGAACTTCATGGAGGTTCTCTAGCTTGTCACTATAGTCAAAACAAGACACTCGTCAAGCTAAGGGAGCATTACTACTGGCCACGTATGGAGAAAGATGTACAAGATATTTTGAAGAGGTGTAGGACTTGTCAACTGGCCAAAAGTCACTACTTACCCCACGACCTTTACACACCTTTGCCAATTCGTACTATTCCCTTGGTTGATGTAAGCATGGATTTCATTCTTGGACTACCTAAAACCCAAAGGAACAAAGACTCAATCTTTGTTGTGGTAGACAGGTTCTCAAAAATGCCCCATTTCATTCCATGTAACAAAACTAATGATGTTACACATATTTCTGAGTTATATTTCAGGGAGATGGCTAGATTACATGGTATACCTAGATCAATTGTTTCTGATTAGGATACTAAGTTCCTTAGCCATTTTTGGATTACTTTGTGGAGGAAATTGGGTACTAAACTTAAGTATTGTACCACTTGCCATCCACAAACTGATGGGGAAACTGAGGTCACAAATCGAACCTCAGGAACACTTCTAAGGGCTTTGATTAAACCTTATGCCAAGGCTTGGGATTTGCTTTTACCCCATGCAGAATTTTCTTGCAATAGGGCTCCTAGTAAGGCTACTGTTCTATCACCATTCAAGGTGGTCTATAGGATTGATCCTATTAGTCCACTTGATATTACTCCATGATCTCTAGATCAAAATCCATGTGCGGATGCAGCAGCTAGGGTAGAAGAAATCCAGAAGATACATGAGTTGGTGAGGAGAAAAATAGAGAAGATCAATGCATCCTATCAAGCTCAAGCCAACAAACACAAGAAGAAGGTGGTATTTCAACCTGGAGACCTCGTATGGGTACACTTAAGGAAAGAGAGATTTTCCTCAAAGAGGAAGAACAAGCTCATGCTAAGGGATGATGGTCCATTTGAGGTACTTGAAAAGATTAATGACAAAGCTTATAAGGTTGATTTGCCAGGGGACTATGGAGTTTCAGCTACATTCAATGTGGCTGACTTGAGTGCATACCAAGCCGATGATCACCTTGCAGATTTAAGGATAAAATCTCTTCAACAATGGGAGGATGATGGAGTCCCCTTAAGCCAAGACATGAAAGAGCGTTGTAAGAGTCCAGCAAGGTCCACTGGAAGTTCCAAAGTCCAAGCTATGGCCCAGATTTTGGAAAAGAGCCAAACTACTGCAACCGGGTTAAACAGCTAGAAATTACTCGGTTTTGTTCATCCGATTTCTTAACCTACATTGTGGCTTAAGTTTGATATTTTTGCATTTTTGGGATCCTTAAGATATTAGCTTTCAGTTCCAAGCATTCAAAGTTAATCATGCACAGCCGAAGTTAAGAGATCAAGCCATTTTGTTCAATCTGCCAGTTTTAATCCAAAACTGCACTGTAAAATATTTTAGTAGAAATCTCCTACTTAAACATGATTTAACCTTGATTTCTTTGTTAAGGGAGGGTTGCACACACCCTAAGGATTCCTGCCATGGCCTGAAATTAAAATCATCCTCACTTTTGATTGGTGGAAACAAGGGTACAAAACCGTGCTGAAAACTTATTCTAAGAACCACGGTAAGCTGTTGTGTCTTTTTTCATTCTCAAGTGGGTTTGCTCAGCTTCTTCTCTTCCTGCTTGCTTCAATCACGAGTCTAGCAACCAAGAACATCATCATTTGCTGCTTTGAAGCATTGGAAAGAGCTTAACCAATTAGGGCAAAAACGAAGAAATCTCATCATGCATTTTAATGGGCCAGCCGAAAAGGGAGCATGCTTAACGGCTGTTTTTCTCCACTTTTTTGCTAGTAAGCTTACGTATTATCTTAATTAAAGTGTCTTATAGTTAAGTACATTATTTGTTTTGCTTTCCTTAATGTTCAGGTTGTAATTGGTTTAGTTAAGCAAGCTTGTAAACTAATTTAGCCTTAAGCACGCAGATTAGTTTGTTTAAGATGCTTCCTTCTTAGGGAGGAAACCCCATTCTGGCTTATATGCTGCGTGGTTGCTTGCTTGGTCGTGTCTTAATGCCGCACCAATGCTCACTTTGTAGTCTGAACTTGAATATTGGATGAAAACCATAATTGAGAACACTTTACTTTCGTTCCCCTAAATACTTCACTTGCTTATCCTTAATTTGGTCGATTAAGGTGGCGATCAAGTAAGGCCTAAACCTTGATTAAGTGGTGTTTCTATATCTTAATCACAGTTTAGGGACCCCAAACTCAAGTTTAGAGGTGATTCTTTATCTAAACAAGAGTTTAGTATATCCTTTATTCAAACACTCATCCACGAATTCACCTAGACTTTAGCTTGAATTCAGTTTGCTTTGCTTTTAACTTTTAATTCAGGTTTGAGTGTTCGTGTTTCCCTTCCAAGATACATCATATTTGGTTTCTCCTTGGCCTGGTACGTCCCTCCACTTTTCAGAATCATACCCATTCAATTCCAAAGACATTCCTTGTTTGAACTTAAACACAATCCGAGGGCAAGATGAGTTCTAGCACGAGTTTGGAATAGAAATTTGATGCTCTTATGAGGTAGAATGAAATGTTGCTGAAGAAGATCCATGAGGATTCTCAACATAACCAAGAAACGCAGGCTCAAAATGAATACTTATGAAAGCAGCTTGGTTCCTTCTTAAAGCAAAAGCAAAAGATGAACAAAGAACCTTTCCAATCTGAACCAAGAAGGCAAGAGCAAGTCTTTAGTCATAACCTTAATTCATCTAGTGAAGATGCACCATTGAGAATGACTAGACGAGAACCACAGTTTTAAGCTAGTACAAATGATTTCAAGGTTGAAATCCCAAAGTTTGAAGGTAAGCTTGATCCAGAAGAGTTTTTACATTGGTTGCATACTCTTGAACGAGTGTTTGAGTAAAAAAAAAAATCCAAAGCACTAGAACGTCAAGATAGTGGCCTTAAGACTTAGAAAATGTGCTTCATTATGGTAGACTAATCTATATGCTAAACGGGTTAGAGAAAGAAAGTCTAAAATCAGAACATGGGAGAAGATGAAGTCCATGCTTGAGGTTAGGTTTCTTCCCCCTACCCACGTTCAAGGTTGCTATTCTCAACTTCATAACTTGACTCAAGGCAATCTGAATGTAGAGGAGTACAGGAGGGACTTTGAGAAGCTTGTAATCAAATGTGATTTACAAGAGCCCGAAGAGCAAACCATTATTAGATACTTAGGAGGTCTTGATCCTAGGTATCCTAATGTGGTTGATTTGCAAGCTTATACCACTTTTGACGAAGTTTCTGTGCTGGCTCACAAGGTTGAGCAGCAAAAGAAAGCTAGACAGTCCCCTAACCCACAAAATACTAAGCCCTTTACCCGGAACCAACCCTTTAACAAGGGGAGCTCTAATCCCATTTCCAAGCCACAAAATCCATCCCCTTCCTTTTCACAAAGAACCCTAGCTCCACAAAAGACCCAAACTCCTCAAAATATACCCCATCCAAACCCCATGAACAATAGAAGATGCTTTAAATGCCAAGGACTTGGGCATATAGGATCGGAATGTCCAAACTGTAAGGTAATCACCTTAGCCGAATGGTCAGCCGTGAAAGAGGTGCTTGAAGAAGAAGAAAAGGAGGATGATTATGAGGTTGAGCTTAAGGAAACTCAAGAAGTAGTGGAAGAGGCTGATGAAGGTGAATTACTAGTTTTGAGAAGAGTTCTAAGCAACCAGAAAGGAGTAAAGGACAAACAAAGGGAGAACATATTCCATTCCTGTTGTACAGTTCAAGTAAAGGTGATGTATTCAAGCTTCACTAAGGCAAAGATTTGCTAAAGTGAATCAAGAATGCATATGGGTAGGAAGATGCAAAATGAAATCAAGAACCAAGATAGAACAAGTCGACTAGCAAAGGTGATGTAAACCCACCTTGGTTTGCACACTTGGACAATCTTCTTCCTTCAACTAAGTTACATAAATTAATCACCTTCTTAGTTGAATTAAGAAGACCAAGTGACCCACTTGAGGTTTCCAAATACCCAAGATATAACACTGGGAATTTGAAGAGAAATGGAGAGAGTTTTCATAACTCAAAGCATAATGCAAGTTCATCAATCCTTTGTTGGCAGCCTAAGGCCTCCTTTATATAGTGGGGAACCTTTAACAAGCTACAAAATATGGGAGCAACAAGTACTTACACATCCAAAAGCATGGGGGGAGCAAAAAGCAAAAGACAAAAGCTAAAAGCTAAAAAGTGCTTTTACTTTGTGTCAGCAACTTTTCAGTGCACAAGGGTCAACTTCAAACAGCTATAAATCCTAGTTTTGTCACTCCAATGTGCTGAAATAGGTCTTGTTGGAAAGCTCTGGAAGTCATCTTTCACGGGCATCATGTTGCACGCCATTTGGAGTATCCGTTTGGGAGATATGGGGCAAACGGTGCAGCATATGCAAACTGGGACAGTTTCTGCTCCTTCTAGAGAAAGGCTCCCATTGACTTATCTCCTAGACACCTAACCTAGAACTCTTTATATGCCCTTTAAGCTGACATATTAAGGGTTCCAAAATTAATTTTACAACCCTTTAATTCCACCTTATGTTTGGGTAATTAGGCTTGCAAAACCTAGCCAATTTCTGTCCAAACCGGGCAGCATGTGCAATGCATGGTTGATGACTTCTTGGACCATGGAATGAACCTCTTTGACCTCCTTGGTGTTTTTAGGGTCCCTTAGGCTGGTGGGTTGGTCTTCACTTGGCTCCAAAGGGTGGTCCCCATCATACTCCCCGAATTGGTTGGAGTTTGACCTCAAACTCGGAAATTGATCATCTTCATCATAATATGAACTAGGATCAGCCACATTGGAGGTGATCGAGACTCCATACTCTCCCGGGAGGTCAATCATGTAAGCATTAGGACCAATCTTCTCAATGACTTCAAATGGGTCATCCGACCTTGGCATAAGCTTGGATTTGCGCTTGCTAAGGAACCTCTATTTCCTCAAATGAATCCAAACCAAGTCTCCCTGTTGAAATTGAGCATCTTTCCTATGCTTATTGGGTTGTTGCTTGGCTTGCTCATTGGATTTCTCAATTCTTTCCCTCACCTTGGTGTGTAGCTCTTGGATTTCTTTGGCCCTCTTCTCGGCTTCCCAACTAAACTTGGTTGGATTTGGGATTGGAACCAAATCTAGGGGAGTCCTTGGATTGTAACCATACACCACTTGGAAAGGTGAAAGAGTGGTTGCCTTTCTTGGAGATCGGTTAAAGGCGAACTCCGCATGAGGAAGCAACTCATCCCACCCTTTGATGATGCTCTTCTTGACTAGAACTCTAAGCAAAGTGCCCAAAGTCCTATTAGTCACTTCGGTTTGACCGTCGGTTTGGGGGTGGCATGTAGTGCTAAACTTGAGGTGAGTGCCAAACTTTCTCCACAAGGTGAGCCAAAAGTGACTTAGGAACTTGGTGTCCCTATCCGACACCATGCTTCTTGGAATGCCATGGAGACGAACGTTCTCCTTGAAGTAGAGGTTGGCAATGGAGGAAGCATTGGTGGTATGGCATGATATGAAATGTGCCATCTTTGAGAATTGGTCCACGACTACCATGATTGAACCTTTGTGCCTTTGGGTTCTTGGCAGACCCACGATGAAGTCTAAGCTCACATCCTCCCAAGGACCTTGAGGAATGGGGATAGGAGTGTATAGACCTTAGGGCCGAGAGTGGCTCTTGGCTTGTTGACAAATTGAACACCTTCTCACATAGTGCTCTATATCCTTGGACATGCTTGGCCAATAGTAGTGCTCCTTGAGCATGGAGCAAGTCTTCTCAATGCCAAAGTGTCCGTCCAAAGCCCCACCATAGAGCTCTTGAATGAGGAGTTCCCGAAACCCACTATTTGGTATGCATAGCCGAGTTCCTTTGAAGAGGAAACCATGCTCTAAGTGAAACAAGCTGTGGGCATGGCTAGTACACTTCTCATGGATTTCCTTGAAATCCTCATCTTGGACATACAACCCCTTAATAATCTCAAAACCAAGGACTTTGGATTCCAAGGTAGAGAGTAAGAGGTACCTTCTTGACAATGCATCCGCCCCTTTGTTGAGTTGACCCGACTTGTGGTGGATCAAAAAATGGAAGGCTTGGAAGTACTCAACCCACTTTGCATGCCTTGGGTTGAGCTTGTGTTGCCCTTGTATGAATTTGAGAGCCTTATGATCCGAATGGAGGGTGAATTCTCCTCCTACCAAGTAGTGCCTCCAATGCTCCAAAGCCCCCACAGTGGCATAAAACTCCTTTTCATAAGTTGAGTACTTCCTTTTTGCATCATTGAGCTTCTCACTAAAGAAGGCTAGGGGCCTCTTCTCTTGAAATAGGATAGCCCCTATCCCAACACCGGAAGCATCACACTCTACTTCACAGACTTTGGAGAAGCTTGGTAGAACTAGAATGGGTGCATTTGTGAGCTTGCACTTGATTTCTTCAAAGGCCCTTTGAGCTTGACTGGTCCACTCAAATCTTTTGGCCTTAAGCACCTCGGTCATGGGGGCAACAATGGAGCTAAAATCTCTCACAAACCTCCTATAGAAAGAGGCTAGGCTATGGAAGCTCCTAACTTGTTGAATTGAAGTAGGAATGGGCCAATCTCGGATTGGTTGAATCTTGCTCTCATTAACATGAATTCCTTGGGCCGACACAACATAGCCCAAAAAGATAACTTGAGAAGTGAAAAAGTGGCACTTCTCTAAGTTTCCATAGAGCTCTTCTTGAGATAGAATACTCAAGACTTGTTGTAGATGATGGGCATGCTCTTCTTCACTCTTGCTATACACCAATATGTCATCAAAGTAGACAACAACAAACTTGCCAATAAGGGGCTTTAGAACTTGGTTCATAAGCCTCATGAAAGTGCTTAGTGCATTGGACAACCCGAATGGCATAACAAGCCACTCATAGAGACCTCCTTTAGTTTTAAAGGTCATCTTCCACTCATCTCCTTCATAAATATGGATTTCGTAGTAGGCACTTCTAAGATCAATCTTAGAAAAGATGGTGGCTCCATGAAGCTCATCTAGGAGATCCTCCAACCGTGGAATAGGAAAGCGATATTTGATGGTGATTTTGTTAATCAATATACTATCCAGACACATTCTCATTGACCCATCTTTCTTAGGAACAAGCAGGGCCAGCACGGCACATGGGCTGAGGCTCTCACGCATCAAGCCTTTGGCAAGAAGATCATCTACTTGTCGTTGCACCTCTTAAGTCTCTTGGGGGTTCATTCGATAGGCCAGTTTGTTTGGGAGGGTGGCATCAGGGATGAGGTCAATTTTGTGTTGTATGGTTCTTTTGGGAGGGAGGCCATGGGGGATCTCACTAGGGAAGACATGTTGGAAATCTTTGAGGAGAGGGGAAAGCAAAGGATGGGAAGAATCCTTAGCTTCGGCCAGTTCTTGGCGAAGTAGAATCCATTCCTTGAAATCATCATATTCATGGAGTTGGGAATGGAGTACGGTAGTGAGAAAGACATCCATGCTAGGAGTGTCTTAAGGCCTTTTTTGTGAGTTGGATTTGAGAGGGGTAAGGGTGATCTTTTTGTGGTCTTTGGAAAATGTGTATGTGTTTAACCAACCATCATGCATCACACTTCTATCAAACAACCATGGACGTCCCAAGAGGACATGACAAGCATCCATGGGCACAATATCACACCAAATCTCATCCTTGTAACTTTTGCCAATTGAAAAGCCAAGTAAACAACGAGAGGAGATTTGCAAGACTTTACCTTGATTGAGCCATTGTATGGTGTAAGGGCTTAGGTGTGGAGAGATCGAAAGCTTGAGCTTGTCCACTAGAGTCTTGGAAGCAATATTGGCACAACTTCCAACATCAATAATAAGAGAGAAAACCTTCCCTTTCACGGTATACAGGGTGTGGAAGATGTTCTCCCTTTACTCCATGTTAGTTTGGGAAGCAATACCACTCAAGGCTCTTCTTATCACAAGCATTTCTCCTTCATGGGGTCCCTCTTCAACTTCTTCAAGAGCCTCGATCAAGAGAAGCTCCTTTTCTTCCCCATCATTCTCATCATCTAGCTCCTCACAAGAAGCTTGATATTTGGCCAAAGTGACAACTCTTTTGTTGGGACCCTCAAAAGCAAAGTGTCCAAGGCCTTGACATCGGAAACATCTCTTCTTGTCACTAGGCTTTGGGGGTTGTTTTGAGGGGGATTGAGGGGGATTTGGTGGAGGGGGTCTTATGTTTGAGTTTGGAGTTGATTTGGGAGGGTAGTATAAGGGCTTTTGGAATGGGTAAGGATGGGGGTTAGGCTTGGAGGTCATGCCCTTGCCCTTGGCTTTCTTTTGTGACTCAACTTTGTGAGCTAAGACACTAAGCTCATCTAAGGAAGTGTAAGGGTGGAGTTCAACAACGTGAGCAATTTCATCATTCAAACCATTCAAGTATCTAATCAAAGTTTAAGACTCATCCTCCGTCAAATCACATTTCAACAACAATTGCTCAAACTCTCTAGTGTATTCTTCTACACTCTTAGACCCTTGTTTGAGGTGATGGAGTTTAAGGAAGTTGTCTTGCAAGTAATGGGGTGGCAAAAACTAGGACTTAAGTTTGGACTTCATTTTCTCCCAAGCTCTTATCTTCCCTTTACCCTTCCTAGCTCTCTTATTCACAACATTTGACCACCAAATGGAAGCATACTTTTGAAGTTTTAAAGCAACAAGCTTTACCTTTCTTTCATCGGGGATGTCTTTGAACTCAACGACTCTTTCAACGGTTTGCAGCCAATCCAAGAGCACATTCGGATCAAGTTGACCTTCAAAGTTAGGAATACCCACCTTGAAGTCATTGTAGCTTCGGTCTTGAGGCCTATGATGCCTCTTTGGTCTTCTTTCATAGACATCCTCACTGGAGTCTTCAAGTGAGTTGCTTTCTTCTTCTTCTTCGGAGTCATCCGAGTCTTGCTTGCTTGTACTCCTAGAACTTCTCAAGATCCTTCTCTTCTCTTGCATCATTCGACCAAGTTGTGCTTAAAGGTACTTGACATGGGCTTCTAGCTCGGCCTTCTCTCTCAAAGCTTGCTCGATCACTTGCTCGGGGGTAAGGCTAGAGGACATGATGGCTTTAGAGTGAGGAGTGGCTGTTTTGGGATGGGAAGGGGCTGGCACGGTCGTGTGGGTTGGCACGGGGTGGTTGTGCTAAGCTACGGCAATGGAAGGGAAGGGAAGAAGGGTGGCACAGTTGTGCCTATGCGGCACGGGGTAGCCGTGCTAGGTTTCTGATTGGGCAGGGCTGGAAGTTTGTGAAGGAATGGGCTTGGGCTGTTTTGTGGTTCTTGTGTTTGGGGATATGTTTGGTGATGGAAGCTTAGCCAAGAGGGTAGCCTAAGCTCTAATACCACTTGATGTATTCAAGTTTCACTAAGGCAAAGATTTGCTAAAGTGAATCAAGAATGCATATGGATAGGAAGATGCCAAATGAAATCAAGAACCAAGATAGAACAAGTGGACTAGCAAGGGTGATGTAAACCCACCTTGGTTTGCACACTTGGGCAATCTTCTTCCTTCAACTAAGTTACATAAATTAATCACCTTCTTAGTTGAATTAAGAAGACCAAGAGACCCACTTGAGGTTGCCAAACACCCAAGATATAACACTAGGAATTTGAAGAGAAATGGAGAGAGTTTTCACAACTCAAAGCATAATGCAAGTTCATCAATCCTTTCTTGGCAGCCCAAGGCCTCCCTTATATAGTGGGGAACCTTTAACAAGCTGCAAAATAGGGGAACAACAAGTACTTACACGTCCAAAAGCATGGGGGGACCAAAAAGCAAAAGACAAAAGCTGAAAAGTGCATTTACTTTGTGTCAGCAACTTTTCAGTGCACAAGGGACAACTTCAAACAGCTATAACTCCTAGGTTTGTCACTCAAATTGGCTGAAATAGGTCCTGTTGGAAAGATCCTGAAGTCATATTTCACAGGCATCATGTTGCATGCCATTTGGAGTATCCTTTTTGGGAGATATGGGGCAAACGGTGCATCATATGCAAACTAGGACAGTTTCTGCTCCTTCTAGAAAAAGGCTCCCATTGACTTATTTCCTAAATGCCTAACCTAGAACTCTTTATATGCCCTTAATTTGACATATTAAGGGTTTCAAAAAGTAATTTTTCAGCCCTTTAAGTCCACCATAAGTTTGGGTAATTAGGCTTACAAAACCGGGCCAATTTCTGTCCGAACCGGGCAGCATGTGCAACGCATGGTTGATGACTCCTTGAACCATGGAATGAACCTATTTGACCTCCTTGGTGTTTTTAGGGTCCCTTAGGCTGATGGGTTGGTCTTCACTTGGTTCCAAAGGATGGTCCCCATCAGAAGGTGTGTTCTATGAAGAATTGAAGTTTAAGGGCTTAATCCATGAGCCCTTAAGTACTTGTGTTGTGTCTTCTCTTTTGGTGCCTAAAAAGGATGGTGGGATGCTTATGTGTGTGGATAGTAGAGCCATTAACAAGATCACAATCAAGTATAGGTATCCTACATCTATACTTGAAGACATGCTAGATGAATTACATGCCTCTAAGGTGTTTTCAAAGATAGACCTTCGAAGTGGATACTACTATATTCGGATTAGAGAAGGTGACGAATGGAAGACAGCCTTTAAGACTAAGGGATGGCTTTATGAATGGTTGGTTATGCCCTTTAGTCTTTCAAATGCACCTAGCACATTCATGAGATTAATGAATCAAGTTCTCAGGCAGTACATGGACAAGTTTGTGGTGGTTGAATGATATCCTAATCTATTCCAAGGATGAGCATAAGCATCAAGACCATTTAACTCAAGTTATGCTTGTTCTGGAATGTGAGAGACTCTTTGGTAACCTTAAGAAATGTGCCTTTTTCACTCCTGAGGTAACATTCTTAGGTTTCATTGTCACTAGTGATGGAATAAAGGCATATGAAAGCAAGATTGAAGCTATTCGGTCATAGTGTACTCCTAAGTCAATTCATGAAGTTTGAGCTTTTCATGGATTAGCTTCTTTTTATAGGAGCTTTATTCAAGGTTTTACCGCAATCATGACTCCCATGACTGAAGTTATCAAAGGTACATCATTCCTTTGTACACCCAAAGCTCAATCTGCCTTTGAAGAGATCAAAAGAAGACTTACTCAATTGTCCTCTCTTTGTTGTGCTTTAGTAAGATCTTTGAAGTTGAATATGATGCCTCTTGAGTTGGCATAGGTGGTGTTCTTACTCAAAAAGGTAAGCCATTAGCCTTCTTTAGTGAGAAACTATGCATTCAAGAAGAAAATACTCCACCTATGATAAGGAATTCTATGCAATTGTAAGATGTTTAGAGCATTGGAGTCATTGTTTGATTGCAAGTGAGTTTATTCTCCATTCTGATCATGAAGCTTTGAAGTATATTCAAGGCCAATACAAGTTAAACTCTCGCCATGCTAAGTGGGTTGAGTTTCTTCGGTCATTTCACTTCACAATCAAGTATAAATCTTGAAAGCTTAACCAAGGTGTCGATGCCCTATCACGGAGGTATCTACTTTTGTTTCACTTAGATGCTTGTGTACTTGGCTTTCTGCATCTAAAAGCTTTATACGCTGAAGATGAAGACTTTGGGGAGTTGTTTGCTGAATGTTCAAAACCCCCGAAAGGTGATTTCTTTATTCAAGGAGCGTTTCTTTTCAAGGGTACATGGTTGTGTGTACCAAGGTTTAGCAAAAGAGAGTTCTTAATCAAGGAAGTTCATAGAGGTTCTCTAGCTGGTCACTATGGTGAAAAAAAAGACACTCATCATAGTAAGGGAGCATTACTACTAGCCAAGTATGGAGAAAGATGTACAGGACATTTTGAAGAGGTGTGGGACTTGTCAACTGGCCAAAAGTCACTCCTTACCCCACGGCCTTTAACCACCTTTGCCAATTCCTACTACTCCTTAGGTTGATGTAAGCATGGATTTCATTCTTGGACTACCTAAAACCAAAAGGAACAAACAATCAATCTTTGTTGTGGTAAACAGGTTCTCAAAAATGTCCCATTTCATTCCATGTAACAAAACTAATGATGCTACACATATTTCTGAGTTATATTTCAAGGAGGTGGCTAGATTACATGGTATACCTAGATCAATTGTTTCTGATTAGGATACTAAGTTCCTTAGCCATTGCTGGATTACTTTGTGGAGGAAATTGGGTACCAAACTCAAGTATTGTACCACTTGCCATCCACAAACTGATGGGGAAACTGAGGTCACAACTTGAACCCTAGGAACACTTCTAAGAGCTTTGATTAAACCTTATGCCAAGGCTTGGGATTTGCTTTTACCCTATGCAGAATTTGCTTGTAACAGGGCTCCTAGCAAGGCTACTGGTCTATCACCATTGAAGGTGGTATATGGGATTGATCCTATTAGTCCAGTTGATCTTACTCCATGACCTCCATATCAAAAGCCTAGTGCGGATGCAGCAGCTAGGGTAGAAGAAATCCGCAAGATACATGAGTTGATGAGGAGCAAAATAAAGAAGATCAATGCATCCTATCAAGCTGATGGAAACCCATCTAGTCCAGATCATGTTCATGAGGAGAATATTCCATCACGTCCAAGAACAAGATCACAAACCAAAAGAATGGCTCTTATGTTGGATGAAGAAGGAGTTGGCACAAACGGGTTCACTAGTTTCAAAGTGCCCGGTTTTGTGCATTCGATTTCCTAAGCTACATTGTAGCTTATGACTAACATTTTTGCATTTTTGGAATCCTTTTGGTGTTGTTTTTGTAGGTATAAAAAGAGTTTCAAGTCATACATTCAAAGGGATTGGAGATCAAGTCATTTTCGAAGTAACCCCAATTTTTGTCCGGTTTTGCGCGGTTTACAGTAACGATTTATTTAACCCACAAAACCATGTCGAAACCTTGATCTTATTGATGGGGGGGATTCTACACGTCCTAAAACTACCCCCCCCCCACCTTTAAAATTCAAGTTATAGCCATTTTTGCACCACAAAAAAATTGCACCAAAAAACCGAGCCAAACCGGTTCACCAAAACCGGTTTTGTCAAACCCGGTTTATTTTTCCCCATATGGCCGGCCACCCTCTCCACAACCATGCTGCAAATTGCTTCTCAAGATTGGCACACTCTTCAAGTTGTCTTGGAATGAAGAAAGCCTTGAAAAGAACAACCAATGGGATGAAGATTGGTGTCACCATGTGCTTGCTTGTGATTGGCTAGCCGTTTTCTTCTTCAACACACTTTGGCTGCCCATGTGCAAGTGGCCTTCAATCTCAGCATGAGTTAGTGTTAATCAAGGTCCTAAGTAATATGCAATCAAGCTAGGCAAGGATTAGATGCATAGTTTGATGTATTAGATGTTAGTTAATCATGTATTGTTGTAACTAGTTGTATTAGTAGTTAATCTTGTCATTAGGTTAGTCCTAACACTTTTCCTCACTAGGAAGGAAAGTGATGTGGACCTTTCTTAGCCTAGTGTTGTATTTTCAACTAGTATGTAAGGCCATTTTGGCCAAGGAAGAAGAATCATCTCAGAATTTTTCAGCTTGAAAGCCTAGAGAGCTTGTTTTCTCTCAAACACAAATCCTTGCTTGCTTATCTTAGTTTAGGCCAAACTAAGTGGTGTCCAAGTGAGTCTTAATCTTGATTAAGTGGTGATTCTGTATCTTA
>JACYFF010031955.1:71763513-71810342 GCA_017589665.1 Selenicereus undatus
CCGTGCCTTTTCTTCACTTCACGGTTTTTGTGGGCAGCAAGTAGGCACGGCCTACCCGTGCCCCTAGGCACGACCGTGCCCCCCCCCCCCCTTGTCGTAGCCAAAAGTCTTTCTTTTCTTCTCCCTTTGATGTGTAGTGGCTTGGGTAGTGTTTTCCCTTGACACTTACATCACAAGCTCAAGCCAACAAACACAAGTAGAAGGTGGTATTTCAACCTGGAGACCTCGTATGGATACACTTAAGGAAAGAGAGATTTTCTTCAAAGAGGAAGAACAAGCTCATGCCAAAGACTGATGGTCCATTTGAGGTACTTGAAAATATTAATGACAATGCTTATAAGGTTGATTTGCCAGGGGACTACGGAGTTTCAGCTACATTCAATGTGGCTGACTTGAGTGTGTACCAAGCCGATGATCACCTTGCAGATTTAAGTATCAAATCTCTTCAACAATGGGAGGATGATGGAGTCCCCTTTAGCCAAGACATGGAAGAGGGTCCTAAGAGTCCAGCGAGGTCCAATGCAAGTTCCAAAGTCCAAGTTATGGCCCAAATTTTGGAAAAGGGCCAAACTAATGCAACCGGGTTAAACAACCAGAAATTACTCGGATTTGTTCAACCAATTTCTTAAGCTACATTTTTGTTTAAGTTTGATATTTTTGTATTTTTGGGATCCTTAAGATATTTGCTTTCAGGTCCATGTATTCAAAGTTAATCATGCACAGCTGAAGTTAAGAGATCAAGGCATTTTGTTCAATCTTCCAGTTTTAGTCCAAAACTTCACGGTAAAATATTTTAGTAGAAATCTCCTACTTAAACATGACTTAACCTTGATTTCTTGATTGGGGGGGTTTTTCCACACCCTAAGGATTCCCGTCATGTCTTGAAATTAAAATCATGCTCACTTTTGATTGGTGGAAACAAGGGTACAAAATCGGACTGAAAACTAATTCTAAGAACCCTGGTAAGCTGTTGCGTCTTTTGTCACTCTCAAGTGGGTTTGCTCAGCTTCTTCTCTACTTGCTTGCTTCAATCTGGAGTCTAGTAGCTAGGAACATCAACATTTGCTACTTTGAAGCAATGGGAAGAGCTTAACCAATTAGGGCAAAAAGGAAGAAATCTCACCATGCATTCTATTTGGCCAGCCGAAAAGGGAGCATGCTTAACGGCTATTTTTCTCCACTTTTTTGCTATTAAGCTGATGTATTAGCTTAATTAAAGTCTAGTAAAGTTAAGTACATCATTTGTTTTGCTTTCCTTAATGTTCGGGGTGGTAATTAGTTTAACTAAGCAAGCTTGTAAACTAGTTTAGCCTTAAGCACGTAGATTAGTTTGTTTAAGATGCTTCCTTTCTAGGGAGGAAACCTCAGTCTGGCTTATATGCTGCGTAGTTGCTTGCTTGGTCGTGTATTAATGCCTTACCAATGCTCACTTTGTAGTCAGAACTTGAATATTGGATGAAAACCATAATTGAGAGCACTTTGCCTTCATTCCCCTAAATACTTCACTTGCTTATCCTTAATTTGGCCGATTAAGGTAGCGATCAAGTAAGGCCTAAACCTAGATTAAGTGGTGTTTCTGTATCTCAATCATAGTTTAGGGACCCCAAACTCAAGTTTAGTGGTGATTATGTATCCAAACAAGAGTTTAGTCTATCTTTTATTCAAACATTCATCCACGGATTCACATAGACTTTAGCTTGAATTCAATTTGCTTTGCTTTTAGCTTTGAATTCAGGTTTGAGTGTTCATACTTCCCTTCCAAGATACATCATATTTGGTATCAGGGCTTTGGTTTCTCCTTAGCCTGGTACGTTTGTCCACTTTTCAAAATCATACCCATTCAATTCCAAAGACAATCCTTGTTTGAACTTAAACACAATCTGAGAGCAAGATGAGTTCTAGCATGAGTTTGGAATAGAAATTTGATGTTCTTATGAGGCAGAATGAAATGTTGCTGAAGAAGATCCATGAGGATTCTCAACATAACCAGGAAACTCAAGCTCAAAATGAATACTTACAAAAGCAACTTGGTTCCTTCTTGAAGCAAAAGCAAAAGATGAACGAAGAACCTCTCCAATCTGTACCAAGAAGGCAAGAGCAAGTCTTTAGTCATAACCATGATTCATCTAGTGAAGATGAACCATTGAGAATTACTAGACTAGAACCACGGTTTCAAGCAAGTGCAAACGATTTCAAGGTTGAAATCCTAGAGTTTGAAGGTAAGCTTGATTGAGAAGAGTTTTTAGATTGCTTGCATACTCTTAAATGATTTTTTGAGTACAAAGACGTTCCAAAGGACAAGAATGCCAAGATAGTGGCCTTAAGACTTAGAAAATATGCTTCATTATAGTGGACTAATCTATGTACTAAACGGGTTAGAGAAAGAAAGTCTAAAATCAGAACATAGGAGAAGATGAAGTCCAAGCTTAAGGCTAGGTTTCTTCCCCCTACCTACGTTCCAAGTTGCCATTCTCAACTTCATAACTTCACTCAAGGCAATCTGAATGTAGAGGAGTATACAGGGGAGTTTGAGAAGCTTGTAATCAAATGTGATTTAAAAGAACCCGAAGAGCAAACCATTGTTAGATACTTAGGAGGTCTTGATCCAAGGTATGCTAATGTGGTTGATTTGCAAGCCTATACCACTTTTGACGAAGTTTCTATGTTGGCTCACAAGGTTGAGCAATACAAGAAAGCAGGACAGCCCCCTAAGCCACAAAATCCTAACCCCTTTACCCGGAACCAACCCTTTAACAAAGGGAGCTCTAATCCCATTTCCAAGCCACAAAATCCATCCCCTTCCTTTTCACAAAGTACCCCAGCTCCACGAAAGACCCAAACTCCTCAAAATAGACCCCATCTAAACCTCATGAACAATAGAAGATGCTTTAAATGCAAAGGACTTGGGCATATAGCTTCAGAATGTCCAAACCGTAAGGTAATCACCTTAGCCGAATGGTCAGCCATGAAAGAGGTGTTTGAAGAAGAAGAAAAGGAGGCTGAGCTTCAGGTTGAGCTTGAGGAAACTCAAGAAGTAGTGGAAGAGGTTGATGAAGGTGAATTACTAGTTTTGAGAAGAGTTCTAAGCAACCGGAAAGGAGTAAAGGATGAATAGAAGGAGAACATATTCCATTCCCGTTGTACAGTTCAAGTGAAGGTATGTTCTGTGATTATTGATGGAGGAAGTTGTGCAAATGTGGTTTCTCTAAGCATGATTGAGAAGTAAGGATTGCAAACTATGACTCATCCACACCCTTACAACATTCAATGGTCTAATCAAAGCAAGGGAATCCAAGTGAACTCACGGTGCTTAGTTTCTTTCTCCATTGGAAAGAACTATCAAGATGAACTTTGGTGTGATGTATTCCTATGGATGCTTGTCATATGCTTTTGGGAAGACCATGGATGCATGATCTTCAGGTTATGCATAATGGTTACTTGAATACTTACTCCTTTAAGGATGGTAAGAAGATCACTTTAGCCCCTTTACCCCCATCAAAACTCACTGAAATCAAGCCTCAAAACAAGCGAAACCATTCTGATTTGCTACTGGCAGTTAGTCATCCATTGTTAAACACCTCTCAGCATGAATTTAAGGCCTTTAAGGAGTGGATTGTAAGCATTCAAGATGAACCAGAAAACCCTTTACCCACTCAACCTGTAGCCAAGACACTTATACAAAACTTCTATCACTTATTTCCTGAGGAGATACCTACGAGATTACCTCCTAAAAGGGATATCTAACACCACATTGATCTCATTCCTGGTTCCATTCTACCTAATAAGCCAGCTTATAGTATGAATCCAAAGGATACCATAGAGATAAGACAGCAAGTAAAAGAATTGAAGTCTAAGGGCTTAATCCATGAGCCCTTAAGTACATGTGCTGTGCCTTCTCTTTTGGTGCCTAAAAAGGATGGTGGGATACGTATGTGTGTGGATAGTAGAGCCATTAACAAGATCAAAATCAAGTATAGGTATCCCATACTTAGACTTGAAGACATGCTAGATGAATTACATGGCTCTAAGGTGTTTTCAAAGATAGGCCTTCAGAGTGGATACTACTAGATTCGGATTAGAGAAGGTGATGAATGGAAGACAGCCTTTAAGACTAAGGGATGGCTTTATGAATGGTTGGTTATGCCCTTTAGTCTTTCAAATGCACCTAGCACATTCATGAGATTAATGAATCAAGTTTTCAGGCCGTACATAGGTAAGTTTGTGGTGGTTTACTTCGAATGATATCCGAATCTATTCAAAGGATGAGCATGAGCATCAAGACCATTTAACTCAAGTTATGCTTGTTCTGGATCATGAGAGACTCTTTCGTAACCTTAAGAAATGTGCCTTTTTCACTCCTGATGTAACATTCTTGCGTTTCATTGTCACTGGTGATGGTATAAAGGCATATGAAAGCAAGATTGAAGCTATTCGGTCATGGCGTACTCCTAAGTCAATTCATGATGTTCGAGCTTTTCATGGATTAGCTTCTTTTTATAGGAGGTTTATCGGATGTTTTAGCATATTCATGGCTCCCATGACTCAAGTTATCAAAGGTAAATCATTCCTTTGGACACCAAAAGCTCAATCTGCCTTTGAAGATATCAAAAGAAGACTCACTCAAGCACCTATCCTCTCTTTGCCGTGCTTTAGTAAGATCTTTGAAGCTGAATATGATCCCTCTAGAATTGGCATAGGTGGTGTTCTTACCCAAAAAGGTAAGCCATTAGCCTTCTTTAGTGAGAAACTATGTGATTCAAGAAGAAAATGTTCCACCTATGATAAGGAATTCTATGCAATTGTAAGATGTTTGGAGCATTGGAGTCATTATTTGATTGCAAGTGAGTTTATTCTCCATTCTGATCATGAAACTTTGAAGTATATTCAAGACCAACACAAGTGAAACTCGCGCCATGCTAAGTGGATTGAGTTTCTCCAGTCATTTCACTTCACAATCAAGCATACATCTGGAAAGCTTAACCAAGGTGCCGATGCCCTATCACGGAGGTATCTACTTTTGTTTCACTTAGATGCTTGTGTACTTGGCTTTCAGCATCTAAAAGCTTTATACGCTGAAGATGAAGACTTTGGGGAGTTGTTTGCTGAATGTTCAAAACCCCCAAAAGGTGATTTCTTTATTCAAGAAGCGTTTCTTTTCAAGGGTACACGACTGTGTGTACCAAGGTTTAGCACAAGAGAGTTCTTAATCAGGGAAGTTCATAGACGTTCTCTAGCTGGTCGCTATGGTGAAAAAAAGACATTCATCATGGTAAGGGAGCATTACTACTAGCTAGGTATGGAGAAAGATGTACAGGACATTTTGAAGAAGTGCGGGACTTGTCAACTGGCCAAAAGTCACTCCTTACCCCCCACGGCCTTTAACCACGTTTGCCAATTCCTACTACTCCTTAGGTTGATGTAAGCATGGATTTCATTCTGGGACTACCTAAAAACCAAAGGAACAAAGACTCAATCTTTGTTGCGGTAGATAGGTTCTAAAAAATGTCCCATTTCATTCCATGTAACAAAACTAATGATGCTACACATATTTCTGAGTTGTATTTCAATGAGGTGGCTAGATTACATGGTATATGTAGATAAATTGTTTCTGATCGGGATACTAAGTTCCTTAGCCATTTCTGGATTACTTTGTGGAGGAAATTAGGTACCAAACTCAAGCATTGTACCACTTGCCATCCACAAACTGATGGGGAAACTGAGGTCACAAATCGAACCCTAGGAACACTTCTAAGGGCTTTGATTAAACCTTATGTTAAGGCTAGGGATTTTCTTTTACCCTATGCAGAATTTGCTTGCAACAGAGCTCCTGGCAAGGCTATTGGTCTATCACCATTCAAGGTGGTCTATGGGATTGATCCTATTAGTCTACTTGATTTTACTCCATGACCTCAAGATCAAAAGCCAAGTGCGGATGCAGCAACTAGGGTAGAAGAAATCTAGAAGATACATGAGTTGGTGAGGAGAAAAATAGAGAAGATCAATGCATCCTACCAAGCTCAAGCCAACAAACACAAGAAGAAGGTGGTATTTCAACCTGGAGACCTCGTATGGATACACTTAAGGAAAGAGAGATTTCCTTCAAAGAGGAAGAACAAGCTCATGCCAAGAGCTGATGGTCCATTTGAGGTACTTGAAAATATTCATGAAAATGCTTATAAGGTTGATTTGCCAGGGGACTCTGGAGTTTCAACTACATTCAATGTGGCTAACTTGAATGCGTACCAAGCCGATGATCACCTTGCAGATTGAAGGATAAAATCTCTTCAAAAATAGGAGGATGATGGAGTCCCCTTCAGCTAAGACGTGTTAGAGGTTCCTAAGATTCCAGCTAGGTCCAATGCAAGTTCCAAAGTCCAAGCTATGGCTCAAATTTTGGAAAAAAGCCAATCTAATGCAACCGGGTTAAACAGCTAGAAATTACCTGGTTTTGTTCATCTGACTTCTTAAGCTACACTGTGGCTTAAGTTTGATATTTTTGTATTTTTTGGATCCTTAAGATGTTAGCTTTCAGGTCCAAGCATTCAAAGTTAATCATGCACAGCCGAAGTCAAGAGATCAAGGCATTTTGTTCAATCTGCCAGTTTTAGTCCAAAACTGCACGGTAAAATATTTTAGTAGAAATCTCCTACTTAAACATGATTTAACCTTGATTTCTTTCCTGTGGGGGGTTTGTACACACCCTAAGAATTCCCCCTATAGCCTGCAATTAAAATCATGCTCACTTTTGATTTTTGGAAACAAGGGTACAAAACCCGGCTGAAAACTGATTCTTAGAACCCTGGTAAGCCGCTGCGTGTTTTTTCCTTCTCAAGTGGGTTTGCTCAGCTTCTTCTCTGTTTTCTTGCTTCAATCATGAGTCTAGCAGCCAAGAACATCATCCTTTGCTGCTTTGAAGCCTTGGGAAGAGCTTAACCAATGAGGACAAAAAGGAAGAAATCTCACCATGCATTCTGATTGGCCAGCCGCAAAGGAAGCTTGCTTACTGGCTGTTTTTCTCCACTTGTTTGCTCGTAAAGTGATGTATTAGCTTAATGAAAGTGTATTAAATTTAAGTACATTATTTGTTTTACTTTCCTTAATGTTCTGGTTGTAATTAGTTTAGTTAAGCAAGCTTGTAAACTAGTTTAGCCTTAAGCGCGCAGATTACTTTGTTTAAGATGCTTCCTTCCTAGGGAGAGGAAACCTCATTCTAGCTTGTATGCTACGTAGTTGCATGCTTGGTTGTGGATTAATGCCTTACCAATGCTCAGTTTGTAATCAGAACTTGAATATTGGATGAAAACCATAATATAGAGCACTTTACTTTTGTTCCCCTAAATACTTCACTTGCTTATCCTTAATTTGGTCGATTAAGGTGGTGATCAAGTAAGCCTAAACCTTGATTAAGTGGTGTTTATGTATCTTAATCATAGTTTAGAGATTAGTGGTGCTTTTGTATCTAAACAAGAGTTTTGTTTATCCTTTATTCAAACATCCATCCACGGATTCACCTGGACTTTGGCTTGAATTCAGTTTGCTTTGCTTTTAACTTTGAATTCAGGTTTGAGCGTTCGTGTTTCCCTTCCAAGATACATCATATTTGGTATCAGAGCTTTGGTTTCTCCTTGGCTTGGTACATCCCTCCACTTTTCAGAATTGTACCCATTTAATTCCAACACATTCCATGTTTGAACTTAAACACAATCCGAGAGCAAGATGAGTTCCAGCATGAGTTTGGAAGGGAAATTTGATGCTCGTATGAGGCAGAATGAAATGTTGCTGAAGAAGATCCATGAGGATTCTCAACATAAGCAAGAAACTCAAGCTCAAAAGGAATACCTAGGAAAGCAGCTTGGTCCTTCTAGAAGCAAAAGCAAAAGATGAACGAAGAACCTCTCCAATCTGAACCAAGAAGGCAAGAGCAAGTCTTTAGTCATAACCTTGATTCATCTGGTGAACATGAACCATTGAGAATGACTACACCAGAACCACGGTTTCAAGCTAGTACAAATGATTTCAAGGTTGAAATCATTGAGTTTGGAGGTAAGCTTGATCCAAAAGATTTTTTAGATTGGTTGCATACTCTTGAATGAGTTTTTGAGAACAAAGATGTTCCAGAGGATAAGAAGGTCAAGTTAGTGGCCTTAAGACTTAGAAAATTTGCTTCATTATGGTGCACTAACCTATGTGCTAAACGGGTCAGAGAAAGAAAGTCTAAAATCAGAACATGGGAAACGATGAAGTCCAAGCTTAAGTCTAGGCTTCTTCCCCCTACCTACGTTCAAGATTGCTATTCTCAACTTCATAACTTCACTCAAGGCAATCTGAATGTAGAGGAGTGCACAAGGGAGTTTGAGAAGCTTGTAATAAAATGTGATTTACAAGAACCCAAAAAGCAAACCATTGGTAGATACTCAGGAGGTCTTGATCCTAGGTATGCTAATGTGGTTGATTTGCAAGCCTATACCACTTTTGACGAAGTTGTGTGCTGGCTCACAAGGTTGAGCAGCAAAAGAAAGCTAGACAGCCCCCTAAGCCACAAAATCCTCAGCCCTTTACCGGGAGCCAACCCTTTAATAAGGGAAGCTCCAATCCCATTTCCAAGGCACAAAATCTGTCCCCTTCCTTTCCACAAAGAACCCTAGCTCCACAAAAGACCCAAACTCCTCAAAATAGACCCCATCTGATGGAAGTGTGCAAGGGAAAACAAGGAAGAATGAAGAACACAAGCTAGAACTTAAGGGAGCTCACGGCTTCAAGGAGAACCCGATGCTAACTTAAGGAATTTCAAGTGTTTTCAAATGAATTTGAATAGTACTAAACTAGATGATTAGATAAGAGACACCACTAATCACTAGCTTAGGGCCCTTAATCTTGGATTAGGATAAGATACACCACCTAACCAAGGATTAAGACTCTCTTTGATCACCACTTAGTTCGGCCAAAAACTAAGATAAGCAATGAAAGTGTTTAAGGAAACTCAAGACACAAAGTCTTTTCTTTTCATTCAAAGTCACAGTATATGTTACAAAATGAACAACTAAGGCTTTTATATGGCCCTCTAGTACATGAAAGGAGCATTCCTTCTAAGCTAGGAAAGTCTTAAACTAACTTAAGCTAATTAACACACGGTTAGAACTAAAACAATCATAAGTCGAAAGTTTAAGGCACAAAATGGTAGTTTTCATTCTTAAAAACCTTTCCTAAGCATTAAGGAACCTTGGTGACTCAATTTCCTCTCTAAGGAGGTAATCTCCTCACGGCAGCCACCACAAAAGGCTGAAGAATACACGGCTGCCATGTGTTGCTAGAGTGGCCGGTTCATAGCTTGCAAAATGGAGGTTTCTTCTTGCTCCACGTGTTTGGCTCGTGTGTGGCTGGGTGGCAGCTTACCAAGCAGCTCAAAAATGACATATTAGGCAAGCACACACCTCTAGAAAACCCACCTAGGTAGGAAAACCAACAAGCTAAGCAACCGGGTATCTAGGTGTCGTTTCTGCCCGGTTTTGTCCTCCTGGGTTGACACCTCAAATGCTAAGTATTCTGATCTTTCCTTGCATGGTTGGAAACCTTAAGATGTCTAGAATACCCTCCATTTGGAATCAAAGCATTTGGACAACATTTGCCCCTTGAAAAAGGTTGAATACCCAAACTGTGCATAACCGGGTGCAAAACAGTATTGGACTGAAAAGTAGCTTCGTTCCTTAACCAAATGAACTCCAAACCTGATAATTCCAATTGGACTTGAAAGTTAAGACCTTAAACTTGTCATAACACCAAAAATTCAATGCTTAAACTTGGATTAAGCTTGAGAAATCAAGTACCAAAAACTGGGTAAAAATCTGGATGGATGACCGAGTGCATCAACTTGAATATCCTTCATTAAACAGCTTATGGTCGTGCACTTGGACTTGATTTCCTGATTATTTTGGATCAATTGAACATTAGTGGACCTTGTGGATGGACCTCCATCACTCTCCCCCTGTTGGGAAGATTTGATCCTCAAATCTGAAAGATAATCATCTGCTTCATAAGAACTTAAATCAGCAACGTTGAATGTAGCTGATAGTCCATAATCTCTTGGTAAATCCACCTTATAAGCATTATCATTAATCTTCTCCAAAATTTCAAATGGACCATCTGCTCTTGGCATCAGCTTGGTTTTCCTTTTGGAAGGAAAACGTTCTTTGCGAAGATGTATCCAAACTAGATCACCTGGCTTGAAAAGCTTTTCTCTCTTATACTTGTTAGCTTGAGCCGTATAGGATAGTGTAGCTTTCTCAATCTTGGCCTTCACTAACTCATGTAACTTCTGGATTTCTTCCACTCTAGCTGCAGCATCTGCACTAGGCCTTTGATTTAATGGCCATGGAATAAGATCAAGTGGGTTTAGGGGATCAATCTCATAGACCACTTTGAAGGGTGAAAGACTAGTAGCCTTACTTGGAGTTTTGTTGTATGCAAACTCAGCATGTGGAAGTAACAGATCCCAGGCCTTTGCTTGATTTTTAATCAAAACCCTTAAAAGAGTGCCATGGGTTCGATTAGTAACTTCTGTCTGCCCATCTATTTATGGATGACAAGTGGTACTATACTTGAGTTTAGTTCCAAGTTTCTTCCATAAAGTGATCCAAAAGTGACTTAAGAACTTGGTATCTCAATCTGAAACAATGGAATGGGGAATCCCATGTAGTCTCATAATCTCTTTAAAATAGAGCTCAGCAACATGAGTAGCATCATTAGTTTTGTTGCAGGCAATAAAGTGAGCCATCTTCGAAAATCACTCTACCACCACGAAGATAGAGTCCTTATTCCTTTGTGTCTTTGGTAAACCAAGTATGAAATGCATACTTACGTCCACCCAAGGCATGGTGGGAATAGGAAGTGGCGTGCATAACCCTTGTGGAAGTGAGTGACTCTTTGCAATTTAACATGTACTGCACCTTCTAATGATGTCTTGAACGTTCTTCTCCATGCCTGGCCAATAATAATGTTCCTTAAGCATGATTAGGGTCTTGTCTTCACCAAAATGACCAGCTAATGAACCAGCATGGACTTCTCGAATCAGTAACTCAAGAGTGCTGCATCTAAGGACACATAATCGAGCACCCTTAAAGAGAAAGCCTTCTTGAATTAAGAAATCCCCTTTGGGATGTTTTGTACACTCAGAATATAACATCTCAAAGTCTTCATCATCTTGATATAGTGCCTTTACATGCTCAAATCCAAGGACACAAGCATCCAATTGAAATAATAATAGACAAAGCCGAGAGAGTGCATCGGCTCCTTGGTTTAACTTGTTGGACTTATGCTTGATAGTGAAGTGAAAGGACTGGAGAAATTCAACCCATTTGGCATGGCGTGAGTTTAATTTGTGTTGGCCTTGAATATACTTCAAAGCCTCATGATCTGAATGAAGAATAAACTCACTAGCAATCAAATAGTGGCTCCAATGTTCTAAGCAACGAACGATTGCGTAGAACTCTTTATCATAAGTTGAATATCTCTTTCTGGTATCACATAGTTTCTCACTGAAGAAGGGCAAAGGACGTCCTTCCTGAGTAAGAATACCACCAATACCAACTCCAGAAGCATCACACTCAATTTCAAAGACTTTCTCAAAGCAAGGTAGGGCTAGGACTGGTGCTTGAGTTAGTCTTTCTTTCACTTCTTCAAAGGCAGCTTGGGCTTTAGGATTCCAAGTGAATGAGGAACCCTTGAGAACTTCAGTCATAGAAGCTAAAATAGTGCTGAAATTGCATATGAATCTCCTATAGAATGAAGCCAAGCCATGAAAGCTTCGAACATCATGCATACTTTTGGGAATAGGCCAAGTCCGAATAGCCTCGATCTTGCTTTCATCCACCTTTATACCATCTTCAGAAACGATATAACCTAAGAAGGTAACTTCATGGATAAAGAAGGTACACTTCTTAAGGTTACCAAACAATTTCTCCTTTTCAAGAACGAGCATCACCTGAGTTAAGTGATCTTGATACTCTTGCTCACTCTTGCTAAACACCAAGATATCATCAAAGTAAACGATAACAAATTTGCCCAAGTATGGCCGCAATACTTGATTCATCAATCTCATAAACGTACTAGGGGCGTTGGAAAGTCCAAATGGCATAACCAACCATTCATACAATCCTGAGGAGATACCCACGGGATTACCTCCTAAAAGGGATATCCAACACCACATTGATCTCATTCCTGGTTCCATTATACCTAATAAGCTAGCTTATAGGATGAATCCAAAGGAGACCATGGAGATACAACAGCAAGTTGAAGAATTAAAGTCTAAGGGCTTAATCCGTGAGTCCTTGAGTACTTGTATTGTGCCTGCTCTTTTGGTGCCTAAAAAGGATGGTGGGATGCGTATATGTGTGGATAGTAGAGCCATTAACAAGATCACAATCAAGTATAGGTATCCCATACCTAGATTTGAAGACATGCTTGATGAATTACATGGCTCTAATGTGTTTTCAAAGATAGACCTTCGAAGTGGATACAACCAGATTCGGACTAGAGAAGGTGATGAATGAAAGACAGCCTTTAAGACTAAGGGATGGCTTTATGAATGGTTGGTTAGTCCCTTTGGTCTTTCAAATGCACCTAGCACATTCATGAGATTAATGAATCAAGTTTTCAGGCCATACGTAGGCAAGTTTGTGGTGGTTTAATTCGAATGATACCCTAATCTATTCCAAGGTTGAGCATGAGCATCAAGACCATTTAACTCAAGTTATGCTTGTTCTAGAATGTGAGAGACTTTTTGGTAACCTTAACAAATGTGCCTTTTGTACTCCTTAGGTAACATTATTGGGTTACACTGTCACTGGTGATGGTATAAAGGCATATGAAAGCAAGATTGAAGCTATTCGGTCATGGCCTACTCCTAAGTCAATTCATGATGTTCTGGCCTTTCATGGATTAGCTTCTTTTTATATGAGGTTTATTCAAAGTTTTAGCATAATCATGTCTCCCATGACTCAAGTTATCAAAGGTACATCATTCCTTTGGACATCAAAAGCACAATCTGCCTTTGAAGAGATCAAAAGAAGACGTACTCAAGCACCTGTCCTCTCTTTACCGTGCTTTAGTAAGATCTTTGAAGTTGAATGTGATGCCTCTGGGGTTTAAATAGGTGGTGTTCTTACTCAAAAAGGTAACCCATTAGCCTTCTTCATTGAGAAACTATGTGATTTAAGAAGAAAATACTCCACCTATGATAAGGAATTCTATGCAATTGTAAGATGTTTAGAGCATTTGAGTCAACATTTGATTGCAACTGAGTCTATGCTCCATTCTGATCATGAAGCTTTGAAGTATATTCAAGACCAACACAAGTGAAACTCGTGCCATGCTAAGTGGAACTTAACCAACACAAGTGAAACTTCACAACCAAGCATAAATCTTGAAAGCTTAACCAAGGTGCCAATGCTCTATCACGGACGTATCTACTTTTGTTTCAATTAGATGCTTGTGTACTTGGTTTTCAGCATCTAAATGCTTTATATGCTGAAGATGAAGACTTTGGGGAGTTGTTTGCTGAATGTTCAAAACACCCCAAAGGTGATTTCTTTATTCACGAAGGGTTTCTTTCCAAGGGCACATGGTTGTGTGTACCAAGGTGTAGCACAAGAGACCTGTTAATCAGGGAAGTTCGTGGAGGTTCTCTAGTTGGTCACTATGGTGAAAACAAGACACTCATCATGCTGAGGGAGCATTACTACCGGCCAGGTATGGAGAAAGATGTATAGGACATTTTGAAGAGGTGTGGGACTTGTCAACTGGCCAAAAGTCACTCCTTACCCCCACGGCCTTTACACACCTTTGCCAATTCCTTCTACTCCTTGGTTTGATGTAAGTATGGATTTCATTCTCGGACTACCTAAAACCCAAAGGAACAAAGAATCAATCTTTGTTGTGGTAGACAGGTTCTCAAAAATGTCCTATTTCATTCCATGTAACAAAAGTAATGATGTTACACATATTTCTGAGTTGTATTTCAGGGAGGTGGCTAGATTACATGGTATACCTAGATCAATTGTTTCTGATCGGGGTACTAAGTTCCTTAGCCATTTCTGGATTATTTTGTGGAGGAAATTGGGTACCAAACTTAAGGATAGTATCACTTTCCATCCACAAACTGATGGGCAAACTGAGGTCGCAAATTGAACCCTAGGAACACTTCTAAGCGCTTTGATTAAACCTCATGCCAAGGCTTGGGATTTGCTTTTACCCCATGTAGAATTTGCTTACAGCAAGGCTCCTAGCAAGGCTACTGGTCTATCACCATTCAAGGTGGTCTATACGATTGATCCTATTAGTCCACTTGAACTTACTCCACGACCTCTAAATCAAAAGCCAAGTGCGGATGCACCAGCTAGGGTAGAAGAATTCTAGAAGATACATGAGTTGGTGAGGAGCAAAATAGAGAAGATAAATGCATTATATCAAGCTCAAGCCAACAAACACAAGGAGAATGTGGTATTTCAACCTGGAGACCTCGTATGGATACACTTAAGGAAAGAGAGATTTCCTTCAAAGAGGAATAACATGCTCATACTAGGGGCTGATGATCAATTTGAGGTACTTGAAAAGATTAATGACAATGCTTATAAGGTTGATTTTCTAGGAAGCTATGGAGTTTCAGCTATATTCAATGTGGCTGACTTGAGTGAGTACCAAGCCGATGATCACCTTGTAAATTTGAGGATCAAATCTCTTCAGCATGGGGAGGATGATAGAGTCCCCTTCAGCCAAGACACAGAAGAGGGTCCTAAGAGTCCAGCAAGGTCTAATGCAAGTTCCAAAGTTCAAGCTATGGCTCAAATTTTGGAAAAGAGCCAAACTAATGCAACCTAGTTTAACAGCCAGAAATTACCCGGTTTTGTTCATATGATTTCTTAAGCTACGTTGTGGCTTAAGTTTGATATTTTTTCATTTTTGGGATCCTTAGATGTTAGCTTTTAGGTCCAAGCATTCAAAGTTAATCATGCATAGTCGAAGTCAAGAGATAAAGGCATTTTGTTCAATCTGCCAGCTTTAGTCCAAAACTACACAGTAAAATATTTTAGTAGGCATCTCCTACTTAAACATGTTGGGGGGTTCATACACACCCTAAGGATTCCCCCCATGGCCTGAAATTAAAATCATGCTCACTTTTAATTAGTGGAAAAAAGGGTTCAAAACCTGGCTGAAAACTTATTCTAAGAACCCCGATAAGCTGTTACGTGTTTTTTCCTTTTCAAGTGGGTTTGTTCAGCTTGTTCTCTGCTTGCTTGCTTCAATCACGAGTCTAGCAGCTAGGAACATCATCATCTACTGCGTCGAAGCCTCAGGAAGAGCTTAACCAATTGAAGAAATCTTACCATGCATTCTGATTGCCCAACCGAAAAGGGAGCATGCTTTACGGCTGTTTTTCTCCACCTCTTTGCTAATAAACGAATGTATTAGCTTAATTAAAGTGTATTACACTTAAATACATCATTTTTTTTGCTTTCCTTAATGTTCTGGTTGTAATTAGTTAAGTTAACAAAGCTTGTAAACTAGTTTAGCCTTAAGCGCGTAGATTAGTTTGTTTAAGATGCTTCCTTCCTATGGAGGAAACCTCATTCTGGCTTGTATGCTGCGTAGTTCCTTGCTTGGTCGTGTATTAATGCCTTACCAATGCTCATTTTGTAATCAGAACTTGAATATTGGAAGAAAACCATAATTGAGAGCACTTTGCTTTCGTTCCCCTAAATACTTCACTTGCTTATCCTTAATTTGGTCGATTAAGACAGTGATCAAGTAAGGCCTAAACCTTGATTAAGTGGTATTTCTGTATCTTAATCACAATTTAGGGACCCTAAGCTCATGTTTAGTGGTGATTTTGTATCTAAATAAGAGTTTTGTCTATCCTTTATTCAAACATTCATCCATGGATTCACCTAGACTTTAGCTTGAATTCAGTTTGCTTTACATTTAGCTTTGAATTCAGGCTTGAGTGTTCGTGTTTCCCTTCTAAGATACATCATATTTGGTATCAGAGCTTTGGTTTCTCCATGGCCTGGTACGTCCCTCCAACTTTCATAATCACACCCATTTAATTCCAAACACATTCCTTGTTTGAACTAAAACACAATCCGAGAGCAAGATGAGTTCCAGCATGGGTATAGAAGAGAAATTTGATGCGCTTATGAAGCGGAATGAAATGTTGCTGAATAAGATCCATAAGGATTCTCAACATAACCAAGAAACTCAAACTCAAAATGAATACTTACGAAAGCAGCTTGGTTCCTTCTTGAAGCAAAAGCAAAACATGAATGGAGAACCTCTCCAATTTGAACCAAGAAGGCAAGAGCAAGTCTTTAGTCATAACCTTGATTCATGTAGTGAAGATGAACCATTGAGAATTACTAGACCAAAACCACGGTTTCAAGCTGGTACAAATGATTTCAAGGTTGAAATCCCAGAGTTTGAAGGTAAGCTTGACCCAAAAGAGTTTTTATATTGGTTGCATACTCTTGAATGAGTTTTTTAGTACAAAGATGTTCCAGGGGACAAGAAGGACAAGTTAGTGGCTTAAGACTTAGAAAATATGCTTCATTATGGTGGACTAACCTATGTGCTAAACGGGGCTAGAGAAAGAAAGTCTAAAATCAGAACATGGGAGAAGATGAAGTCCAAGATTAAGGCTAGGCTTCTTCCCCTTACCAACGTTCAAGATGGCTATTCTCTACTTCATAACTTGACTCAAGGCAATCTCAATGTAGAGGAGTACACAAGCGAGTTTGAGAAGCTTCTAATCAAATGTGATTTACAAGAACCCGAAGAGCAAACCATTGTTAGATACTTAGGACGTCTTGATCCTAGGTATGCTAATGTGGTTGATTCGCAAGCCTATACCACTTTTGATGAAGTTTCTGTGCTGGCTCACAAGGTTGAGCAACAAAAGAAAGCTAGACAACCCCCTAAGCCACAAAATCCCAAGCGCTTTACCCAGAACCAACCCTTTAACAAGGGGAGCTCTAATCCCATTTCCAAGCCACAAAATCCATCCCATTCCTTTCCACAAAGAACCCCAGCTACACAAAAGACCCAAACTCCTCAAAGTAGACCCCATCCAAACCCCATGAACAATAGAAGATGCTTTAAATGCCAAGGACTTGGGCACATAGCTTCAGACTGTCCAAACCGTAAGGTAATCACCTTAGCCGAATGGTCAGTCGTGAATGAGGTGTTTGAAGAAGAAGAAAAGGAGGATGATTATGAGGATGAACTTAAGGAAACTCAAGAAGTAGTGGAAGAGGCTGATGAAGGTGAATTACTAGTTTTGAGAAGAATTCTAAGCAACCAGAAAGGAGTAAAGGACCAACAGAGGGAGAACATATTCCATTACCGTTGTACAATTCAAGGGAAGGTATGTTTTGTGATCATTAATGGAGGAAACTGTGCAAATGTGGTTCTCTAAGCATGATTGAGAAGCAAGGATTGCAAACCATGACTCATCCACACCCTTACAACATTCAATGGCTGAATCAAAGCAAGGGAATCCAAGTGAACTCACTGTGCTTAGTTTCTTTCTCCATTGGAAAGAACTATCAAGATGAACTTTGGTGTGATGTCATTCCTATGGATGCTTGTCATACGCTTTTGGGAAGACCATGGCCGTATATCCATAAGGTTATACATAATGGTTACTTGAATACTTACTCCTTTACTAAGGATGGTAAGAGGATCACTTTAGCCCCTTTACCCCCAACAAAACTCCCTGAAATCAAGCCTCAAAACAAGCCAAACCATTCTTATTTGCTAGTAGCAGTTAGTCAACCATTGTCAAAGGCCTCTCAGCATGAATTTAAGGCCCTCAAGGAGTGGATTCTAAGCATTCAAGATGAACCAGAAAACCCTTTGCTCACTCACCCCGTAGCTAAGACACTAATGCAAAACTTCTGTCACTCATTTCCTGAGGAGATACCCATAGGATTACCTCCTAAAAGGGATATCCAACACCACATTGATCTCATTACTGGTTCCATTATACCTAACAACCTAGCTTATAGGATGAATCCAAAGGAGACTATGGAGATACAATGGCAAGTTGAAGAATTGAAGTCTAAGGGCTTAATCTGTGAGTCCTTGAGTACTTGCGTTGTGCCTGCTCTTTCGGTGCCTAAAAAGGATGGTGGGATGCGTATGTGTGTGGATAGTAGAGCCATTAACAAGATCAAAATCAAGTATAGGTATCCCATACCTAGACTTGAGGACATGCTTGATGAATTACATGGCTCTAAGGTGTTTTCAAAGATAGACCTTCGAAGTGGATACTACCAGATTCGATTTAGAGAAGGTGGTGAATGGAAGATGGCCTTTAAGACTAAGGGATGGCTTTATCAATGGTTGGTTAGTCCCTTTGGTCTTTCAAATGCACCTAGCACATTCATGAGATTAATGAATCGAGTTTTCAGGCCACAAGTAGGCAAGTTTGTGGTGGTTTACTTCGAATGATATCCTAATCTATTCCAAGGTTGAGCATGAGCATCAAGACCATTTAACTCAAGTTATGCTTGTTCTAGAACATGAGAGACCCTTTGGTAACCTTATGAAATGTGCCTTTTTCACTGCTGAGGTAACATTCTTGGGTCACATTGTCACTGGTGATGGTATAAAGGCATATGAAAGCAAGATTGAAGTTATTCGGTCATGGCCTACTCCTAAGTTAATTCATGATGTTCAAGCTTTTCATGGATTAGATTCTTTTTATAGGAGGTTTATTTGAAGTTTTAGCATAATCATGGCTCCTATGACTGAAGTTGTCAAAGGTACATCATTCCTTTCGACACCAAAAGCTCAATCTGCCTTTAAAGAGATCAAAAGAAGACTTACTCAAACAACTATCCTCTTTTTGTCGTGCTTTAGTAAGATCTTTGAAGTTGAATATGATGCGTCTGGAGTTGGCATTGGTGGTGTTCTCACTCAAAAACGTAAGCCATTAGCCTTCTTTAGTGGGAAACTGTGTGATTCAAGAAGAAAATATCCACCTATGATAAGGAATTCTATGCAATTATAAGATGTTTATAGCATTGGAGTCATTATTTAATTGCAAGTGAGTTTATTCTCCATTCTAATCATAAAGCTTTGAAGTATATTCAAGGCCCACATAAGTTAAACTCACACCATGCTAAGCCGGTTGATTTTCTCCAGTCATTTCACTTCACAATCAAGCATAAATCTGGAAAGCTTAACCTAGGTGTCGATGCCCTATCATGGAGGTATATACTTTTTTTTCAATTAGATGCTTGTGTACTTGGTTTTGAGCATCTAAAAGCTTTATATGCTAAAGATGAAGACTTCGGGGAGTTGTTTGCTGAATGTTCAAAAAACTCCAAAGGTGATTTCTTTATTCAAGGAAGGTTTCTTTCTAAGGGTACACGGTTGTGTGTACCAAGGTGTAGCACAAGAGATCTCTTAATCAGGGAAGTTCATCAAGGTTCTCTAACTGGTCACTATGGTGAAAACAAGACACTCATCGTGCTAAGGGAGCATTACTACTGGCCAGGCATGGAGAAAGATGTACAGGACATTTTAAAGAGCTATGGGACTTGTCAACATGCCAAAAGTCACTCTTTACCCCACGGCCTTTACACACCTTTGCCAATTCCTACTACTCCTTGGGTTGATGTGAGTATGGATTTCATTCTTCGACTACCTAAAACCCAAAGGAACAAAGACTCAATCTTTGTTGTGGTAGACAGGTTCTAAAAAGTGTCCCATTTTATTCCATATAACAAAACTAATGATGCTACACATATTTTTGAGTTGTATTTCGGGGAGGTGGCTAGATTAGATGGTATATGTAGATCAATTATTTCTAATCAGGATACTAAGTTCCTTAGCTATTTCTGAATTATTTTGTGGAGGAAATTGGGCACCAAACTCAAGTATATTGCCACTTGCCATCCACAAAATGATGGGCAAACTGAGGTCACAAATCGAACCCTAGGAAGGCTTCTAACGGCTTTAATTAAACCTCATGCCAAGGCTTGGGATTTGCTTTTGCCCGATGCAGAATTTGCTTACAACATGGCTCCCAGTAAGGCTACTCGTCTATCATCATTCAAGGTGGTCTATGGGATTGATCCTATTAGTCCACTTGATCTTAGTCTACGACCGCTAGATCAAAAGCCAAGTGCGGATGCAACAGCTGGGGTGAAAGAAATCCAAAAGATACATGAGTTGGTGAGGAGGAAAATAGAGAAGATCAATGCATCCTATCAAGCTCAAGCCAACAAACCTAAGAAGAAGGTGGTATTTCAACCTGGAGACCTCGTATGGATACACTTACGGAAAGAGAGATTTCTTTCAAGTAGGAAGAACAAGCTCATGCCAAGGGTTGATGGTTCATTTGAGGTACTTGAAAAGATTAATGACAATGCTTCTAAGGCTGATTTGCCAGGGGACTATGGAGTTTCAGCTACATTCAATGCGGCTAACTTGAGTGCATACCAAGCCGATGATCACCTTGCAGATTTGAGGATCAAATATCTTCAACAAGGGGACGGTGATGGAGTCCCCTTTAGCAAAGACATGGAAGGGGGTATTAAGAGTCGAGCAAGGTCCAATGCAAGTTCCAAAGTCCAAGCTATGGCTCAAATTTTGGAGAAGAGACAAACTAATGCAACCGAGTTAAACAACTAGAAATTACCCGATTTTGTTCATCTGATTTCTTAAGCAACATTGTGGCTTAAGTTTGATATTTTTGCATTTTTGGGATCCTTAAAATGTTAGCCTTCAGGTGCAAGCATTCAAAGTAAAACATACACAGTCGAAGTCAAGAGATCAAGGCATTTTGTTCAATTTGCCAGTTTTAGTCCAAAACTACATGGTAAAATGTTTTAGTGGAAATCTCCTACTTAAACGTGATTTAACCTTGATTTCTTTGTTGGGAGGGGGGTTGTGAATGCATTAAGGATTCCCCCCATGGCCTGAAATTAAAATCATGCTCACTTTTGACCAGTGGAAACAAGGGTACAAAACCGGGCCAAAAACTGATTCTAAGAACCTCGATAAGCTATTGCGTGTTTTTTCCCTCTCATGTAGGTTTGCTCTGCTTCTTCTCTACTTGCTTGCTTAAATCACAAGTCTAGCAACTAGGAACACCATCATTTGCTGCTTTGAAGCTTTGGGAAGCGCTTAACCAACAAGGGCAAAAAGGAAGAAATCTCACCATGCATTCTGAATGGGCAGTCGAAAAGGGAGCATTCTTTACGTCTGTTTTTCTCCACTTCTTTGCTAGTAAACTGATGTATTAGCTTAATTAAGGTGTATTAAAGTTAAGTACATCATTTGTTTTGCTTTCCTTAATGTTCTGGTTGTAATTAGTTCTGTTAAGCAAGCATATAAACTAGTTTAGCCTTAAGCGCGTAGATTAGTTTGTTTAAGACGCTTCCTTCCTAGGGAGGAAACCTCATTCTAGCTTGTATGCTGCCTAGTTGCTTAATTGGTCGTGTATTAATGCCTTACCAAGGCTCATTTTGTAATCAGAACTTGAATATTGAATGAAAACCAGAATTGAGAGCACTTTGCTTTCGTTCTCCTAAATACTTCACTTGCTTATCCTTAATTTGGTCGATTAAGGTGGTGATCAAGTAAGCCTAAACCTTGATTAAGTGGTGTTTCTGTATCTTAATCATAGTTTAGGGAACCTAAACTCAAGTTTAGTTGTGATTCTGTATCTAAACAAAAGTTTAGTCTATCATTTATTGAAACATTCATCCACGGATTCACCTAGACTTTAGCTTGAATTCAGTTTGCTTTGCTTTTAACTTTGAATTCAAGTTTGAGTGTTCGTGTTTCCCTTCCAAGCTAAATCATATTTTTTATTAGATTTTTGGTTTCTCCTTGGCCTGGTACAGCCCTCCACTTTTCAGAATCATACCCATTCAATTCCAAACACATTCCTTGTTTGAACTTAAACACAATCCGAGAGCAAGAAGAGTTCTAGCATGAGTTTGGAAGAGAAATTTAATGCTCTTATGAGGTAGAATGAAATGTTGCTGAACAAGATCCATGGGGATTCTCAACATCATGTATCTTTGAAGGATTGCAAGAAATCTATAGCAAGAATTCAATAGCTCACAGTTTAAGCAAGTTGAACTCGACTTAGTTCCTTGAACCCGTGTAGAAGATCAAAGGGAATGATAGAGCTAAACTCAATGTTTGGATACAGAAACACCACCAAACATGAGCTCAGGGTCCCTAAACTTTGATTAAGATCCAGAATCACTACCTAATCAAAGATTAGGAGTTACTTGAATACCACCTTAATCGACCAAATTAAGGATAAGCAAGTTAAGTATTTAAAAGAGAAAGCACGAAAGCTCTCAAGTTGTAATTCTGATTCAAAATGTAATAACCAGCAAATGGCCATGAGTTCCCTTTTGTTTACAAGCCTAACAAGTAAGCAAGCACCTAAACCTTTCCTTCCTAGAGAGGAAAGGTATTATCTTAAGCTAACTCTCATGGTTTGGACTAACCGTGTACAAACCTTGATTACAACTAATCTAATTACATTCAAAACATTAAAGAAACAAAAACAAATGATGTTCACAACTTAATCATGCTTATTTAAGTCTAATACAACCAACTCTAGCAAAATAAACAAAGGAGCAGCCGTAAAGTGAAAACCCCTTTTTGGCTAGCCAATAGAATCCGAGAGACAACTTCCCTTGCAGCTTGCTTCCCATTGTTGCCCTTTTCAAGATTGCGGCTGATGATTGCCTTTCTAGAAGCCTTAGGACGTGTACCAAGCCTTGGAGTGCGTGCCTCTCCAGCTAGAATGCAGCAAACCCACGAATTAAGGGAAAATAACCGGTTTGCACAAAACCGGGTGCACGGGTAGAATTGAGCCGGTTTTCAGACCTGTTTTAAGCTTAACAAAAGTGAGCATGATTTTGTTTTCAGACCATGGGGGGAAACCTTAGGGTCTATACAAACCCCCCTACAAAGAAATCAAGGTTAAATCATGTTTAGGGTAATTCTACTAAAACATTTAACCGTGCAGTTTTGAACCAAAACTGGCCGGTTTGACAAAAGGCCTTGATCTCCCATCTTCTTGTGAGTATGATTGGAAATTAATGCTTGGACCTGAAAGTAGACATCATAAGGATTCCAAAAATGTAAAAAATTCAAGACTTAAGCCACAATATAGCTTAAGTAATGAGATGAACAAAACCGGGCAATTTCTAGTCTTTACACCCAGTTACCTCAGTTTGGCCCTTCTCTATCATTTGAGCCATTGCTTGGACTTTGGAGCTTTTAAAGGACCTTGATTGACTTGTTGGACCTTCTTCCTCATTTTGGTTGGTGGGGACTATCATCTTGCCTTTGTTTAGAAGATTTGATCCTCAAATCAGCAAGGTAATCATCTTCTTAGTAAGCTTTCAAATAAGCTACATTGAATGTGGCTGAAACTCTATAATCACCTGGCAAATCAACCTTATAAGCATTGTCATTAATACGTTCAAGTACCTCAAATGGGCCATCAGCCCGTGGCATGAGCTTATTCTTCCTTTTGGATGGAAATCTTTCCTTCCTAAGGTGAATTCATACGAGGTCTCCAGGTTAAAAAACCACTTTCTTCTTATGTTTGTTGGCTTGAGCTTGGTATGCTGCATTAGTCTTCTCAATCTTGCTCTTTACCAACTCATTAATCTTCTTGATTTCTTCTACCCTTGATGCTGCATCAGCACTTGGCTTTTGGTCCATAGGTCATGGGGTAAGATCAAGTGGACTAAGGGGATCAATTCCATAGAGCACTTTGAAAGGAGAAAGACCAGTACCCTTGCTTAGTGTCCTATTATAAGCAAGCTCTGCATAGGGTAAAAGCAAATCCCAAGCTTTGGCATGAGGCTTAATCAAAGCTCTTAGGAGTGTTCCTAAGGTTCGATTAGTAACCTCACTTTGCCCATCAGTTTGTGGATGACAAGTAGTACTATATTTCAGCTTAGTACCTAACTTCTCCCACAAAGTAATCCAAAAGTGGCTTAAAAATTTGGTATCCCTATCAAAAACAATGGACATAGGAATACCATGTAATCTTGTCACCTCCCTGAAATACAACTTAGCAATATGTGTAGCATCATTAGTCTTGTTGCATGGAATGAAATGAGACATCTTAGAAAACCTATCAACCACAACAAAGATAGAATCCCTGTTCCTTTGGGTTTTAGGTAGTCCAAGAATGAAGTCCATACTTATATCAACCCATGTGAAGTGGGAATAGGTAGAGGAGTGTATAGTCTGTGGGGTAAAGAATGGCTTTTAGCCACTTGACATGTCCCACACCTCTTGAGTATGTCCTGCACGTCTCTCTCCATGGTTGGCTAATAGTAATGCTCCCCTAGCATGGTGACTGTCTTGTTTTCTCCGTAATGTCCAGCCAAAGATCCTCCATGAACTTCCCTTATAAGAAGCTCCCTTATGCTACACCTTGGTACACGCAACCGTGTACCCTTGAATAGAAATCCCTTCTGGATTAGAAAGTCTCCTTTGGGGTGTTTAGAAAAATCAGCATACAACTCCCCCAAAGTCTTCATCTCTGTCATACAAAGCTTTTAGATGCTCAAAACCAAGTACACAAGCATCTAACTGAAATAACAAAAGATACCTCCGAGATAGAGCATCTGCACCTTGATTGAATTTACCTGATTTATGCTTGATGGTGAAGTAATATGATTGCATAAACTCAACCTATTTGGCATGTCGTGAGCTCAACTTATGCTGGCCTTGTATATACTTTAAAGCTTCATGATCAAAATGTAAGATAAACTCACTTGCAATAAGATAATGACTCCAATTCTCTAAACATCTCACAATCGCATAGAATTCCTTATCATAAGTGGAGTACTTTCTTCTTGGATCACATAATTTCTCACTAAAGAAGGCTAGAGGTTTACCTTCATGAGTAAGAACTCCACCAATGCCAACACTAAAGGCATCACACTCAACTTCAAATACCTTACTAAAGCATGGCAAGGCTAGAACAGGTGCTTGAGTAAGTCTTGCTTTGATCTCCTTAAAGGCATATTGTGCTTTTGGATTCCACACAAATGATGTACCCTTGATAACTTCAGTCATGGGAGCCATAATGGTGTTGAAACCACGTATAAACCTCCTGTAGAAAGAAGCTAGTCCATGGAAAGCTCGAACATCATGTATGCTCTTTGGAACTGGCCAAGACCGAATAGCTTCTAACTTGCTTTCATCTGCCTTAATACCATCTCCAGTAACAATATAACCAAGAAATGTAACTTCAGGAGTAAAGAAAGCATATGTCTTAAGGTTACCAAATAACTTCTCACGTTCTAAGACAAGCATAACTTGAGTTAAGTGATCTTGATGTTCATGCTCATTCTCAGAATACACCAGCATATCATCAAAGTATACTACCACAAACTTCCCAATGTAAGGTCTAAACACTTGGTTCATTAACCTCATGAAAGTACTAGGTGCATTAGAAAGACCAAAGGGCATTACCAACCATTCATAAAGCCCTCCTTTAGTTTTGAAAGCTGTCTTCCATTCGTCACCTTCTCTAATTCTGATTTGGTAGTAACCACTTCAAAGATCGATCTTGGAGAACACCTTGGAGACATATAATTCATCTAGCATGTCTTCAAGTCTAGGTATTAGGTACCTATACTTGATGGTGATCTTGTTAATGGCTCTGCTATCAACACACATTCTCATTCCTCCATCCTTTTTAGGCACCAAGAGAGCTGGAACGGCACACGGGCTTAAGGACTCACGGATCAAGCCCTCGTCTTTCAATTCTTCAACCTGCCTTTGAATCTCCATGGTGTCTTTAGGATTCATCCTGTATGCTGGCTTGTTTGGCAGGATGGAACCTGGAATAAGATCAATGTGATGCTGGGTGTCCCTCTTAGGCGGCAAACCCGTAGGTATCTCCTCAGGAAACAAATGACAGAAGTTTTCAATGAGTGTTCTTGCTATGGGATGAGTGGGCATCAAACTTTTTGGCTCATCTTGCATGCTTAATATCCACTCGTTAAAGGCTCTAAACTCATGTTGTGAAGCCTTTAGAACTAGTTCACTTACGGACAGTAGGCAATTAGTGTGTTTGGGCTTGTTTTGTGGCTAAATTTCGTGGAGTTTGGATGGGGGTAAAGGGGCTAAGGTGATCTTCTTGCCATCCTTGGTAAATAAGCACGTATTTAGGTATCCATTATGCATAACATTTTGGTCATACAGCCATGGTCTCCCTAAAAGCATATGACATGCATCCATAGGAATAACATTACACCATAACTCATCTTGATAGTTCTTTGCAATGGAGAAAGAGATCAAACACCGAGAGTTCACCTGGATTCCTTTGCTTTGATTCAGCCATTAGATGTTGTAAGGATGTGGATGAGTCATTGTTCACAGGCCTAGCTGCTCAATCATGCTTAGAAAAACTACGTTTGCACAGCTCCCTCCATCAATAATCAAAGAGCACACTTTCCCTTGGGCAGTACATCGAGTGTGGAATATGTTTTTTCTTTGCTCATCTTTAACTCCTCTTTGGTTGATTAGAACTCTCCTTAAAACCAAGAGTTCTCCTTCATCAGCCTCTTCGACAACTTCTTCTTGAGTTTCCTCAAGTTCTAGTTCACTTTCAACTTCATTTTCCTCCTCTTCAAAATCCTCCTTCACGGTTGTCCGTTCAGCTAGGGTAATTACCTTTCTATTTGGACACTCCGAAGCTATATGCCTAAGCCCTTGACATTTGAAACACCTTCTATTGCTCATGGGATTAGGATGGGGTCTATTTTGAGGTGTTTGGTTCTTTTGTGGTGCTGGGGGGTTCTTTGTGGGAAGGAAGGGAATGGGTTTTGTAGCTTAGGAATAGGATTGGAACTCCCCTGGTTAAAAGGTTGGTTCCTGGTGAAAGGTCGTGTATTCTAAGGTTTTTTGGGCTGTTTGGCCTTCTTTTGCTGCTCCACCTTGTGAGCCAGCACACAAACATCATCAAAGGACGTATATGCTACCACATTAGAATACCTAGGATCAAGTCCTCCCAAGTACCTAACTATGGTTTGCTCTTCGGGCTCTTGAATGTCACATTTGATTAAGAGCTTCTCAGACTCTCTTATGTATTCTTCAACACTGATATTACCTTGAGTAAGATTATGGAGTTGAGAATAACAATCTTGGACATAGGTTGGTGGTAGAAAACGTGCCTTGAGTTTGGATTTCATCTTATCCCAAGTACGGATTTTTTATTTCCTTTCTCTTAGCCATTTAGAACACAAGTTGGCCCACCATAAAGATGCATATTTTCTCAACCTTAAGGCCACTAACTTGACCTTTTTATGTTCAAGAACATCTTTATATTCAAAAACCCTCTCAATAGTATGTGTCCAATCAAGAAATTCTTCAGAATCAAGCTTACCTTCAAATTCAGGAACTTCTACTTTGAAGTCATTGGTATTAGCTTGAAACCGTGGCTCCCCTCTCATCATTCTGGTTGGTTCTTCTTCATTTGATGAAACAACCTCATGACTAAAGACTTATTCACGCCTCCTAGGTTCAGATTGAAGAGTGTCTTCATTCAATTTTTGCTTTTGCTTAAAAACCGAACCCAATTGCTTTCTCAAGTACTCATTTTGTGCTTTCTTTTGTGAATCCTCTTGAATCTTTCTGGACATAAACTCATTTTGCTTCATCAATGCTTCAAACCTCTCTTCCAAAGTCATGCTTGTAGAACTCATACTCACGGATTGTGTTTACACTCAAACCAAAAGGGAAAATGAAGTGTTTGTGGATAAGGAATGAATGGACGAATTCTGGTAGTGGGATGGCGTACCAGGCCAAGAAGAAACCTTTGCTCTGATACCGAATATGATGTATCTCTGAAGGATTGAAAGAAATCTAAAGCAAGAATTCAATAGCTCACAGTTTAAGCAAGTTGAACTCGGCTTAGTTCCTTGAGCCCATGTAAAAGATCAAAGGGAATGATAGAGCTAAACTCAATGTTTGGATACAGAAACACCACCAAACAAAAGCTTAGGGTCCCTAAACTTTGATTAATATACAGAACCACCACTTAAACAAAGATTAGGACTTACTTGAACACCACCTTAATCGACCAAATTAAGGATAAGCAAGTTAAGTATTTGAAAGAGAAAGCATGAAAGCTCTCAAGGTTGTAATTCTGATTCAAAATGTAATAACCAGCAAATGGCTATGAGTTCCCTTTTGTTTACAAGCCTAGCAACTAAGCAAGCTAGTAAGCAAGCACCTAAACCTTTCCTTCCTAGAGAGGAAAGGTATTATCTTAAGCTAACGCTCATGGTTTTGACTAACCGTGTACAAACCTTGATTACAACTAATCTAATTACATTCAAAACATTGAAGAGAGAAAAATAATGATGTTAACAACTTAATCATGCTTATTTAAGTCTAATACAACCAGCTCTAGTAAAATAAACAAAGCAGCAACCATAAAGTGAAAACCCCTTTTCGACTAGCCAATGGAATCCGAGAGACAACTTCCCTTACAGCTTACTTCCCATTGGTTGCTCTTTTCAAGATTGCGGCTGATTATTGCCTTTCTAGAAGCCTTGGGACGTGTTCCAAGCCTTGGAGTGCGTGCCTCTCCAGCTAGAATGCAGCAAACCCACGAATTAAGGGAAAATAACCGGTTTGCACAAAACCGGGTGCACGGGCAAAATTGAGTCGGGTTTCAGACCTGTTTTAAGCTTAACAAAAGTGAGCATAATTTTGTTTTCAGGCCATGGAGGGAAACCTTAGGGTCTATACAAACCCCCCTACAAAGAAATCAAGGTTAAATCATGTTTAAGTAGGGTAATTCTACTAAAACATTTAACCGTGCAATTTTGAACCAAAACTGGCCGGTTTGACAAAAGGCCTTGATCTCCCATCTTCTTGTGAGCATGATTGGAAATTAATGCTTGGACCTAAAAGTAGACATCATAAGGATTCCAAAAATGTAAAAATTCAAGACTTAAGCCACAATGTAGCTTAAGTAATGAGATGAACAAAACCGGGCAATTTCTAGTCTTTAAACCCGGTTACTTCAGTTTGGCCCTTCTCTATCATTTGAGCCATTGCTTGGACTTTGGAGCTTGTAAAGGACCTTGATTGACGTGTTAGACCTCCTTCCTCATCTTGGCTGGTGGGGACTCCATCACAACATAACCAAGAAACTCAAGTTCAAAATGAATACGTACAAAAGTAGCTTGATTCCTTCTTGAAGCAAAAGCAAAAGATGAACGAAGAACCTCTCCAATCTAAACCAAGAAGGCAAGAGCAAGTCTTTAGTCATAACCTTGATTCATCTAGTGAAGATGAACCATTGAGAATTACTAGACTAAAACCACGGTTTCAAGCTGGTACAAATGATTTCATGGTTGAAATCCCAGAGTTTGAAGGTAAGCTTGATCCAGAAGAGTTTTTAGATTGGTTGCATACTCTTATAAGAAGGTCAAGTTAGAGGCCTTAAGACTCAGAAAATATGCTTCATTAAGGTGGACTAACCTATGTGCTAAACGGGTTAGAGAAAGAAAGTCTAAAATCAGAACACGGGAGAAGATGAAGTCCAAGCTTAAGGCTAGATTTCTTCCCCCTACCTACGTTCAAGATTGTTATTCTCAACTTCATAACTTGACTCAAGGCAATCTGAATGGAGAGGAGTACACAAGGGAGTTTGAGAAGCTTGTAATCAAATGTGATTTACAAGAACCCGAAGAGCAAACCATTGTTAGATACTGATGAGGCCTTGATCCTACGTACGCTAATGTGGTTGTTTTGCAAGCCTATACCACTATTGACGAAGTTTGTGTGCTGACTTACAAGGTTGGGCAACAAAAGAAAGCTAGACAGCCCCCCAAGCCACAAAATCCTAAGCCCTTTACTCGGAACCAACCCTTTAACAAGGGGAGCTCTAATCCCATTTCCAAGCCACAAAATTCGTCGCCCTCCTTTTCACAAAGAACCCCAGCTCCACAAAAGACCCAAACTCCTCAAAATAGACCCCATCCAAACCCCATGAATAATAGAAGATGCTTTAAATGCTAAGGACTTGGGGATATAGCTTTGGACTGTCCAAACCGTAAGGTAATCACCTTAGCTGAATGGCCAAACGTGTAGGAGGTGCTTGAAGAAGAAGAAAATGAGGATGATTATAAGGATGAGATCGAGGAAACTCAAGAAGAAGTAGTGGAAGAGGCTGATGAAGGTGAATTACTAGTTTTGAGAAGAGTTCTAAGTAACCATAAAGGAGTAAAGGACGAACAGAGGGAGAACATATTCCATTCCTGTTGTCCAGTTCCAGGGAAGGTATGTTATGTGATTATTGATGGAGGAAGCTATGCAAATGTGGTTTCTCTAAGCATGATTGAGAGGCTTGGATTGCAAACCATGACTCATCCACACCCTTACAACATTCAATGGCTGAATCAAAGCAAGGGAATCCAAGTGACCTCACTGTGCTTAGTTTCTTTCTCCATTGGAAAGAACTATCAAGATGAACTTTGGTGTGATGTCATTCCTATGGATGCTCGTCATATGCTTTTGGGAAGACCATGGCTGCATGACTGTAAGGTTATGCATAATGGTTACTTGAATACTTACTCCTTTTCTGAGGATGGTAAGAAGATCACTTTAGCCCCTTTACCCCCCATCAAAACTCCATGAAATTAAGCCTCAAAACAACCTAAACCACTCTGATTTGCTACTGGCAGTTAGTCAACCACTATTAAAGGCCTCTCAGCATGAATTTAAGGCCTTTAAGGAATGGATTCTAAGCATTCAAGATGAACCAGAAAACCCTTTACCCACTCACCCCGTAGCCAAGACACTCATACAAAACTTATGTCACGTATTTCCTGAGGAGATACCCACAGGATTACCTTCTAAAAGGGATATCCAACACCACATTGATCTCATTCCTGGTTCCATTCTACTTAATAAGCCTGCTTATAGGATGAATCCAAAGGATACCAAGGAGATACAACGGCAAGTTGAAGAATTGAAGTCTAAGGGCTTAATCCGTGAGTTCTTAAGTACTTGTGTTGTGCCTGCTCTTTTGGTGCCCAAAAAGGATGGCAGGATGCGTATATGTGTGGATAGTAGAGCCATTAACAAGATCACAATCAAGTATAGGTATCCCATACCTAGACTTGAAGACATGTTGGATGAATTACATGGCTCTAAGCTGTTTTCAAAGATAGACCTTCAAAGTGGATACTACCAGATTTGGATTAGAGAAGTTGATGAACGGAAGACAACCTTTAAGACTAAGGGAGGGCTTTATGAATGGTTGGTTATGCCCTTTGGTCTTTCAAATGCACCTAGCACATTCATGAGATTAATGAATCAAGTTTTCAGGCTGTGTATAGGCAAGTTTGTGGTGGTTTACTTCGATGATATCCATATCTATTCCAAGGATGAGCATAAGCATCAAGACCATTTAACTCAAGTTATGCTTGTTGTCGAACATGGAAGACTCTTTGGTAACCTTAAGAAATGTGCTTTTTTCACTCCTGAGGTAACATTCTTTGGTCACATTGTAACTAGTGATTGTATAAAAGCATATGAAAGTAAGATTGAAGCTATTTAGTCATGGCCTACTCCTAAGTTAATTCATGATGTTCGAGCTTTTCATGGATTAGCTTCTTTTTACAAGAGGTTTATTCGAAGTTTTAGCCAATCATGGCTCCGATGACTGAAGTTATCAAAGGTACATCTTTCCTTTGGACACCAAAAGCTCAATCTACCTTTGAAGAGATCGAAAGAAGACTTAGTCAAGCACCTGTTCTCTCTTTGCCGTGCTTTAGTAAGATCTTTGAAGTTGAATGTGATGCCTCTGGAGTTGGTAAAGGCGGTGTTCTTACTCAAAAAGGTAATCCATTAGTCTTCTTTAGTGAGAAACTATGTGATTCAAGAAGAAACTACTCCACCGATGATAAGGAATTCTATGCAATTGTAAGATGTTTAGAGCATTGGAGTCATTATTTGATTGCAAGTAAGTTTATTCTCCATTATGATCATGAAGCTTTGAAGTATATTCAAGGCCAACACAAGTTAAACTCACGCCATGCTAAGTAGGTTGAGCTTCTCCATCATTTCACTTCACAATCAAGCATAAATCTGGAACGGTTAACCAAGGTGTCGATGCCCTATCACGGAGCTATCTACTTTTGTTTCAATTAGATACTTGTGTACTTAGTTTCGAGCATCTAAAAGCTTTATAGGATGAAGATGAAGACTTTGGGGAGTTGTTTGCTGAATGTTCAAAACACCCCAAAGATGATTTCTTTATCCAAGAAGGGTTTCTTTTCAAGGGTACACGGCTGTGTGCACTAAGGTGTAGCATAAGAAAGCTCTTAATCAGTTCATGGAGATTCTCTAGCTAGTCACTATGGTGAAAACAAGATACTCATCATGCTAAGGGAGCATTACTACCAGCCAGGTATGGAGAAAGATGTACAGGACATTTTGAAGAGGTGTGGGACTTGTCAACTGGCCAAAAGTCACTCCTTACCCCACAAGCTTTACACACCTTTGCCAATTCCTACAGCTCCTTGGGTTGATGTAAGTATGGATTTCATTCTTGGACTACGTAAAACCCAAAGGAACAAAGACTCAATCTTTTTTTGTAGTAGATAGGTTCTCAAAAATGTCCCATTTCATTCCATGTAACAAAACTAATGATGCTACACATATTTCTGAGTTGTATTTCATGGAGGTGGCTAGATTACATGGTATACGTAGATCAATTGTTTCTGATCAGGATACTAAGTTCCTTAGCCATTTCTGGATTACTTTGTGGAGGAAATTGGGTACCAAACTCAAGTATAGTACCACTTGCCATGCATAAACTGATGGGCAAACTCAGGTCACAAATCGAACCCTAGGAACACTTCTATGGGCTTTGATTAAACCTCATGCCAAGGCTTGGGATTTGCTTTTAACCCCATGCAGAATTTGCTTACAACCGGGCTCCTAGCAAGGCTACTTGTCTATCACCATTCAAGGTGGTCTATGGGATTAGGCCTATTAGTCCACTTGATCTTACTCCACAACCTCTAGATCAAAAGCAAGCACGGATGCACCAGCTAGGGTAGAAAAAATCCGAAAGATACATGAGTTGGTGAGGAGGAAAATGGAGAAGATCAATGCATCCTATCAAGCTCAAGCCAACAAACACAAGAAGAAGGTGGTATTTCAACCTGGAGATCTCGTATGGATACACTTAAGGAAAGAGAGATTTCCTTCAAAAAGGAATAACGAGCTCATACCAAGGGCTGATGGTCCATTTAAGGTACTTGAAAAGATTAATGACAATGCTTATAAGGTTGATTTGCCAGGGGGCTATGTAGTTTCAGCTATATTCAATGTGGCTAACTTGAGTGCTTGCCAAGCCGATGATCACCTTGCAGATTTGAGGATCAAATCTCTTCAGCATGGAGAGGATGATAGAGTCCCCTTTAGGCAAGACATGGAAGCGGGTCCTAAGAGTCCAACAAGGTCCAATGCAAGTTCCAAAGTCCAAGCTATGGCTCAAATTTTGGAGAAGAGCCAAACTAATGCAACAAGGTTAAATAGCCAGAAATTACCTGGTTTTGTCCATCTGATTTCTTAAGCTACATTGTGGCTTATGTTTGATATTTTTGTATTTTTGGGATCCTTAAGATGTTAGCTTTCAAGTCCAAGCATTCAAAGTCAGTCATGCATAGTTGAGGTCAAGAGATCAAGGCATTTTGTTCAATCTGCCAGTTTAAGTCCAAAACTGCACGGTAAAATGTTTTAGTAGAAATCTCCTACTTAAACATGATTTAACCTTGATTTATTTGTTGGGGGGTTTGTACACACCCTAAGGATTCCCCCCATGGCCTGAAATTAAAAGCATGCTCACTTTTGATTGGTGGAAACAGGGGTACAAAACCGGGCTGAAAACGGATTCTAAGAACCCGGTAAGTTGTTATGTGTTTTTTCCTTCTCAAGTGGGTTTGCTCAGCCTCTTGTTTGCTTGCTTGCTTCAATCACAAGTCTAGCAGCTAGGAACATCATCATTTGCTGCTTTGAAGCCTTGGGAAGAGCTTAACCAATGAGGGCAAAAAGGAAGAAATCTCACCATGCATTCTGATTAGCCAACCGAAAAGGGAGCATACTTTACGACTGTTTTTCTCAACTTCTTTGCTAGTAAACTGATGTATTAGCTTAATTAAAGTGTATTAAAGTTAAGTACATCATTTGTTTTGCTTTCCTTGATGTTCTGGTTGTAATTAGTTTAGTTAAGCAAGCATGTAAACTAGTTTAGCCTTAAGCGCATAGATTAGTTTGTTTAAGATGCTTCCTTCCTAGGGAGAAAACCTCATTCTAGCTTGTATGCTGCCTAGTTGCTTGCTTGGTCGTGTATTAATGCCTTACCAAGGGTCATTTTGTAATCAGAACTTGAATATTGAATGAAAACCATAATAGAGAGCACTTTGCTTTCGTTCCCCTAAATACTTCACTTGCTTATCCTTAATTTGATCGATTAAGGTAGTGATCAAGTAAGTCCTAAAACTTGATTAAGTGGTGTTTCTATATACTAATCCCAGTTTGGGGACCTTAAACTCGAGTTTAGTGGTGATTTTGTATCTAAACAAGAGTTTAGTCTATCCTTTTATTCAAACATTCATCCACGGATTCACCTAGACTTTAGCTTGAATTCAGTTTGCTTTGCTTTTAGCTTTGAATTCAGGTTTGAGTGTTCGTGTTTCCCTTCCAAGATACATCATTACCTCTTTCATTACAAATCTTCGTCCTTTCATTCATTCAGCTTACATGCCGGTCCTTTATAACCAATAAAGAAACATATTTGCAAGAGTTCATGGTGTGGTTACATCTCTTCACACTTTAGATCATCCCCCTGTCTTTTAAATTTGCTGAGACCAGTAGACAGTAGAATGTGTTATCATTTATAAATATGCCTCTATTGGTATTGCTGGAACCATATTCATTGGGCATTCAATTCAGTTTGATTGGCATACCTCGTTATCATTATGGGGATGAACTGACTATGTACTTATAGAAGGTGACTTGTAAAGATCTTAAGGTTAGCTTGAGAAATAAGGAAAAACTGGAAGTGTGTTTCTATGGATTGAGGGAAGAAAAATCCTATTTCCTCCCTAATTACACTGTGCAAGCAAGTGGGTTATCGTGTCTGTAATGCATTGAATATAAGTGATATGCCAACAACACTCGATATATACATATCCATAATTACAGTTTGTGAATTTAGAGATGCTTCATCTAAGGACTTTCAGGACTGTTTTTCCTTAAGAAATATTGATTTTTAGATCAACCTAGTTCTAGGTGCTCAATCCATTTTCAGAGCCCCTATCATATGACCCTCAGCAGATTTCAAAGAACTAAAGATTTCGTAAGATGAGTTGTTACAGAAGGGAGTTATTTGACCAAGTGTGTCACCGTGGGAAACCTAGTTTTATATGTGTGAAGAAGGAAGGCAGAACCTTATGATCGTGTACTGCGTACAGAGAGTTGAGCAAGATCACTATCAAAAACAAGTGCTCTATACCTTGAATAGATGATTTATGGGATTAACTGCCAACAACAAATGTCTTTTCCAAGAATGATTTGAGGTTCGGATATCACACCTAAACCATGCAACCACAATTATCTTTTGCAAGAATACCCATTTATAGTAATTCTGTAATTGTTTGCTTGTCTCATCTTCAAAACTTGATACCATTCAATATTGTTTAATCTCCGTTGCATTTCAACCCGATATTTCCTATTAGCGTGATCTTCCATGTCTTTGCAAACCCATTGTTAAATGTGCAATACATTTTTATTCGATTTTATGTGGTTGTCAACATCCCAGTGCTCTCGACCTTCACCATCTTTATTTCACGATCATGAGTTGTAGTTCATTCCGCTGAGAGCGGATTCACACATCTACCTTACATCTCATTTATTCATAATGATAAGCTCTTATAACTTGTTCTGAATTCATAATGCAATTCAACTCTCATTGGTGTGGGTGACTGCGATTGTCATAATTCCCTTACTGTGTGTATTTTGAAATTCAACTCCCACACATATATCTTAGATTCTGATAAATAAACTTTCGCATTCTCTATTTAATCTTATTGTTGTACTTGAATTGGCTTCATATGAGCAAAGGCATGTTTCTATTGCAGCTTGCTCAATCTATTTATCTATCCGTTAGCACTTTGCTCATCTAATCCATTTATCTATCCATTACACCTTGCTTGTCCAATCTATTTGTCTATATATTGCACTTTGCTTATCTAATCTATTTATCTATTTATTGCACACTATTTGTCCCATCTATCTATTGCACTTATCTTGTTACTTGTGGCTATAAAGTCACCCAGTTGAAGCTCCTCTGCTTGTCATCTTGTTTCTAATTCATCAGTTAAACCCGAATATAGCCAGACCATCTTTCTCCTTGGCTGATTATTTATTGGACCTTTTATGATCCATATTTATAAACCACAGTTCTTGTGGCATTATATTTCAGAACTCATGATACACTTATGGTTATCTTTATTCTAACCACCCCATGTTAATCCCTCCTTTATAAATCTTTTCTAGTCTCATTGTTTATTTCTTTTGTTCCTAATGACTCACTTGACTACCAATTCCATCATTTCATCTCTGACCATGTTTATTCTAGTGTCTAATTCGAACTTAGAATAGATCTTAGACTAGTCTGATGAGGGAAGATCATGTGGTGCATTAAGAACATCAGATAATTTTAAACATAGTGTCTAGCGGTATTAGAGTAAGCTAAAAGAAGCATCGAGAATAATGAGACAGTTCAAGTACATGCTAAAGTGACACAAGGACTACACAAGAGTCATATGGTCATTTTGACCAAAGAAGGAGACAATCAAAGTTCAGATGAGATATAAAGTATTCCAAATGGCTTCTCTAGTCAAGGGTGTCAAAAGACTGGATATCAGAGATAATTGAGTCCTCGTTACATTGGGCTTTATGAGTCAGTATCAGAGTACTTACTAAGAAATGCAATGGTTTCCATACTTATTAGTGGTCAAGGCAGTAGAGTAGAGTTCCTCCTTTGCAGTAACAAGTATTTTTTTTCTTTTGAAGAGAATATCAATTTTGAATCAAGGTAATCGAGCTAGTGAAGTCACTGAGGATCTAGACACTCGATCGCAGGATTAAGCAACTATGTACTTTGGGCCAATCATACATTTTTGGAGGGAAGCAGTGAAAACCAACTATCCACACTTGAGGTGGCATAGCATTCATGGTCAAAAATCATAAGTTTCGAGGATGAAACTCTTTAAGAGGGGAAGATTGCAATAACCCGACCCTAACCTATATTTATTTATTTAAATCATATTTATTTATTTAACTAATCATGTTTATTCATTTAATTAATCATGTTTATTGATTTAATCACTCATGGTTATTTGTTTAACCAAATCATGTTTATTAATTCAGTTACAATCAATTTATATATTTACCAAATTACTTTATGTCATTTAAATTTTCCACTTTCATTTATCGTATTTAATCATTCCAGTTGAGAGATATTTTATTTGGGTCCCACTTTCCAATTCAAGTTTCATTGATTGTTAATTCAAGTTTCATTGATTAATTAAATATCGGGTGAGTCGATATTAGGCCTTAGTAAGTATAATTTAGTGACTAATTATTTTCTTACTTTCAGTAAAATTTAATCCCGAGCAATACAAAATTTTCCCAATACTTCAAATAATTTTTCAAGCCCAAACTTAGCTTGTTGGGCCCAAAACAAAAGCCTAAAACCTTGCTAACTTTGTTATTTCACTAATTGCTCATTTTAGCACCTAATTTTGATTAGCAAAAAGCTACTTTTTGGTCTCAATTCTCAGCCACATATAAGTATGCGGTGTACCCTTGCACTAGATAATCATCAAAATTTCACACACAAAAAAAAAGAAGTAAACACTTTTTTTTTCTCTTCTTCACACGGCCGGCAGCAGGCAGCACCACCCTAGCCCCTTTTCTGGCCACCAGACAGCCACCATCCGGCCACCAAATGGCACCAGTCGCCACGACAGCCTCCCCCACCCTCAAACAACCTCACGCCCTCTCCTCCTAAGCTCTCAAAGAGGTAAAACCCTAACTTGATCTTGATGTGTTTTTAGTTTTTATGATTTTTTTAGTTATGTTTTATGTTCTTGAGATCAAAATAGATGTTATCATGTAAATTTTATTAATTTTGGGGATATTGATCATGGTGGGGTTGAGCTTGAAGCATGTTAAGGTCAGGGTTTTATCATGATCAAGTTAGCTTAAGTCAAGTGATGCATTTGTATTATTTTGTATATGATTTTGTAATCTTTAGTCTTATTGATGATTATGATGATGTTTTTGGTGATTTGGAATGATTTAAAGTGAGGATTTATGTGGAAAAAAGAGGAGAAAGTAAAAACAGCAAGGGCTAGAAATGGCAGAAAATAGGGGTGACTTTGAGATTAAAATGGTAATGATCAGCCCACTGAAAAATTATGATTTTTGGTGGTTGGATAGGTCAGTGTGTTATCTTTCAAATGGATTTTGAATTGCCTTAATCTAAGTTTTGTGGATAAAGTTATGACTGTTTTACTAGAACTGCGCTGGTTCAACTAAAACTGACACACTTGTGTTATAGCCCTATTTTAGGAACCCTATTGTGGGAATCATATTTTGTGTTGTAGATGAAAGTTTTTCAAGACTTCATAATATTTCCATATTGTGATTTTAGGTCTCAATTTGAGGTCAAGGGTGAAAGTTATAAATTTTTGACATGAACTAACCTGCTTTGGTGTAAATTAGGTTGTTATTGCAATTTCTATGCAGTGTATACTTGGAGAAAAATTCTGAAAAATTTACTGTAGATTTTCCATATTATTTTCAAATTTCCTATAAGATTTCTTGAATTTTTGGTTGAGTATTTTGAGTTGGTGATTTTTTGAAGCATTTTGAGTAATTGTGTAAAGAGCAATAATAAAGATTGAGTGAGATTGATCATGAACTCATTTTATGTATATTGGGCCAAGTAAGGTCATTTAAGGGGGAAATGAATATTCATGGACTTTTATGGAGTTTTTAGCTTGATTAATGAGAAAGAACAAGACAAGTATACAATTTGGGAGCTTGTTTATGAGCTTTGAATCAATTATGGATTTTACAAAGAAAATACCAAATTTAGTGAGCTTAATAGCTTCTGCTGAGTTCAGTGACTCATTGGGGTGGAATTCTATATTTAATGGACTCATGAATGAAATTTAGGAGGTTGAGAGAATTTTTGACTCAAAAACCATATTTATCAGACGAAGTTATTGCAGTTTATGCTATTTTGAACCAAGATATATCTCTCTTGGCCTCAAACCTCTATTACTTACTCAATTCAGAATGTATCAAATGTATTTAACAAGCCAATCTAGTGTACTCATTGTTATCTTGAACCAAGCTATCCATCAGCGATTCTTAAACCCATATCAGCAAACTATCTCAGAAAAAGCCAAAACCACTCTCCCATTTATCACCATCAAGGCATTTTCCTTTGTAATCTCATTTATCTCATTGTGGTCTATTTTACTTTCATTTACTTTATATCAGATTTAATTGCTTTATTAATTCAGTTTTGAAGTCATATTGAGATACCCAAGCTATGTATACCATTTAATTACTCAATTTCTATTACACATACTTTTACTTAGTCAAATATGTGAGTAAGGATAATTTACTGACTACACATACCTACAATGACATTTATGAAACAGAGTCGAGGCCTAGTTATTGTTCCCCGTTATGCATAAGTATTATCAAGTCAGAACATATTTATCAAGTCAAATGACATTTATCAAGTCAGATCATAGTTTTTTAAAGACTCAGGGTACGTCCATTGCCCGTATCTTTAGAAAGCATAACATGTTTATCAAGTTACAACTCTTAATAAGTTTATCAATGAATCAGTTTATACAACAATTTGCCATTTAATTGGTGACCTCGTCAGTTATCATGTATAAAGCGTCAGCCCATCATTTACTCGCACGACTTTAGGCCAACTCTTGATCGGATTGGAAGGTGTACACCTATGTATAGATTATATCATTGCAAGGGGTTCACATCCAGATAATAATGAGCAATTTAGTTTCATATTACTTTCATTTTCATTGTTATTGCGAACTCAATGAATTGCAAAGGCGAGTACCCATCAACAGTGTTTATACGCTCATTTTACAATACAGGAATGCATGTACTGAGTTTTAGCTCACATTTTTGAATTGTTTTTATGTTTTCCATTTTTGGTGATGAAGTATCACATGTTTCTCCATTTAGCAAGCCCTTTTGGAAGTCATCAGATGCTCACAGTAGATTCAGCATAACATGAATGTTGGGATCGACCCCAGGGTCAATTGGGTCTATATTCAATATACTTGTGTAGTGTGGAGTGCGAGTTAGCACAAGGAATGAATAAGTCGATTGTATTGAATTTGGACTATTATGGACTTTGGTCTTGGAGTGTTTCAGTTTAATATATATTGTGATATTGAACATGAGTTGCAAGATTAAATAATTTCAGTGAGCCTTGTCCTTATCAGGACGACAGTAGCGCCTTTTATCATTAAGTCTTCTGCTGTAGTTTTCCGTAAATCATGTCATTAGCATTTTGGGGGAGTTACATATAAGGGGAATTGAAAATTTCTTAATCTTTTTAGCCCCAAAACCTTTTCTTATTAGAATTGATTGCAAAGGAACACTTGGTTTTGTGAAAAAGAATTTATCAAACATTCAAGCGCAATGGCGACTCCTACGTTGGCAGTTATGACTTAACCAATTTTCCTTCTCCATTGAACATATATAGGGATCAAATAATTCTCTGACAGACAGTCTAACTCGAAAACTCGCCAATGGTGATCATCAAAGCCGACCTCCTGTTAGAAAAGGAGGAAATCCCTAATGAAATGCCATTCCTACTAGAACGGGTTACGCCTTCTAGTAAAATCCTTATCGATAACCTAGAATTCTATACAAAAAGCAGATCACATTTTGGTCTACTATCTACTGCCTACCTAATAGCTCAAAGATTTTTCCTTTTAGAGTTACAAATTAATTACCTACAGTGTTCTTATGATATCCAAGAAAAAAATAAGTTTTCATGTTCGAGAAAAATAGTTCAATGAGTGGTATGTAGCCTGCATCAAATTTTATAATCATTATTCCTATGATACTTAGGATTCTTGGGGTACAACGATCTATTTTCCCGATAAATTTGGAATTGGTGGTGTTAGTTTCCTAGCAAATTCATTATCTCCAAATGGCCTTGTCTTTAAGGCCCAGAAATACGAGTTGTGTAATAACCCGACCCTAAATCATATTTATTTATTTAATTAAGCCATGTTATTGATTTTCATATTTATTTATCTCATTGAATCATCCCAGTTGAGAAAATTCATTTCGGGCCCACTTTGCAATTCGAGTTTCATTTACCAGATCATTTCGGGAAAAATTGATAGTAGGCCTCGATATTTATGATTTAAAATATTAAATTATTTTTCATAACATTACATTTAATCTCGAGCTTTGAAAAAAAAAAGTTCAAGCGCACTCGGTTTGAGCTAGTTTTCGAACCCGAGCCCGTTTTGAGGCCAATTTTGGCCCACCAAGTCTTGACTCTATTTATTTACCTAATTACCCTTAATTAGGCCTAAGCTCTACTTAGCAAAAGTGGCTTTTTAAGGGGAAATTTCAGCCAAGTATATTGCAAAGGCATTTTCAACCAAGTAAACTTCAAGGCTTTCTCTCTCTACATTATATCCTCCTTCTCTCTTATACACAGCCAGCACTAGTAGCAGCAGCATCATCACCATTTTAGCCACCAAATCAGCCACCAATAACCACCAAACAACCACCACTCACCACCCCAACCATCCCTCTCACTCCTTCAAGCACCAAGCATCATTTCTACTTCTCTTTAAGCACAAAGTGAGTATTCTTGTCACCTCCTATACTGATTTTGTTTTTAATTCTTGATCTTGTCAGTTTTTGTTCATTATTTTGGTTGTTTTCATGATGGATTATGCTATTTTCATCGTATTAAGGATCATCTTGTTGATGGATTATGTTGGAGTTGAAGCTAGGGTTAGGGTTTTATCTTAATCATGCAAGCTCCATGTTCAAGTGTTGAATTTTGATTGTTTTAAATGAGATTTGGTGATCTTTGGCATTAGTAATGAATATCATGATGTTTATGCTGATGTATATAAGTTAAAGAGTGATTTTAGTGGGTGGTTATGTGAAGAAAGGATAGCAAATATGTGGTTATTGAGTTGTCAACAGACCCGAAATAGGGACCACTTCGGGATTAAACTGGTACTGTTTGGCACATCCAAAATTCATGATTTTTGGTTTAGTGGTAGCCTGATGAGTTAGCTTTCAATAGGCTTTGGAATTACTCAATTTAGAGTTGTGTGGACAAAGTTATGACCAATTTACTCAAGACTACGCAGAATACATTGAATCTAGGAACTGAAATGGAACAATAACTTTACGGAAAAAATGGTATTGATTGGGTCACTCAAAAATTGGGATTTTTGATGTGTGGATAGATCAATGATTTATCTTTCAAATTCATTTTGAATTACCTTAATCCGAGTTCTGTGGAAAAAGTTATGGTCGTTTTACTACGACTGTGCAGATTGGACTGAAATTGTGCACGTTTGTGTTCTACCCTAATTTTAGGGACCTTACTGTCAGAATCATACTTGGTGTCCTGAATGAATGTTTTAGTGGACATTATGAGCTTTTCATATTGGGGTTTTACGTCTTATTTGGACATCGGGAGTGAAAGATATGGATTCTCTAATGCAGACCATCAAACGGTAACATGAGTGAATGCAGAAATCGAGACATTTGGAAATATTTTCAGAATGTTCTATATAATTATGGGTATTGCAAGGAAATTAAAAATTTTAGTGAGTTCAACAAGTTTATTTATGTATAGAAGCTTACTTGGGTTTGAAAACCGAGTTAAGTGAGCATGAAAATGAAATTTGAGAAGTGGGCACAGAAATTACTCAAGTTAGTGTCTATCAGATCTACTGAGGTTATTTGAGTTTTTATGAACCTCACAACACCCCTTATGTCATTGAACCTTCTATTATCCATTTCAGAAGCATCACACTTTTCATTATCCATTTCAGAAATATCAGAAATTCATATTTCATTTATATCAATTAAAATCTTTCATTATCACCTTAATCATTTCCATTTGGCCTATTTTGCTTCAATTTATTGTATTTCAAGTTCAATAACCCTAATTGATTTACTTACTCAATTTCTGTTACACATACTTTTACTTACTCAAATATGCGAGTAAGGATCATTTACTGACTACACCTACTTACAATGACATTTATGAAACAGAGTTGAGGCCTAGTTATCGTTTCCCATTTTGCATAAGTGTTATCAAGTCAGAATATATTTATCAAGTTAGAGGACATTTATGAAACAACTGACTTGTATCAAGTCAGATGACATTTTTTAAAGACTTAAGGTACGTGCATTGCCTGTATCTTTAGAAATCAGAGTGTATTTATCAACATTATCATGTTTTGGTAAGTACATCAATGAATTAGTTTACACAGTAATTTATCAGTTAATTAGTGACCCCGTCAGTTATCATCTATAGGGCATTCGCCCTTCAGTTACCCGCGCGGCTTCAGGCCAGGTCCCCTGGTCGGCTTGGCAGGTGTACACCTATTCATAGATCGTAACAGTATCAAGGGGTTCACTATCAGATAATAATTAGCAGTTTTATAATAATCTCATTCCCTGTTTTGACTTTGAATGAATTGTAAAGCAGGCCCAATCAGTGTTCAATGATCATTTAACAATTCAGGAATGCATGTACTGAGCGTCAACTCACAGTTCGAAATGTTTTTCATGTTTTGCCCTCATCCCAGCAAATCAATTGATGAGAATAAGTGAAGCAGGGAAATCCAGATGGATCAGAAGTAATGCTGTATATGCATACCTTAAAGTTGTATTTTGAATTATTCTATGGATGAAGATGTAGATTACATGGTGAATTATCTTACTATGGTTTATAAACCTTACATTGGTTAACACTTGATTGTGAATGGATGATCATATGTGAATGTGTACAGTGGAGGTTATGCTTAACTGTGTTATTTATAACACTCATGTTTCAAGCCTTGTCCTTTTGGACGACGGTAACGCCCCAATCATTGGATTCATCATATTACAATTGAGTGATTTATTAAGGAGAATATAAACAGTGAAATATATTTAATTTGGGGGCGTTACAGGCTGGTACTCTACTTCATAGAAATCCCATATTCAAAATTCCCATTTTTCTCAAAACTAACAAAATTTCAGCAATGCATGTTCAAAAGGATCCATTAGATTCTTACATCTCTTGATGGTCCAACAAAAATTTTAGTTCGAAGATGCCTAAATTTGGAAGTATATAGCGTGTTAATCGAATAGAAGATGGGAAAGCCAAGTTAGCCCATTATCTTATTCAAATCGTTGATTACGCAATTTCAATGACCAATGACAAGAATGGGTTTTTGAACGACCGGTGCATCTAGTTACTGATCCTGCATTAGCAAGAGCCATTGGATTTTTCAATATTTATCATCAATGTTGGGCATTAATTGAACAAGAAAAAGCGTTAATGCATTGTAGAAATACTACTTTCGCCTATGACAATGAGTTTAAAGAATACATGAAGGTGGAAGGAGTAATCTCAGAAAATATCTTTGATTATCTATTTTATGTGGGAGCTGGAAAGTTCTTATCTGAAAAAGGAAAGAAATATCTTCTTGAGTTATTTAAAAAACGGGATCCAGAGCATCTTCAATTAGATGAAGGTTTTGATGATTATCCATATAATGATGGTTTGGAAAATATAATTAGAAATGAAGGCATGTAGAATCTCAATAATGATGACCAATCTTGTCATCATTAACAGTTTTGAAAAGTAGTTGCCTCATTATTGTACTATCTTGACAAGTGTCAGATTTGTAAAATAAAGTATTGTACTGTAGTCGTCAGTGTGTACTGTAGTCGTTAGTGTGTACTGTAGTCATGTGAAAAATCGGCCATTAAGGCATCCTATGTACCCCCAATCCTCTATAAAAAGGGGAAGTTGAGTGCTGAGGGAGGACAAGGACATTTGAGCATTCTTGAGTAAAAGAGAAGTCGATATTCTCCATTTCTCTATGAGCAAGCATCTCTAATGATCCTAATTTAAGTCTCTCTTCAAAAGTTTTCCATTATAATATTTTCACTTTCAAGCTTTCAATAAAAGAAGTCTCCTAGTAGGGAACGTTATTCAATTGAACCTTATGTCTTAAATATTATAATTTTTTGATTAAAGTTCCACTATTCTTGAAAAAGATTAAAAACTTGATTAGTGACTATGGTCTAAGGTATGAAACGAAGCAGATCCGTGCTGTGCCTGATCTAAGGAAGGTGTTGTTGAGCTTAACAATCTCTGTAAATTGGAAGTTAGAGGAACGCCATGGTCCAGCACCGACTAAGTTTAGGTAACGGTCAAAATTCTCTAATTAAGTTTTAATTGATTTTGCTAAGCATGGTGAGCCTATAACCACAGAAAATATAATATATAAGATATAAGTAGTAGATTGTAATAACTAGTACCAGTAAAATCATTATAAGAAGTTTAATAGATTAAAACAAGCATATTTCCCGAAAAAACCCCCTGAAAACAGTTTATTTGCACATTTTTCTTATTCCAGGAACTATTCTGCAATTTCTAAAAGTTTAAGGACTTAAATAATAAGAAAAAAGACCTAAAAATTAGTTGTCTGAAAACATTCCTGTTTGGCAAAGAGTTGTTAGCTGTTAGTTATTTGTATTAGTTGTTAGCTGTTTGGGTTAACTGTTTGTATTAACTATTTGAATTAACTGTTTGTTGAAAAACTGTTTGGTAAAATTAGCTGTTTTTGATAAAGTTGTGATACAAAAAGGTAATTCTTCAAAGAGCTTTTTGGGTCCAAAAAGCTTATGGAATTAGCTTTTTCAAATTAGCTTTTTAGACCTAAAAATATCTTTTATCAAATACCAAAATTAACTTTTTTATTTGATCAATTTGCTAATTTTGGTCAAAAAAACTCTTTTTGATCAAAAAGCTCTTCAAAAACTTATTTACCAAAAACCCTCATAATATATCTCAGAATTAGGGCCTGTTCTTTTCGTGGGTAAATTGGGTGGGTCAAAAGGGTGAAGTGGGTTGAAGTTGGTTGAGGTGGGTTGAGATGGGTTGAAGTTGGTATTTTTTTTTTAGGTGGGTTGAAGTAGGTTGAAGTAAGTTGAACTGGGTTGAAGTAGGTTGAAGTGGGTATACTTTTTATGTGGTGGGTTGAAATGGGTTAAAACAATGACAATATAATTAATGTGATAATTTATGAAGTTATCCAAATTTTGTTAAATTTTTGTTTTTTATTTTTCATTTTTTATTTTTTTTATTTTTAATTTTTAATTTTTTAATTTTCATTTTTTTTGTATTTACTTTTTTATTTTTTTGTTTTTACTTTTTTTTATTTTTTTAGTTTTTATTTTTTATTTTTTATTTTTTGTTTTTTATTTTTTTATGTTTTTTTTTATTTTTTTATTTTTTTATTTTTTATTTTTTCTTTTTCATTTTTCATTTTTCATTTTTTTATTTTTTATTTTTTTATTTTTCATTTTTTCATTTTTTATTTTTTATTTTTAATTTTTAATTTTTT
>JACYFF010031955.1:71860342-71898295 GCA_017589665.1 Selenicereus undatus
TTTATATGTATGTATATATATATATATATGTGTGTGTGTGTGTATATATATATATATGTGTATATATATATATATATATATATATTTATATATATATATATATGTATGTGTGTGTGTGTGTGTGTGTGTGTGTGTGTATGCATATATGTGTATATATGTATATTTCATATATATGTATATATGTATATAGATATGTATAGATATATGCATATATATATATATGTGTGTGTATGTGTGTATTTGGGTTGTTCCCAGTTCTATTAGAAACAGTGTTTTGGCTTGGGCGGGTTTCTTTAGATGGAAAGTGAAGACAACCATGATTGTATTTCGTGTGATTGTTTTGGGTATTTGGTGAGAAACTAGGGAGTTTTTGAGTGCGTCAATACTTCTCTTCAATGCTTGAAAGGCATTTTTGTCAGCACTCTATTTTTGGGATAGTGGGAAGTTGGACTTTTCATCTTTTAATGTGGTCGATTTACTCGATAGTTTGTATGTTTGATGTATATAGTTTTCGTAGGATGCTAGCTGATGCCTAAGAACCTGATCATTTGATCATTTTATACACTAATAGACTATTTTTGTGTTTCCTTATCTGTATGCGGAGAAAGAGGGTAATGTAAGATTAGGAAATTGAACGCAGATGACCAGTTAAAAACCAATGTAATGTATGTCGTGTTTATTACTTTTTTGCAGGCAGGACTTGGGGTGTTGGCATGCGATCATCCAGAAAATTTCGTTGGGGTGGCCAAGTTTGTTTTGGTGTCTGTGAGTGCATGTTAATGGATGGAAGGATTGACCATTGAGAAAGTCTTTAACAAAGTTCTTGAGCATCAGTTGACCATAGACCTGTTAGCAATGAAGTGCTTGCTCTTTGATGTGAGGCATTCTGGGAAACTTCTAAGGCTCTATTTGGTGAGAAGTTCATTGACCATTAATGAGTTCAATCCAAGTGGAAAACATAGCTATGACTTCAATATTTCTTTCTTGCCATACATGTCTGCGAAATCATATAGAATCAGCTTCTTGTGCTGCATGTTTTCTATTCAATATTAAAACATCATTCGGAAATATAGGTTCTATCATACATTCATACCTTTATGCCACATATATGCAACAAGCAGATTAAGGGGCTTCAGGTTTTAGCCCATAAACTCATTCACAACTTAGACCAGTTTACTGGAAAGAGATCTCTGGCAGTTGTGACATAGTTTGCCTTTTTTAGCTCCAGGCCAGAAATCATTGACGAATCCTAGGGATCAAGAAATGATTGAGGTTTTTTTCTTTTTAAAACTACAGAACATGCAGGTTTCCTCAGTTTCTGTTCCCTTAGAATTGAGATTGAGGAACTCTCCATAGGACAGGAGACTCCTGAAATGACGATGTGATGACGCTGTTGGTCCTGTTGCAACGGTTCTTCATCTCATGGCTGTCAGTATATTTACCTTTACATATTGGACCTTGGGGGTTCTGTAATTGCTACCGTGTAGGATCATGCTAATTTTTCTATGGGTAGCTATTTGTACATGCCCAGAATATCCAAGAGTGTCAGTTTGCATTATTTTTGTGTACCTTCTGCTACTTAGTGTATACCTTACCCTTGCAACCACCCATGGCTACTGACATCAGCAAGGCTAATTCAGGTTCTTCTAGACGCATGATTGCAGTGTTTTTTCTGGTCAGGTCAGGGTGAGCTCTACATTACAGCTTGCAGGATTTAGAACAGAACCTATCATTTAAGTGCTGCATTTCCGGGTGGTTGCACATTTGCTCGGAACAATTACTCCGAGTGACCTGGGATTTTTTTTCCTAATAAGTGATTCATTTTATGCAATTAGTCGGTGCCTTTGCAGTGAGCTAAGCGATTGCCAAGCCATTTAGACAATTTGAGACCTCCTTAGACAATCAAGCTATGGTGTCTCAATTCTGCTTCATGCATTCAAGCTTGTATTGCTTCACTTTTCGATGTTGATGTCATGGCCTTTCCATGAAGTCCTGTGAACTTCCCGTGAGTGCTACAAACATTCAAGTCAACCCTTTGAAGCATTGACTGTCCACTAAGTTTTGCAAAGTCCCACCCATGCTAAGATAAAGTCATTGCCACAAATGTATTATAATGCACCATTCACTATTGCCTTGAGCGTTCTGCTAACTCTTAGTACATTCTTGAAGACCATGCTATTGCCATGTCACTACCCTATGATAAGCTTTAGCTAGCCTTACGGATGTTCAATGCTTACACATTTGCCCTCATGCACATTGCCGTAAGTTGCTTTCGTGCGCAATGGGGACACATAACCCATTCCATGGCAAGACTGTGTTAGTTGACACGGTCATCCGATATTAAGTAACTGAGTTATGTTCCTTGTGCAACACTTCTTTTTTGTCCAGTAGGTGACACGGGTTTGCCTGCGTCACTTGTGTTTAACCGGATATTATGTCATTTTATACCCTTTTATTGTTTGATATTTGCACGAAATAAATAATTAAATGAGAATTTTAATTTGTTTAGTTTGTTTTGTAGGTATTTGAAAAATCAAATAAAAAGAGTTGGAAAATAAAGAATTGCCGGACCATTTATAAAAAAGGAAGAACAAGCAGAGCCTAGTCGTGACCCCTCTTCATCTTTACTAATTTGCTTTCTTTTTTTCTTTGTTGTTCTCAGTCCTTCATTCATCTTCATTATCACCATTAGTGAAAGCAACAGTTACTCTCCATCATCATTGTCTCACTACAGTATATCAATTCAGTGTTTATGAGTTTGGGTTTAATTCAGCTGTAATTCCAGCAATCAAGTGTGAAAGTAACGGTTTTGGGCTATAATAAGAGCAAGAAAGTGGAAAGGGAGGACAGCGAGTAGGGAGTAGTAGACTAAGTTTTTCATACTTTTCTTCTTTTCTTTCAGTTTAGATTCAATTTTTAGATTTTTATATTTGTAATTGACTTAAACTTTTGGTTAATGCAAGTGAGAAATTTGAGGTTTTTTTTTTTTTTGGGTGTTGAATTTACAAGCTTTTGAATTGAACATCCGATTTGGGTTTGAATTGGTGAGTTTTATTACTTGGTTTGATTCAGTTCTTGTTTCCCTGCTGCAAGTTGCCCTGCTAATGTAGTTCTAAGTTTTGATAAGCATCACTCCTTCTCTATATTGCAACATGGGTGAAATTGTTCTAAGTCCAACCAATTAGTTTACTGATTTTTACTTGTGATATGCGTAGATGTTTTTTTAGATGTTATTTCTATTTTGGCCTTTACCAATTCTGCCAATTTGGGATAAGCAAAATTAACTTTTGTTAATGAAGTTTGCGATATTGTATTAGTTCTTGTAATCTAATTTCACAATCTATCCCTGAAGATTGACACCTCTAAGTGTTACAATGATAAAACGACGTGATTTCGAAATTCACAAGAAGTTTTTGGTACAATTGCCGGGGATGAGTTTGTGAAATTAGGTGTTGAGTTGTAGTTGAGTCGTTTGAGTCATTTTTGTTTTCGTTTCGTATTTTTGATTTTTGATTTGAGTTAGTATTTTTGTTTTTTTTTTTAAATCTAGAGTTAATTTAATCTTGAGTTTTATTGATTATTTTGTTATTGAAAAAAAACAGCACTAATAATTTTGATCTAATTCAGTTGTGTATAAAAGAAAAACAGACACAATCAGTTCAGGTTTTTACTGAATTTTCAAATTCTATTTGAATTATTTGGAGCCATTGTGGTCTGAATTCTTTTGTGCTGATATTTATTGGGAATTTTCCATGATTTTTAGAGTGTAGGTGAATTTTTGTGAGATTTTTAGGATGTTGTGGAATTTTCTGTGATTTTTAGAAATAATTTGGAATTTTTTGCACTATTTACGCTAGAAAAAATTAAAAAAATATATTCATGTTCCTTATGATTGTCTTAAATTTTCTGTATATTGGGTTTTGGTTTTTGGAGTTTGATTTTCAGTTCAATTTTATTTTTAGCTTTTGTTTAGTTTTAGGTTTTATATTTTTTTGGTTTGTGTATGAAAAAAAAAAAACCAGAAAAAGAAAATGATGCTCAAGTTTTGTGTTTGTGTTTATTTTGTGTTCTTTGTGTTAGGTCACTTCTTAATGTTTGAATTTTTTTGTTCTTCTTTTCTTTTGGTAAGATAGTTTCATTTTTGTTGGTTTATTTTGTTTTGTTAACTTAATTATTTGAGTGTCTCGTTTTTTAGTTGTAGTCATTAATTTATAGTTAGTTGTCTTAGAGTCACCATTGTTTTTCTTTTAGTTTTTCTTTCAATAACCCAAAAAAACCTAAAAAAAAATTTAAAAAATTTGAAAATCCTAAAAAATTGAAAAATTCTTAAAAGTGAAAAAAAAGAGTTTCAAGAATGTCAGTTTTTAATTTTCCAAAATTTGAGCATGAACCTTTCTTTAGTTATTTGTCAAGACTTAATAATTATCGTGCATAATTGAATGCAACTTTTAAAAAATGGGAAATATGTGAGGTCATCATTGCTGATCTAAGTTTTGAATCTCGAGGTTATGTTGAGTCTATCTATCCTGGAGATGTAATAGGACTATTGTCTAGAACTCAGGATGAGGTTTGGGATTTCTTTGAAAAATTAGCTTGGGCTATTTATGAGTTTGAACAAGCTAGAAAGAATTTAAGATACCTTATTTTTCATGCTAACCCTTACCACCCGGATCACTTTGTAAATTCATATGACCCTCTTACTCTAATATGCCTCCTATCTTGTGCGCTTATTGTGAGTCTTCTAATCATGAAACTTGTAATTGTTCATATCATGATTATGTTGATGTTAAATGTGCGAGTCTTGAAAAGACAATAAATGACATAACTGATAAAATGGTAGAGACTATGAAAGAGAGAATTGCTGAATATTCTCATTGTTTTAATCATGGTCAGGAGGATTATAATTTGCATGAGTCTAACTCTAGTTTAGGATCTCCTAAACCTGCCGTTAGTTTTTGTGATGATTTTGAGCTCTCTTATCAATCTAGGTCTAATTTGTATGATGTTATGGCTTTGCTTAGCTTAGAATGAGAGAGTGGCCTCCATGTGTCTCTATTACCTGACTTTGCACCCACACTAGCTTAAAAGACATCACTGAGGAGGTCCAGGTTTTCCCCATCCCAGCTACCCCTTTTACCCAATCTTTTGAGTCTGAGGTGGGTGAAGACCTTGAAAATCCTAGTGAGTTAGATATGAGCATCACAACTGAAGCTGAGCATCATGATATAGATAAGTCAGATGGTATTTATTTACAAGAGTCATGTGATGAGGAAGTTGAGCCCACTATTTTGGAATTGGATGATGAAATTCTTTCTGTAGAGTATGAATCTTTTTCATGTGCGTTTGATATCACTGACCTCCCATTTGAATCTCGCAAGTCTGACTTTGTCAAGTGTGAGAACTTTATGTCTTTGACTACTTATTTGGACTAGACTTTTGAACATTTTGATATTAAGAGACTTAGGGATTGAGGACCCACTACTTTGCCTAGATAGCTCATTCTTGATGACAAAATTGCTAGGCCAATGACCCATTTGTTGGCTAATTTTGAGTTTGTCTATCTATTTTTTGATTGGGCCCAACAATTTCATAAGTTGAAGCGGTCCCTTACTTGTGCTGCACTGATACTATGGATGTATTCTATTTGGCACCAACTCTCTTATTTTTACTGCATTTCTCTTATTGAGAGTTGGTCTTCCTAGTTTGATAAGCTACTTCGTGCTCTAATGAGTTTTGATATGAGTAATAATGTTCCGTTTGATATGGAGTGGCTGATGCTCCATGGGCCTCTATCTAAATGAATTTCAAGAGGTTATAGCTTGGGTGTATTTTTAGACTCGACCCGGTATAATCATTCCTTTCTATTTTCTCTTTTTATTTTGTCTTCTTTTGTATATATTACTGCTTCATTTTGGTTTTGTTGTTTTCTTTTGGTATATTTGTTTTTTTTTTTAGTTTTTATTTTCTATTTTATGTTTCTTTTCACTCCTAATGAGGACATTGTTAGATTTAGGTGTGGGGGTGGGGAAACTTTGTCTCAAGAAAGGAAAAAAAAATTGGAAAAGGTTGACCCAAAAAAAGGGAAAATTTTGAAAATCCCAAAACGTTTATGTTTTGTTTTGGGGAATATATGTACTATTCTGATTGGCTATTTTCTCTTGTACCTTAGTGTTAGATTATATATAGATGTGGCGTGCATTGATAAGACTTAGTCAAAAGTGTAATATTTGTATACAATCCTAACCCCCGAAATTTTCAAAAGCAAGCTTGACTTTGGTATATTAACCCGTGAGATTTTGTGCCTTAAAGACCAATTCATTATTTTTAGTATCATGTTTTTCTTTCATGTGTGTTTCTTCCATGATTACATTTCTAGAACTTACTATGATTCTTTTTGAAATCACATTTAGCATGTGCATTATGATAATATGATAGATGCATTCATTTCTTTTATGAGCTACATATCCAAATTGCCACCCTTGAGTTTAATGTTTTTACCCTTTGCTAGCCCTTTGGGCCTTGACTTTTTTTTTATTGTGAACCCTTCATTTTAGTCGCTGGCCCAAACACCTTTTCCCATACCTATGCTAAGACTAGTGTGGCAACACTTTATCATTTGGTGGGTAGCTCTTGGGTATTTTATGTATTTGGTGGTTGATTTTGGTTATGTATGGGGATGTAGTATTGTGACTATTTGGAAATTGAGTTGTATTATTTTCGTACATGCCATTCATTCATTTTATTAATGAAAAAAGGAAGGAAAAAAAGCAAAAAGAAGAAAAATGGAAAAACTTTCCAAGGAAAAGGTTAAAAAAAAGAGGTCGAAACAGGAAAAAATTTCAAAAAAATCTCAAAAAGAGTTGTGAATAAGAGTGATTGGCATGTTTGTTGTTGATGTATGTACTCATTTGCAATAGTCCAACTTTGTGGGGTGTACCTTATTTTGTTATGATATTTTAGGAGAATGTGTAGTATAGTTGGTGCAAGTATTGGTTGCTCATTAGCTACTTGACTTTTAGCTCCTCATTTCCTAAATCATTTGGCCCTCTTATAACCCTTAACCTTTAGTCCCATTAAACCCCTTCTTAAGTCTTCTTGATTATTATTTTGCGTACTACATTTTAGTAGTTGAGAATTAAGAATATTGGCAAGCTTATGGTAGTTTGTATGACTAGAAGAGAATTGAGTGAACCTTATCATATTTTAAACACATGAATAAGAGCGTTCCACATTTCGCTAAAGTAAGGTTCTACCAGTCACGCTTGTACATAATTCTTAAGTGGGGTGAGAGATTCTATATAGATGTCATTAGTAGGGATTGAGAATTTCTTGATGTGTATATTGTGTTTATATGTGATCTAATTCTTTGGCTACATAAGTGATGTGGTTGATTGGTATATGTGTATACTTTTCCCCAGTGTTGTGTATATAAGTTTTTGTAAAAACAAAAACAAAAAGATTTTTGATTTTCTTTTTCTTTTTATGGGTTTTGTGGATATATTTTCTGCAAATGCTCACGAAACCTTCCTTGTCCACTAAGGGTAACCTTGGGGTTTAAAGGGCTTGTTGTATATGCTAAATGCAATCGTGACTCATACGAAAGTGAGTGAGGATTTTATTGTCATTTTTTTTATTTTACTTGAGGATGAGCAAAACCTAGGTTTGGGGGTATTGTTCAATGTAATATTATGTCATTTTATACTCTTTTATTGTTTAATATTTGCTCAAAATAAATAATTAAATTAGAATTTTAATTGGTTTTGTTTGTTTTGTAGATATTTGAAAAATCAAATAAAAAGAGTTAGAAAACAAAGACTTGTTGGACCATTTATGAGAAAGGAAGAATAAGCCGAGCCCAGTCGTGACCCCTCTTCATCTTTACTTAATTTCTTTTCTTTTTTTCCTTTTTTTCCCCTCATTCCTTCATTCATCTTCATTATCACCATTAGTGAAAGCAACCATTACTCTCCATCATCATCATCTCACTACATTCCATCAATTCAGTGGTTACGGGTTTGGGTTTTATTCAGGTGTAACTGCAACAATCAAGTGTGAAATAACGGTTTTGAGCTATAATAGGAGCAAGAAAGTGGAAGGGGAGGACAACTAGTAGGCAATAGTAGATTAGGTTTTTCATACTTTTTTTCTTATCTTTCTTAGTTCATCTCAAGTTTTTAGATTTTTGTATCTGTAATTAGCCTAAACTTTTGGTTAATGCAAGTGAGAAATTTTAGATTTTTTGGGGTGTTGAATTTACAAGCATTTCAATTGACCATCCGATTTGGGTTCGAATTGGTGAGTTTTATCACTTGGTTTGATTTGATTCTTTGATGTTTCCCTGCTGCAAGTTTCCCTGCTCATGCAAATGAAGTTCTAAGTTTTGATTAAGCATCACTTCTTTTCTACCTTGCAACTTGGGATATGCTTAGATGTTGGTTTTTTTAGATGTTATTTCTATTTTGGCTTTGACCAATTCTGCCAATTTGGGATAAACATAATTGACTTTTGTTAACAAAGTTTGTGATATTATGTTAGTTCTTGTAATCTACTTTCACAATCTATCCTTGAGGATCAACATTTGTAACTGCTACAATGATAAATCCATGCGCTTGCGACATTCACAACAACTTGACACAACGCACATAACTGGTTCTCAAGGCTTTTTAATCGTGATTTCGGGGAAATTTTTGAGGGTTTGTTTTTTGTAGAGCTCGGCTTTATAGTTTTAGTTTGGTTATACAAAATTAAGGAAGCTTCCCAAGTGAATTGAGAAGGGATGGGTGTTTTGATTATTTCTATATACAATTAGCAAGTTTAAAGAGTGCGAAAGAGAGTAGGTTTGGAATAGTGAGCGAGAGAGAGAAAGAGAGAGAGAGAGACAAAGAGAGAGAGAGAGAAATTTGGTGATAATTTCTTTCCTAGTTTTGTGATTCCCAAGACAATGGTCATACACACTATTCTAACTAATTTTCTTGCCAAAATGATGACCTTTGCTAGCTCATGTAGCTCTGGATTGCAAGTCCAAAATATTTAAGGCAAAATTGTATCAAAAATGAAACGAGAAGTGCTAAAAGGATATTCTTGTACATCAGTAGCCCCCTCTTATAACAGCTGAATTAGGTAGAAATCACTTTTAAAGATGCATTGGGTCATGGCCTAGTAAAAGATCAAGAAAGAGAATTGGCTGGATCAAGCTGCCAAGATTGAGTAGTTTGGATCTGAACATAAGTTCACTAAGACCTTTGTCTATGAAAGCGTTGAAAGTAATTTTCTTAAACATGGTTTGATAGGGAAGGAATGATCTAACCAAGATCTTTTAAATCTACAAGGAATCTGTAAAGATCCTTGGGATTGAATAAAACTACAAAATAATCTATATCTAAAAAGATGTAAAATTCTAGTAAAATTCCTCTAAATGTAGTTCTCCAAAAGGAAAAGCATTTCATAATAAAATGATTTAGCTTTGTTAAAGTTTGTATTCTTTTCTGCGCTATTTATATTCCTTACTAAAAGAACTCACTTAGTGTCATTAAAAGGGACACTTTGAGATTTAGTGGGTAACTGGAGTCAAGTAGGCCCCAAACCTCAACGATTAGGATAAGTTGAATGGAGATATGGTTTTTGGGTTCTTGTATGGCTAATATGGTAGTAATATCTATAATTTCTATGTGCTTGCTACTTATTACTATTGCATGCAACTGTTTTGTTTTCTTGGGGTTGAGAATCATTCACTGAGCATGTGGTAGCTCACTCCCTCTTTATTTCCCTTTTCCCCCATGTTCTTGAAAAGACAAAAGATGGATAGAGGTCCCCGGTTCACATAAATCGAGTCAAAAATTTCCATTTTGCTTTGGAAAGGGGTTCATGTGTAAGAATATGATAGGTCTTGAGCCAGATAATGTAATGTGATGTATTCTTAAGTTCTTGACCATATGTAAATTAATTACTATTGTTCCTGTAATGCATATTGGCTATCGATTGTTGTGAACAGTCGTGTTAGCCAACCATATGAATAGTTAGTCCTTTTGTTGGTTGGAGTGGAGTTTTGTTTTCAGGATGTAACCCCAGTGCTCCAGCATGTGATCTATTGAGTTGTATCTTTTGTTTCTTTCTTTTATTTAGCTTTACAACTTATGTACTCCGAGCGTGTGGTCTGTGGAGTTGTGATCGGCAACATATAGTCGTCGAGCTTGTTGGACATATTCTTTATGTTTTATTATTACTCGTACCTATGTAAGGCTATAAGCCTAAGTTATGATAAGTGTTTAAGCAGAACTCTGCCTATTCCATTCCAAAATTTTAGAAATCATTAACATCACTAGCCCTAGGGGGTAGGGATATCGATGGTATTAGAGCAAGGTCTTGCGACCAAGGTCACGACTTGAGTCTTGCATTTCATCTAACTATCTAGGTATTCCTTTGGTGATAGTATAACACATCGTATACCTTTGGGTGTACATACACTTTCGATGTACTAGCTGCTGTGATTGAATGATTGTTATGTGATTAGAACAAACAAATTAAATGAAAAAGTAAGCACATGTTAGGTAAGAGTTAAATGACTTGTGCTCTCACAAGTAACTAAGTGTTGCCTCCTTTGGAAATTGCTCCGCACACGTACCTTCGATGATCTAGTTGAAGTACCCTTGGTTTTGAACTCAAAAGATTGGAAATTGTTTAACTGTAAGCCCATTGTTTGCCCTTATGTATGATTTGCTCATCAACCCTATAGTAGGGACAGTAAGCGTACTCAAAAGTTGGTAGAGAAAAAGCTAGAAAAGGTGAAACTAGTCTCCATTTTCAAAACCCAATGATTTAGGAATATTAAAGTCAAATATAAAGTTAGGTTTTGGTCTTGTATTTGGAGAGTTGCATATATTTTGTGATAATGCATGGGTTTAAATTCTTGGGTTTGTGCCCTTATGCGTGATTCGATGCTATTTATGAGTGTATACATGTGGAGATATGTATATCATTAGATTAATTAATGATGAACTATTAAGAATTGGATTAGCGCCTGCTTTCAATGTTTGGCGTGACAATCATATTAGATGATGCCTTCTTGTGGGAATTTTGAACTATTTAAGGAGACTAAGTGAGATTTTCGTATGCATCCATGCCAATTTAAGTGATAGTGATGGGGTCTTGTTGACTACTACCCGTTCCTGTCATTCTCCATACTTGCCATTGCTACTTGTATCTATTTCATTATGCGTCGTTGCTTGATTGGTGAATTGGTGCTGTCTATGTAATATATTGTTAGCTTTTCATTATGTGATTACCATTATTACCGAGTCAACTATGTGATATGATTTGTGTCATGTAGAATGTTATTCCTTATTGTAGCATTGGTAACGCCCTGGTTGTATCAACCCCAATACAGCTAGAAAGAAAACAGGAGAAGGAACTTGACATACCTTGGAATTGTCACGCTGTGTATGTCACCTCCTTGGGGTGAATGATCCATACCTTGCTCGTAAACACCTTTCTTAAGTATTACTGCATGGTTTGTGAGCTAGAACTACCTAAAAGTGAACTTCTCTTTTGTACTGTGAGCCGTTATAGTCCCCACGATTCCTGAAGGAACGGATCTATTCTATAGACCATCTAAACATACACACAAAATCATGAATGCAGCTGTCTTGATGTGATTGTTATTAAGTATCAACAAACTATTAGCCAAGCAAGGATTGAGTTGGGTTCTCTGTTATATTGTCTAAACCATACCCTTTTGCTCCCATAATTTTCTTGCATAGTGATACAAGTTGTAATACCCCAAAATGCACATGTTTACTATACATGTACAACATTACTGTTAATCTATTCGAACTCCCTTGCTCAACTTATTTCTCCAGTTTGTTTGCTATCATGAAGGCATTTCACTGACCATTTGCCTAAAACAAAACATGAAAAACATTTCGAACTATGAGCTGAAGCTCAGTACATGCATTCCTATATTGTAAAATCATCATTGTATAAATTGGTTGGGCACCCATTTTGTAATTCATCTTACTTTAAAACAGTGAATGAGATGAATGTAAAATTTTATTGCAGGTTATTATCTGATGGTGAACCCCTTGTAACTGATGATCTATAGTTAGGTGTACACCCGCTAAGAAGATCAGGAGGTCTAGCTTGAGACCGCGAGGTTAATTGAAGGGCGAGTGCCCTACAAATGATAATTAACGGGGTCACTAATTAGGTGATAAATCACCGAGTAAACTGATTCATTGATATACTTACCAAGATATTATGGCTTTGATAAATGCATTCTAATTTTCTAAGGATATATGCAATGCACGTACCTGGAGTCTTTAAAAATGCAATCTCACTTGATAATGCTTATGCATAATGAGAAATGATAAATTATGCCCTGATTCTATTTAAGAAATATAATTATAGGTATATGTAATTAGTAAACAACTCTGACTTTCATAGTTTTAACTTTAATAGAAATTCGTTAAAAGGCATCCATAACTCAAATAATTCCATAGAAGATAAGTTACAGCACAATGATTTGAAATCCAAATGAATTAGGGTTATTTGACTCAAAGTGAAATAATGTGGAGTAAAATTGATCAAAGTAGAATAATTGGGATCATAAAAGAAAGACTTTGATGGTTATAAATTGATCACGGGTTTTTGATATTTCTGAGATGGATAACAAAGGTTTGAGGGAAATTGGAATGGTGGTAGGTTCAGAATAGCTTTAAGCCCACCGATTTGGACCAATAAACACTAATATTGAGTTATCAGTCTCCGTACTTCTTCAATTTCATTGCACATGCCATACAACTTAGTTTTCTAAACCAAATAAGCTTCTAAGTACAATCAAGGTTGTTATCGATTCAAGGTCCACCTTAGAAAATTCATAACTTTCATCCCGACCTCAAATTGAGACCTAAAATCCCAATATATAAAGTGATGTGCTTCTAAGTCCCTAAGTAAGGAAACCAAGAAGAGATCTCAAGTAGTGATGGAGAAATGGAATCGGTTGGCTTGCACGAACTGGTCTGAGATAAACTAAGCAGCCTTAGATAAGATATCACCACCAAGGTTTCTTAGAGATTCCCGTTAAGGATCAATGAGATGAGAGATCTCCACTCAATTGACCTTTAAGGACTCTTGAACACCACTCTAGAGAGCTAGGCTAGAGATAAACAAGAGAGGAAAACACAAGAGGAAGTTTGAACTCAACCTTTACTTTAATTCATCAACCAATGAATACAAGAGTGAAGGGAGGTTATTTAAACCCCTTCTCAGCTGCTGCCCAGGTTCAAAATAGCTTGGAAACCCACACTAACACTTGCTAATCTAAGTACACAAGAGAGCTTAAAGCTTGACAACACATTAACTTTAAGTCTCCATAAAAAATAGGTGTCCAAAATTGATACAATCTGATTAGTACTAACCCAACACCTCACATGTACTTTAGACAGCTAATTTGAGCTTTGATTAGTGTTAAAGCATGTGCCGATTAGCTAGATTAAGCCCAAAATGCAGAACAACTCAAATCGGTTAAAAGGGTGTTTCATGAGTTTTGCGGTTAGTTAATAGCAAACGCCTTGGACAAAATGAATAATCTTTTAGGGAGGGTAATGATAAATATTATGAAACAATTTAAAGCCAAGAAACCCCACAAATCATTTGTGGAAGTAGCTCACCCACTCGTTGATTTTTTCGGCATGCGTTGCTAGGAGCGAATCTGGAGCAGTCGATTTTGGAGCTTAAGTTGATAGATCAAATGAGCTCCAAATGACTTGAAACTTGGTTTGTTGGATTCCCGATTTCTTAAGCTTTTGTTTGGTACAAAATTCATTTCCCCCACCTTTCTGAAACTCAAGTTACAAGGCAGCAAAGTTTAGCCTTTTCACAGGCTGAACCAGAAACTTGGACAATTTGGAATTCCTTGACAAGCTGAACTGTGGCCTTGATCTCCTGTGGACTTAGGTTGTTAGATTGATCATGCTCATTCTTCTTAGGTTGGTTCTCCATGGGTGCATCATCCTCCCCTTTTTGGGGAGAATTTGCCCTCAAATTCTCAAGGTTATCGTCACCGTAGTATGGCTTGAGGTCGGCAACATTGAATGTACAAGAAACCCCATACTCTCCCTGGAGGTCAAGCTTGTAAGCATTGTCATTGATCTTTTCAAGGATCTCAAAAGGTCCACCAGCCTGTGGCATTAGCTTGGATTTCCTTTTGGAAGGGAATCGTTCCTTCCTAAGGTGAACCCAAACGAGGTCTCCCGATTAGAACAAAGCTTGCTTGCGGTGCTTATTGGCACGACTTTGGTACCTCTCGTTGGCTTTCTCAATTTGCTCTTGGACCTTTTTATGGAGCTCTCGGATCTTTTTCACTCTTGTGCTAGCTTCGGCATTCATCTTCTCTTGGTGTATGGGTAAGAGATCAAGTGGGCCGAGAGAATTGCGCTCGTACACCACCTTGAAAGGTGACTCATTTGTAGTTCAACTCGGGGCTCGACTATAAGCAAATTCGGCATGAGCAAGGATAAGATCCCAAGCCTTGAAATTCTTATTCACAAGAACCCGTAGCAAGGTCCCTAAGGTTTGATTCACCACTTCGGTTTGGCCATCCGTTTGAGGGTGGCATGTGGTGCTAAACTTCGACGTCGTGCCCAACTTTCTCTAAAGCAAAATCCAAAAATGACTTAGGAACTTTGAGTCACTATCTGAAATAATGGAGAGGGGAATTCCATGTGTAGTGCCTCAAATGTACATAAACTACTGTTTGCATTTCTTTCATTAATAACCCCAGTTAGAAATGATAACCCAAATGATTAGGCATTGTCGTCGTCCAACAAGGACAAGGCTTTGCTTGTACATGATTAACATCAACCCTAACCCTAGCATGATCCAACCTCAACTCCACCGTGATCAACATCAAAATAACTCTTATTTCTTATAAAAACAACATGATCAAAGATCATAAACATCAAAACAAGAATCAAAACAAAAATAAAAAGCAAAACCAACAAAAACAAATTTCAAGATTATGCACTTTGACTGCAAATAAGTAGAGATGGAGATGAGGTTTAGTGGTTTTGATGATGGAGGATGGTAGCTTGAGGTACTAGGATGTTGGGGGGGGGGGGGTCGGAAACCACTAGGGCTGACCGAAAAACTGGCCAGAAACACCCAAAACCAGCTGGAGCTACTGCTGGCCGTAGGGGAGAGAAAGAAGATAGAGAAAATGGAGTTTGTGGATTATGATGTGTGTTTTGACTAATCAACTTATTTGGCTGAAATTTTATCTAGTAAAGCCACCTTTTTAAGTTAACCATGGTTAAGTTTAACCATGATAATTAGTTACATTAATAAGCAACTTGTTGGGCTTCAAACCGGCTGAAATAAGTTGGGTTCGGGAATAGAACGCTTCATAATGATAACGTTTTTACGAAACTAAAAATTAAATCTTTGTAATGTTACGGAAAACAAAATAAATTACTTAGATTAAAATTGTTAGGGCCTACTATCAATTCTTTTAAAGTTTCCGTTAATCAAATAAATAAACAATTAAAATCTATATTGCCAAGTGAGGGCCCAAATAAAATCAAATAAAAATTTTCCGTCGGGGTGAATAAATGAAATAAATGAATATGAGAGAAGAAAAAAAAATTATAAACATGAGGTAATTAAATAAATAAATATAATTAAATAATTTTAGGGTTAGGCTATTACAGCCTTCCCCCCTTAAAGAGTTTCACCCTCAAAACTTATGACTTTTCTATGTAATGCAAGATTACCTCAAATAATTGTGGATATTTGGCTTTCATTTCCTCTTCCGTCTCCCAAGTAGCTTCTTGGGAGGTATGATTTGACCATAGCACTTTGACTGGAGGTATCTGCTTGTTGCGCAACTGCTTAATCCTGCGATCTAGTATTTCGATTGGTTGTTTTTGATATACTAAATCCGTAGTGATTTCAATAGGTTCAGATACAATGGCGTGGTTTAGATATGGGTATACTTTCTAAGCTGTGAGATGTGAAACATGTTATGCACTTGTCCTAGTTCTACCGGCAAATCCAGACGATAAGCTACAGGATTCAACTTTTCAATGATTTCATATGGTCCTATATATCGGGGACTTAATTTGCCTCGTACCCCAAACCTCTTGATACCCTTAGTTGGCGATACTTTTAGAAAAACTTTATCGCCTATTTGAACCTCCAAAGGCATGCTTCGCTTGTCCGCATAACTCTTTTGCCGACTCTGGGCAACCTTAATGTGCTCCCAAATCCTTCTTATTGTTTTCACGGTTTCCTGGATCATTTCAGGGCCTAAAATCAATGCCTTATCCAAATCAGTCCAGCATAGTGGGTTCTACATTTTCTCCCATATAGAGCCTCAAACGGGGCCATTCTGATGGTGGACTCATAACTATTGTTATAAGAAAACTCCACCAAAGGTAAATCATCTTCCAATTTCCCTTGAAACTCTAATACACAAGCTCTTAACATGTCCTCTAGAATTTGATTCACTCTTTCACTTAGCCCATCTGTCTAAGGGTGATAAGAGTTGCTAAAGTTTAATTTGGTCCCAAAGACCTTTTGAAGTGCTTGCCAAAAACAAGCTTGGAATTTTTGATCCCCATCTGATACTATATCTAAGGAAATTTCGTATAGTCAGACTATCTCTTTAACATACAACTGGGCTAGTTTTTCAACTCCTCGGGTATCTTTGATTGCAGAAAATGGGCCGACTTGGTAAGTCGATCGACTATAACCCAGATAGCATTCTTCTTCGAGGCAAAAAGGGGTAAACCCATAACAAAGTCCATTAAGATCGAATTCCACTTCCAGGTGGGAATTTCTAGGGGTCACAATTCACCCATAGGACACTGATGATCTGCTTTGACTTTTTGGTAGGTCAGACACTTGTCTACATATTCTGCAACTTCCTTTTTTCATATTATTCCACCAGAAGCATTGCCTTAAATCTCTGTACATCTTGGTGCCTCCTGGATGCACCGAGTAGCGAGTATTGTAAGCCTCCTCTAGAATCTGTTTCCTTAGTTCCTCATTTTGGGGCACACATAGGCGGTTCTGGAATCGCAGCATCGTCATGTACTACAAACCCTGGAGACTTTCCTTTCTCTAAATTTTGCTTTATTCTTTGGAGTTCAAGATCACTTTCTTGGTTCACTCGAATCTCCCCCACTATGAAAGGTTGTAAGGTAAGTGCTAATAATTGAACATGTGCAAGCCCATGAGACACTAGTTGGAATCGCAAGTCCTCAAGTTCTTTCAAGAGACTCAACTGAGTAACCACCACAGTATTTGAGCTATGTTGCGCTTTCCTACTCAGGGCATCTGCTACAACATTTGCTTTTCCTGGATCATATTGAATTTACAAATCATAATCCTTAAGCAGTTCAAGCCAACGCCGTTGCCTCAAGTTGAGCTCCTTCTGGGTGAAGATATACTTCAAACTTTGATGTTCAGTATAAATCTTGCATGATAATCCATATAAGTAATGTCCCCAAACTTTCAGCGCAAAGACCACGGTTGCTAACTCCAAGGCATGGGTAGGATAGTTTTTCTCATAGGGCTTAAGCTATCGAGAGGCATAAGCTACTACCTTATCTTCCTGCATCAGAACACACCCCAATCCGTTCTTTGAAGCATCGCTATAAATGGTATACTCCTTACATTCCATTGGTAGCATTAGGATTGGCGCGGTAGATAATCGTTGCCTTAGCTCTTGAAAAGCTTTATCACATTTTTCGTTTCACTCAAACTTGTTCGCTTTCTTCAGCAGATTGGTCATGGGTAAAGCTATTTTTGAAAAGTCCTTGACGAACCTTCGATAGTAACCTGCTAAACCGAGAAAGCTTCTAATCTTAGTGATGTTAGTAGGCTTAGACCATTCCATGATTTCCTTCACCTTTTGGGGGTCAACTTTGATTCCTTCTTTTGTAACCACATGTCCCAAGAATACCACTTCTTCCAACTAGAACTCACACTTCTTTAATTTTCCATAAAGTTGATGCTCCCTCAATGTTTGTAACACCATCCTCAAATGATCAGCATGTTCATCTCTATCCTTTGAATAAATAAGGATGTCATCTATGAACACCACCACAAATTTGTCTAGGTAGGGTCTGAAAACTCTATTCATAAGATCCATAAAGGCTGCAGGAACATTGGTGATGCCAAATGGCATCACTGTAAACTCATAGGGACCATACCTAGTTCTAAATGCAGTCTTGGTGATGTCTTCAGGTTTAATCCTAAGTTGGTGGTACCCTGACCTCAAATCAATCTTAGAGAAGACTCCTGTTCCTTGCAATTGATCAAACAAGTCATCGATTCGCAGCAAAGGATATTTATTTTTGATGGTGATCCTGTTCAACTCCCTGTAGTCAATACACAGCCTTAAAGTTCCATCCTTTTTCTTTACGAATAACACTGGGGCATCCCATGGTGACACACTTGGCCTAATAAAGTCCTTCTGCAACAGTTCATCGAATTGGAGCTTCAGTTCCTTATGCTCAGTTGGGGCTATACGATATGGGGCTTTGAAAATAGGTTGGGCATTAGGGAATAATTCAATCCCAAAATCAATTTCCCTCTGTGGGGGTAATCCTTGTAACTCTTAAGGGAAAACATCCTCAAACTCACAGACTATAGGAATATTTCCAGCTCTCTCTTTTTTTACTTGGGTGTTAGTAGCGTAACATAAATATCCTATACACCCTTGACATAATAGCTTACTTGCTTTCATAGCAGAAATCAAGGAATAGGATTTTTCCTCTTTCTGCCCATAGAAGAATACTTCTCTCCCTTTTTCATCTTTCATAATAACCTTAAGATCCTCACAGTCAATCTTAGCTCCATAGGTGTGCAACCAATTCATTCCCAGAATGATGTCAAAATCAGACAAATCAAATTGAATCAAATCCACAAGGAAGGTGGTTCCACCAATGGTAATGGGAAAAAGTTTATAGGAGATAGGGTATTCAATCACACTATCATTGGGTAGCTTGATCCTATAATTGGTTTCCATCCTCCTATATTCTAGGTTCAATTGCATGGCAGATCGGGTGGATGTAAATGACTGAGTTCCAGTGACTTTGAATTTAAAAAGAGAGTTCCAGTGACTACCACACCAGAGGTGGTAGCTTCCTTCTTACTCATTACATACGCCCGTGCTACTATCTTAGGCCTTGGTGGTGGGGCCCGCCCAAGGGTTTTGCCGCCCCTTTATCTACAACCTTCATCCTTTGGGGGCATGCAGCAATCAGGTGTTCAAGGCTTCCACACCACATGCACTTATTAGTTCCTACTCGGCATTTAAGGGTGGTGTGATTTGTTCTGCTGCATTTCGCACAGGGCGCTGTCGAGCCTGTAGGACGACTCTTGGGGGGAGCAGGAGTAGGTTTCTTTTGGTTCTGGTTCACACTCTCACTCGGAGTTCCTCACTTGAACCCCTTTCTCTTTTGGTTGATTGGATTTAGTGCTCTCAACTCTGTCTTCACTAGTTCCACTTCAGCCGCCTACTCATATAGTTCTTGGAAAGTCAAAATTGGTTGTCCAGCTAACTGATTCCAAATATAGAGGGCCAAACCCTCTTCAAACCTCCTCATTTTCAACCTTCCAGATGATACAAACTCAGGAACAAACCTAGATAATTCTGTGAACTTACTGGCATACTGCATCACAATCAGGGTGCCACTCATCTTCAGCTCCATAAACTCTTTCTCCTTTTGCCTTTGGACCACAACTAGTAGAATTTTGTCCTCAACTCACTTAAGAATTTATTCTAGGTGAATTTAGGCCCTACGAGCTTATCCTTAACAGTATTCCACCAAATGTCAGCTTCACCGGTCAAATAATACGTCCCAATGTTTGCTTTATTTTCTTCTGGGACTTCTACCACTGTAAAGATTTTCTCCATTCCCCGTATCCATTCCTCTAATACTACTGGATCATAAGGTCCATCATAAACTTTACGGTTGTGTCGTGCTACCCTATCCGCTAATTTATCCTCTTTAAGAGGGGTTTCAGTAGGTACCTAGGGAATCCGCTTCATCAATTCAACTAATAAGGCCGACCAGTAATTCAGGTCCCCAATATTGTTAGCTAACTCAGGAGGAATCGGTGGCATTTGGCTAAAATTTAGTGGCACATGATGGGAGGCTTGATCACCCGATCCCTAGCCATGATCCGAGATTTCCTCTATACGAACCTGTTCAGTGTTGTGCACTGATTCAGACATTCTGATCATACATTAAACGAGACAATTCAATAACTGGGATACTCAAACAAATAAGATAGTATGCCCAACAAATACATTTAATATAACTCAAAGGCTATTGTAAACAAACCCACATAAAATATTATTGTAAACAAACCCAAAGCTTCATTATATCATTTCATAACTGATTATTTACATACATAACTGCCTGTTGATACACATGATCAGCAAAACAAACTACATCTAATTGACTAGGCAAAGTCAGTTTTAACTCCTAACTCAACCCCAAGTACTAACTAGCCCCAAGATACTAGGTCCGTCACATGACCAAAAAGAGATACGGACCATGTCATCACGATCGGAGAGGATCTAACTGACTATAGACAATGTCATATCCTACACAAAATACATCCATCCAAACCGACCATGCTATAAACAAAAGGGGCATAAAAAGAAAACAACTAACACTAACTCCTAGAACCACCTAACGATCCCTATATGGATCGTAATCCGGGTCAGACTCATCATCAGGCTCTTTGCCTGAATCGAATTTGCTAGTAGATGCCTATGACTTGGCATCACCAACCTCCTACTTAACTTGTTGCTCCTGCTTAACCTGTGCCTCCACTATCATCTCGTCAATCTCCTGATCCCATTGCTGCTCTACCACCACCTCATCAATTTCCTGATCCTCATCTGGATCCTCCTCCTCCTCCTGATGGCCCTCGTCCTCAGAACTAACCACCACTATCTCTGGTGTATCAGGGAGGTCTATCACGACATGAGCCTCCTCAGGACTGTCAGGCATTAGTGGGGTACCTAGTGCGGGTGGGGAGGGTGGTCCCTGTGCTGGTGCTAGGGCTGCAGGCGGGGGATGTGCCTAATGCAACAGGAAGACATGCTGTAGAGTCTCCATGGTAATCCCCCTATGCTTAAACTCCTCCCTCAATAACAACTCTGTAGCAATAGTAGTCCAAGCCCCCAGGGTCTAAAACTTAGGCCCTTCATAGCCTGGGTTCCCTGTTACTATATAGTGATGATAACGGAGCCTAAACTGCATCCACTGATGAACTGCGGGTAAGGACCAGAGCAGTCTATGTGCACGGACCGTAGTACTGTGAAACTCGAAAAAAGGGTCCTGTGCATAAGCCTCTATACTAGCATGCGGTAGTCCGATCTGGGCAACCGCAGATGCACTTGGTATAAAGTTAACAGCATAAGGGTCCATCTAACAAAGAAAACACATATATGGGAGGCATACATAATCATAGTTAAGGAAAATGCAAATGTAAGCAACCTGCATTTCTAATATCGTTACTACACTTCTAATATCACTCTAGTAGCATACAAGGGCCCTCACTACCAACCATTCTCACCCTCTTATTTCTAAACTCCGCACTCCACAAAGAAAATCTCAACATGGCTCTGATACCAAATCTGTAATGCCCCAAATGTACATAAAAAACTTTTTGCACGTCTTTCGTTAATAACCCCAGTTAGAAATGTTAACCCAAATGATTAGGCGTTACTGTCGTCCAATAAGGAGAAGACTTTACTTGTACATGATTTACATCAACCCTAACCCTAACATGATCGAACCTCAACTCCACCATGATCAACATCAAAATAACTCTTATTTCTTATCAAAACAACATGGTCAAAGATCATAAACATCAAAACAAGAATCAAAACTGAAATAAAAACCAAAACCAACAAAAACAAATTTGAAGATTACTCACTTTGATTGCAAAATAAGTAGAGATGGAGATGAGGTTTAGTGGTTTTGATGATGGAGGATGGTAGCTTGAGGTGCTAGGATGTTGGGGGGGAGGGGTCGAAAAGCACTAGGGCTGGCCGAAAAACTGGATGGAAACATCCACAACTGGCTGGAGCTGCTGCTGGCCGTGGGGGAGAGAAAGAAGATAGAGAAAATGGAGTTTGTGGATTATAATGTGTGTTTTGACTAATCAACTCATTTGGGTGAAATTTTATCTAGTAAAGCCACCTTTTTAAGCTAACCATGGTTAAACTAAAATAGGCAACCATGGTAATTAGTTAGATTAATAGGCAAGTTGTTGGGCTTCAAACCGGCTGAAATAAGTTGGGTTCGGGAATAAAACGCTTCATAACGATAACGTTTTTATGAAACTAAAAATTAAAGCTTTGTAATGTTACGGAAAACAAAATAAATTACTTAGATTAAACTTGTTAGGGCCTACCGTAAATTCTTTCAAAGTTTTTGTTAATCAAATAAATAAACAATTAAAATTCGAATTGGCAAGTGAGGGCCCAAATAAAATCAAATAAAAATTTTCCACCGGGGTGAATAAATGAAATAAATGAATATGATAGAAGAAAAAAAAATTATGAACGTGAGGTAATTAAATAAATAAACATAATTAAATAATTTTAGGGTTGATCTATTACACTATGAAATCTCACTACTTATTTGAAGTATAGATCGGCGATGTGAGAGGCATCATTAGTCTTGTGGCAAGCAACAAAATCATGTGGATTGCGAGGCCATGTGTGGCTCATGTTGCTAAGTTGAATTATGAAGTGTTTGAATGGGTACATGTGCACCCCTACCCTTTCTATGTCATTAAGTTGGATTATTTGCGTAAGGGTGAGTTTTGAAAAAGAAGGATTTCATGTTTTAAAATGATAGTAGCCATAATTATCAGTGATGGCCTATTTTAACTAAATGAACACAGTTTTGGGAGTGAACTCGCTTGAACTGGTGAATCCTTAAAGAGTTTTATAAAGGCGTGAGTTGTATGATAAAGGATTTTGCTATGAAAGGCAGCAAACTTATTAGTCGTTATGGCCCATACGCTTTAAATTGGCTAAGATAATGTGCTTCGGGCAATATGATATGAATGATGTTAGCCTAGGGGATAAGTCCCGGTACTAATAAACCCTAGAAGACCCTGATGAGGGTAATGGTCCAATATGTTATATGTAGCCATCCCGGGAGTAAGAGCTTACCGCGAGCGCTTGGCCTCACTATGGGGTTAAGAATATATCTCACCCAATCAGCACCCTGTAATGATCTTGTGCCAGAAGTATTTTTCTATTAAGCTAAGAAAAGTAGTTGGCATTTGCCATTTTAAGTGTTTCAAAAGGAAAGAAAGTTTTTTTATAGGCCATTAAGAGGCCAAATGAATGAAATGTGAAAAGCTTATAAGGGTCAGTATGCGACCGATACGAAAGAGATTTCTTTTAAAGAATATGCGCCTGAAGGGGCTAAGAAAAGAGTTTTTATGTGCCTCAAGAGGCTAAATGAAGTGTTTTAAGTAAAAAGAAAGAAAGCTTCCTGTGCATGACTTGTGCATGTCATATGAATGAGATCTAAGTAAAGTATGCAGATGAAAATAAAGTGTTATGTGCATATTCCAAGTATAACTTATGAATGAGATGCTAAGTAAGATACGATTATGAAAAAGAAAGCCTTATGAGCATATTTCAGGCATACCCTATGAATGAGATTTGAATGAGACTTGAAATGTGTGTGTGTCTAGTGCATCTCATATGAATGAAATGCCAAGAAAAGTACAATTATAAAAAGAGATAACCTTATGTTCATATCGTATGAATGAGGTTTCATGCATAGTTTGAATGGAATGCTAAGTAGTTGTGTTTATAAAAAAGAAAGATCCCTATGCTTAAGCTGTGAAAGAAAGTTTCTGTGCTTAGCCCTCGATGCTTGCTTATGTGTGTAAGTGCTTGTTAGTTAAGGAATTCAGGGGCCTAAAAATGAGTTTGAACGGCTAAAATGAAGTTTATGGATTGTGATCCTTCCTTGAGGATTTAAGAATGCCTAATATGATGGTAAAGTACGAATACGTGATATGTGACTACTAAAGATATTATTGCCTACAATGGTTTTGGTTTTAAGGGGGTCGGGGGATACTCACTGAGCGTGTGGTTGCTCATCCCATTACTCTTTCCCCATTTTCCCTAGGTTGGCATTATGATAAGTAGAAGCCCAGTCACTTACGTCAAGATGGAATCTATTCTTGCTTGCAAGGTGTCATGTGTGCCTATTGAAGGGATCTTACGTGTTTAATGAAGTCATGTAATGTATTCCTAGAACTGCAAACATATGTAAACCAAGTATTCTAGTTCATGTAATGCATATGGTATAAAGGTCGCTCTGTATGGCTGTGTGAGCCAACCATCTGATGGGTTAGATGACTTCTTCGTTAAATTTAGCTGTAATTTGGGATGTGAACCCTAGTACTTCGGATGTGTGATCCGTTGAGTTGCAAATTTGATTTTCTTATGTATTAATGAACTATTTTGTTTGATGTACTCCGAGTGAGTTGCTCGTTGAGCTATGAACTCTGGCGTGTAGCTGTCGAGCTTCTTTTAATGTTTTACACTTCTGTTGATCTGCAGGGGTTTATTGTAAGGTTTTTAGCCTGAAAACGGTCAGTTTTTAGGGGAAACTCTGTCCGTTTCGTCCTGGAATTTAAGTTGAAAGTTAAGAAAATGTAACGCCCCTGGCCGTAGGGGTCGTTGGTGTTACAAAATCCATGCTCACATCATGCCAAGGTCCTTAGGGAGTCAGCAATGGTGTGTAAAGCCCCTGAGGAAGTGCATGACTTTTAGCCATTCGACAAGTAGAGCATCTCTTGATCAAGTATTGGATGTCCTTTACCATATGAGGCCAAAAGTAATGCTCTTTGGCTATGATGTATGTCTTGTCTTCTCCAAAGTGGCTCGTAAGTGAACCACCATGAATTTCTCTAAAGATAAGCTCTCGGGTGCCACACCTCAGCACACACAACCGGTTCCCTTTGAACAAGTAACCCTCTTGAAGCATGAATTCTCCCTTTGGGTGAGCTTCGCAAGACTCATAAAGCTCCCAAAATCCGCATCTTCTTTTTATAAGGACTTGAGATGCTTAAATCAAAGTACACACGAACCAAGTTGAAACAAAAGAGGGTGCCTTCTAGATAGAGCATCCGCACCTTGACTAAGCTTCCCGAACTTGTGTTTGATCACAAAGTGAAACGATTATAAGTATTCAACCCACTTAGCACGAGTTCAACTTATGTTGAACTTGGATGTATTTTAGGGACTCATGGTCGGAATGCAAAATGAACTCATTAGTGATCAAGTAGTGAGTCCAATGTTCAAGGGCACGCGTGATTGCAAAGAATTCCTTATCATATGTTGAATACCTTCTTCTTGTATCACTTAGCTTCTCACTAAAGTAGGCAAGTGGCTTGCCCTCTTGAATCAAAATCGCACCTATCCCCACTCCGGAGGCATCGCATTCTACCTCAAAGACTTTATCAAAGCAAGGTAATGCTAAAACCGGGGCATGAGTAAGCTTGTCTTTGAGTTCTTCAAATGACTTTTGGGCTTGGCTCGTCCACACAAACTTGGTGCCCTTGAGAAATTTGGTCATGGGGTGACAATAGAGCTAAAGTTGCAGATGAACCTCTTATAAAAGGAAGCTAACCCATGAAAGCTTCAGACATCATGCATAGAAGATGGTATCGACCAAGACTTAATGGCTGCAACCTTGCTTTGATCCCCTTGTTTCCCTTCGGTTGAAACAATGTAGCCAAGGAATACAACATTGAGTGAGAAGAAAGTGCACTTCTTCAGATTATTGTATATTTTCTCTTGTTTAAGAATCTCCATGACTTGTCTCAAATGCTCAAAATGCTCCCTTTTGGTTTTGCTAAAAACTAAGATATCATCAAAATAGACAATAACGAACTTGCCAAGAAAGGCCTTGAACACTTGGTTCATAAGCCTCATGAACGTGCTAGGTGCATTGGAGAGGCCGAAAGGCATAACCAACGACTCATAAAGGCTAACTTTAGTCTTAAAGGCATCTTCCATTCGTCACCTTCTTGGATTCGAATTTGATAGTATCCACTCCGAAGGTCTATCTTTGAGAAATACTTGGATCCATGGAGCTCATCATGCATGTCTTCCAACATTAGTATGGGATGCCGATATTTGATTGTAATCTTGTTAATGCCATGGCTATCTACACACATCCACATAGTGCCATCCTTCTTAGGCACAAGGAGAGCGGGCACGACACAAGGGCTTAAGCTTTCTCGGATAAGACCCTTGGAAATAAGGTCCTTCACTTGTCTTCAATTTCCAAGGTGTCTTTGGGATTCGTCCTATAAGCGGGCTTGTTAGGGAGGATGGCTCTGGGGATGAGATCAATGTGGCATTGGATGGTTCTTTATGGGGGCAAACCGGAGGGAATCTCATCAAGGAAGACATGGACAAAACTTTGGAGTAGTTGAATAGCAAGGGGGGAGTGAGGGTGTCTCGGTTTGGTCATCTTGAGAGGGGGTAAAAAGAATCATTTCCTTGAAAGGTTTATACTCATGGTGCTCAGCTTGAAGGGTAGGCTCAAGAAAAGAAAGGTATAAATCCCTATCTTTGTGGGTTTCTTTGGTTTTGGGCTTGGTGATTTGTTGTGGGGCTAAGGGGACTAGGGTGATCTTTCGGCCATCTTATTGGAGGGTATAGGTGTTGAGAAATCCATCATGCATGACCTTTTGGTCATAAAGCCAAGGCTTTCCCAAAAGAATGTGACAAGCATCCATGGGGATGATATCACACCACAATTCATCTTGATATCTTTTACCAATGGAGAAGGAAATCAAGCAATGATGTGAAACTTATAAGCCTTTACCTTGGTTAAGCCATTGAATAGAATAAGGTTAGGGGTGTGGTTCGGCCTTGAGGTTGAGCTTCTTCACCAAGGTAGTAGAAGCCACGTTGGTGCAACTCTCTCCATACATAATAGGGGAGCACACTCGGCCATTGATAGTGCACCTTGTATGGAAGATGTTTTCTCTTAGCTCCTCAAGATTAGCACCCTTGTGAGCACTTAAGGCCCTTCTAAGAACAAGTAGTTCACCTTCATCCGCCTCTTCCACGTGCTCTTCTACAACCTTCTTCAAGTGAACCTCCTTGTCGCTATCTTCTTCTCCACATTCGGCTTCTTCCAAGGATTGGTACTCGACTAAAGTGATAACCTTACGGTTAGAGCATTATGAGGCTATGTGTCCAAAATCGTGGCACTTGTAGCATCTCTTTGTCTCAGATGGGTTAAGAGGGGGCTTTAGGTCATTGGTTTTGTGGTTTGAAGGTCCCGGGGTGGACTTTTGAGGCCTTGGGGTGGAGGGTAACTCCCCTTGTTGAAAGGGTAGCTACGGGTTAGGGCCTTGGGAGGCTCTGTTTTTAGTTTGGCTTTCTTTTGTAGTTCGACTTTGTGGGCTAAGGAGGAAACTTCATCAAAGGAAGTATAGTGTTGTAACTCCACAACATTCCTTACGGATTCATTTAACCCTCCTAAGTAACACACAATGGTATGGTGCTCACTTTCCCTAAGATCAAAAGTCATGACTAGCTTCTCAAATGTACTCTTCCACACTTTTAGAATCTTGCCTAAGATTTTGGAGTTTTGCAATTGTCTTGAAGGTAATGGGGTGGGAGAAATTTGGCCCGAAGTTTTTCCTTCATTTTCCTTCAACTTCTAATCTTCCCCTTCCCTTTTCTAACTCTCTTTGAAAAAACATTGCCCCACCAAATAGATGCATACTTTCTTGTCATCGGGCACATCGTTGTATTTGAACACTCGCTCCACCGTGTTAAGCCAATCCAAGAAGTCATCAGGGTTTAGTTGTCCCTCAAACTCCGGGATCTCGACTTTGAAATCCATAGCATGGTGTGTGGGTCTTTTACTCCTTGACCTCCGTTCTTCTTCTTCTTCTTCACTAGAGTTAAGGGGGTGACTCTCGGCTTCTTCATTTGAAGGCTCGGACTCTCTAACCCAGTGAGAGCTTTAAATCTCCCTTCGGTTATTCCTCATGGCTTTGTTCAAGTTGTTTCTTTGAATACTCAAGTTGAGCATCTTTCTCGGCGTTTAACTTCAAAAGTTGCTTGAATTTCTCTTCTAAAGGAGTGCTAGTAGTCATTTCGTTGTAGTGAGTAAACGGGCTCTCGGAGGGGTGGTTTTGTTTTTGGCTAAGGAGTGTGTTTTGAGGTTGGGGGAGGGGGGGTTAGGAAGCTTCAGTCGAGAGGGTAGCCTAGGATCTGATACCACTTGATGCACTTCTAAGTCCCTAAGTAAGGAAACCAAGAAGAGATCTCAAGTAGTGATGGAGAAATGGAACAGATCAAATGAGCTCCAAATGACTTGAAACTTGGTTTGTTGGATTCCTGACTTGTTAAGCTTTCGTTTGGTGCAAAAATCATTTCCTCACCTTTCTAAAACTCAAGTTACAAGGCGACAAAGTTCAGCCTTTTCACTGGTTGAACCAAAAACTTGAACAGTTTGGAATTCCTTGACAAGCTGAACCGTGGCCTTGATTTCTTGTGGAGTTGGGTTGTTAGATTGACCATGCTCATGATCCTTAGGTCCTCCATCAGTGCAGGAGAAGCTTGTTATTAAATGCGATTTGCAAGAACCCGAAGAGCAAACTATTGTTAGATACTTAGGTGGCCTTGAACCTAGGTATGCTAATGTTGTGGAATTGCAAGCATATACTACTTTTGATGAGGTGTGTGTACTAGCTCATAAGATTGAACAACAGAAAAAAGCTAGACCCACCATTCGACCACCACCCCCACGGCCCTTTGTGAAGAACCAACCCTTTAACAAGGGGAGTTCTAATCCTCCACCAAGACCACAAATGCCCTTCCCACCACAAAGAACCGTAACACCTCAAAAAGCCCCAACAATCCCATTCCGTCCAAATCCTAACCCAATGGCTAACCGAAGGTGTTTTAAATGTCAAGGGCTTGGTCACATTGCTTCTGATTGTCCAAACAGGAAAGTTATTACTTTAGCTGAATGGACTAATGTGAAGGAAGTTTTTGAAGAAGAACATGAAGAGGAAGAAGAGCCAGAATCTGAAGAGGCTCAGGAAGAAGTTGACGAAGAAGCCGATGACGGCGAGATGTTGGTATTAAGGAGAGTCTTGAATGGCCAAAAGAACACCAAAGATGAACAGCGAGATAACATCTTTCACACTCGGTGTACAGTCCAAGGAAAGGTTTGTTCTTTAATTGTTGATGGCGGTAGTTGTGCTAATGTGGTTTCTCTTACCATGATTGAAAAGCTAGGTTTGCAAGCTTCAGCCCATCCTCATCCATACAACATACAATGGCTGAATCAAAGCAAGGGACTTCAAGTCAATTCCCGGTGTCTTATTTCATTATCTATTGGCAAGAGTTACCAGGATCAGTTATGGTGTGATGTGATACCCATGGATGCTTGTCACATTTTGCTAGGCAGGCCATGGTTATATGACAGGAAGGTGATGCATGATGGTTTCCTAAATACCTACTCCTTGTTCAAGGACGGCAAAAAGATCACCTTAAAGCCATTATCCCCATCCGAACTCCACAGAAATAAACCTACAAAAGGCCATGACCAATCTGGTTGCTTACTTACCTTTAGTGAAACTCTTTTGAAGGCTGAAAATCATGAGTTTAAAGCTTTTAAAGAGTGGATCTTAACCACACAAGATGAACCAGAATCTCTCTTACCAACCCATCCTTTTGCCAAAACACTCATCCAAAAGTTCTGTCATTTATTCCCCGAAGAGATACCAAATGGCTTACCTCCAAAAAGGGATATCCAACACCACATTGACCTCATCCCCGGTTCCATTCTCCCAAATAAACCAGCCTACAGAATGAACCCAAAGGAAACCATGGAGATATAAAGGCAGGTAGAAGAATTGATGTCCAAAGGTCTTGTGCGAGAGTCACTTAGCCCCTGTGCCGTTCCTGCTTTATTGGTTCCCAAGAAGGATGGTAGTCAGCGGATGTGTGTGGACAGTCGAGCTATTAACAAGATTACAATCAAGTATAGGTACCCCATACCTAGACTTGAGGATATGTTGGATGAGCTACATGGTTCTAAGGTATTCTCGAAGATTGACTTGCGGAGTGGTTATTATCAGATTCGCATCAGAGAAGGAGATGAGTGGAAGACTGCCTTTAAAACCAAGGGTGGTTTATATGAGTGGCTTGTCATGCCATTCGGTCTTTCTAATGCTCCTAGCACATTTATGCGATTGATGAATCAGGTCTTCAAACCATTCATTGGCAAGTTCGTAGTGGTTTATTTTGATGATATTCTTATCTATTCCAGGGACGAGCAAGCACACCAACAGCATCTTATCCAGATTATGCATGTCCTGGAACGAGAGGAATTGTATGGTAATCTTAAGAAGTGTACTTTTTTTACTAATGAAGTTACCTTCTTAGGATACATTGTTTCTAGTGAAGGAATCAAGGTCGATGAAGGGAAGATCGAGGCTATTCGGAGTTGGCCTCAACCACAAAGTATTCATGATTTTCGAAGCTTCCATGGATTGGCATCTTTTTACAGGAGGTTCATTCGAAGTTTCAGCACCATTATGTCCCCCATGACCGAAGTGCTTAAAGGTTCCTCATTCCAATGGAATCCTAAGGCACAATCTGCATTTGAGGAGGTAAAGAAGAAACTTACTCAGGCACCTGTACTTGCATTACCATGTTTTGACAAGGTGTTCGAGGTAGAATGTGATGCATCAGGAGTTGGCATTGGAGGAGTTTTAACTCAAGAAGGTAAACCATTAGCCTTCTTTAGTGAAAAACTTTGTGAGTCAAGAAGAAAGTACTCCACATATGACAAGGAATTCTATGCTATTATTCGGTGTCTTGAGCATTGGAGTCATTATTTGGTGGCTAGTGAATTTATACTTCATTCTGATCATGAAGCTTTAAAGTATATTCAGGGCCAGCACAAACTCAATTCACTCCATGCTAAGTGGGTTGAGTTCCTCCAGTCATTCCATTTCACCATCAAGCATAAGTCAGGCAAGTTAAATCAGGTTGCAGATGCATTATCTAGGAGACATCTCCTATTGTTTCAGTTGGATGCTATTATTCTTGGTTTTGAACATCTTAAGAGTCTTTATGCTGAAGATGAAGACCTTGGGGATTTATATGCTGCATGTTCTAACCACCCCAAGGGAGATTTTCATGTCCAGGATGGCTATCTATTCAAAGGAGTACGGCTTTGTATTCCCAAGTGTAGCACACGTGAGCTTCTAATCAGGGAGGTTCATGGAGGTTCTTTAGCAGGTCATTTTGGTGAGTCCAAGACCCTTACCATGCTAAGGGAACACTATTATTGGCCAGGAATGGAGAAGGATGTGCAGGACATCCTTAGAAGATGTGGTACGTGCCAGGCAGCTAAGAGTCATACCCTACCACAAGGCTTGTATACCCCATTGCCCACACCAACACAACCATGGGTCGACGTGAGTATGGACTTCATTTTGGGATTACCTAAGACCCAAAGAGGTAAAGACTCAATATTTGTGGTGGTAGACAGATTTTCGAAGATGGCACACTTCATTCCATGCAATAAGACCAATGATGCTACCCACATTGCTGAACTCTACTTCAGGGAGGTAACAAGGTTACATGGTATTCCTAAGTCAATTGTTTCTGATAGGGATACAAAGTTTCTCAGTCATTTTTGGATTACATTATGGAAGAAACTTTGTACTAAGTTGTTGTTTAGTACTACCTGTCACCCCCAGACCGATGGCCAAACTGAGGTCACTAATCGAACCTTAGGAACTCTTTTAAGGGCATTGATTAAACCTCATGTTAAAGCCTGGGATTTACTCTTACCACATGCTGAGTTTGCATATAACAGGGCACCTAGCAAGGCTACAGGTCTTTCCCCATTCAAGGTGGTGTACGGGGTTGATCCATTGAGTCCAAATGATCTCACTCCACGGCCCCAGGACCAAAAGCCCCATGTTGATGCAACAACAAGAGTAAAGGAGATCCAAAAGCTCCATGAGTTGGTGAAAGCACGAATTGAAAAGACCAACGCAGCTTATGAGGCAAACGCCAACAAGCATAGGAGGAAAGTTGTCTTTCAGCCTGGTGATTTGGTATGGATTCATCTTAGGAAGGAGCGGTTTCCTTCTAAGAGGAAAAATAAGCTTATGCCAAGAGCGGAAGGTCCATTTAAAGTGATTGAAAAAATCAATGACAATGCATACAAGGTGGACCTCCCAGGTGACTATGAAGTTTCCGCCACTTTTAATGTGGCTGATTTGAGTCCATTCATTCCTGATTTTTCCCCCCAAGATTTGAGGAGCAAATCTTTTCAACAAGGGGAGGATGATGGAAACCCATCCAGTCCAGATCATGTTCATGAGGAGAATATTCCATCACGTCCAAGAACAAGATCACAAACCAAGAGAATGGCTCTTTTGTTGGAGGAAGAAGAAGTTGGCACAAACGGGTTCACTAGTTTCAAAGTGCCCGGTTTTGTGCATTCGATTTCCTAAGCTACACTGTAGCTTATGACTAACATTTTTGCATTTTTGGAATCCTTTTGGTGTTGTTTTTGCAGGTATAAAAGAGTTTCAAGTCATACATTCAAAGGGATTGGAGTTCAAGTCATTTTCCAAGTGACTCCAAATTTTGCCCGGTTTTGCGCGGTTTGCAGTAACGATTTATTTAACCCACAAAACCATGTCGAAACCTTGATATTATTGAGGGGGGGGGGATTCTATACATCCTAAAACTACCCCCCCACCTTTAAAATTCCAGCCATAGCCATTTTTGCACTAAAATAAAATTGCACCAAAAAACCGAGCCAAACCGGTTTTGTCAAACCCGGTTTATTTCTTCCCCATATGGCCGGCCACCCTCTCCACAACCATGCTGCAAGTTGCTTCTCAAGATTGGCACACTCTTCAAGTTGTCTTGGAATGAGGAAAGCCTTGAAAAGAACAACCAATGGGATGAAGATTGGTGTCACCATGTGCTTGCTTGTGATTGGCTAGCCGTTTTCTTCTTCAACACACTTTGGCTGCCCATGTGCAAGTGGCCTTCAATCTCAGCATGAGTTAGTGTTAATCAAGGTCCTAAGTATTATGTAATCAAGCTAGGCAAGGATTAGATGCATAGTTTGATGTATTAGATGTTAGTTAATCATGTATTGTTGTAACTAGTTGTATTAGTAGTTAATCTTGTCATTAGGTTAGTCCTAACACTTTTCCTCACTAGGAAGGAAAGTGATGTGGACCTTTCTTAGCCTAGTGTTGTATTTCCAACTAGTATGTAAGGCCATTTTGGCCAAGGAAGAAGAATCATCTCAGAATTTTTCAGCTTGAAAGCCTAGAGAGCTTGTTTTCTCTCAAACACAAATCCTTGCTTGCTTATCTTAGTTTAGGCCAAACTAAGTGGTGTCCAAGTGAGTCTTAATCTTGATTAAGTGGTGATTCTGTATCTTAATCAAGCTTAAGGGCCCTAAACTTTAAGGTTGGTGGTGATTCTGTATCCAATCTTAAGTTTAGTTCTATCCTATTCTAGATTCATCTCCATGATTTGCTTAGTGAAGTAATTAGCATGGATTAGTGCTTAATTACTTTTACTTTGTTAATCTTCCACTTCTACTCCCTTTCTTACCTCAAATACCATCTTACATAACCATTTTCAACATTTCCCATTCACCAAAAGTGGCCAAAAACGAACCCCAACTCAAAAGAGCCCAAACCGTGCCTTTTCTTCACTCCACGGTTTTTGTGGGCAGCAAGTTGGCACGGCCAACCCGTGCCCTTAGGCACGACCATGCCACCTATTGCCGTGACCTTTTCTCTCCTTTTTCTTCTCCCTTTGGTGTGTAGTGGCTTGGGTAGTGTTTTCCCTTGACACTTACATCAGATACTAATTGGAGCAGGAATCCTAGCTCTTACTATCCTAATCAGGATAGGAGTTCAATGAATTTGGGAGGCCTTGGGGATACAAAAAGTCATGCGTTGTGTCACTCCCTTAACGAGAGCACTAACTTGTGATCTCAGTGCCCTAGAAAGTGATTTCATTACCCATTATAAGGGAAAAGCCCTTTATTTTGATTTATGTCGATGCGAGGATTTGAAAAATGGATTTGAAAAGTTTGATTCCCTAATTGCTCCAGATTGTTTGGCCAATGGTCCTTTGAATTACTTGCTAATAAGAGAGTCAAGTTGTAACGTCCCCGACCCCCTCTCGGGTCATTGACAGTTTATCAGGAACGGCGACAAGAATCGTCGACTGACCCCGTAGATCATCACAGGCCTTATCAGCGTGCTTGGTGCTCGGTCACACGCTGCCCGGGAAACTTCCCAGGAGGTCATCCATCCCAAGTCTACTCCCTAGTAAGCACGCTTAATTGTGGAGTTCTTAAGAGTGGGCTTCTCGAAAAGAAAGGTTCACTTTTGGTGATATAAGTAGTCGACACAAATCCTTTTAAGCCACATTCGGGTTGTTACAATAAGCCCCACTTGAAGCACACAACGTCCTCGTTGTGCCTCACTAACCGACCGACGTACAAATCCTCTTGACCAGCGGTCCATCCCAGTATCTTTGCCCCGCCAGGTGACTGCCCAGGGCTCTCTCATCCACTGGTGCAGCTCACGGTCGCAGGTCGCCTTTGATACCATCTATAATGCCCCGACCTCTCCTTGGCCGAGGACAGTTACTAGGAACAACTATAAGGATCGTCGACTGACCCCACAAATCACCACATGCCTTGTCTGCGTGCTTCATCCTCGCTCACATTCTGCCTGGGAAACATCCCAGAAGGTCACCCATCAAAAGATTGCGCCCCAGCATATACACACATATATACGTGTGTGTGTGTGTATATATATATACATACACGTAAACGTACACGTACACACACACACACACACACACACACACACACACACACATATACGGACACACACGAACATGTCTATATATACACAAATACATACGTATATAAAAATATATCAATATATATATATATACATATATATATATATCTATATATATATACATCTATATATATAGATATATATAAGTACGTGTGTGTACGCAAGTGTGTGTGTGTATATATATATATATATATATATATATATATATATATTTCTCTGTTAACCCAAAATTCCCTGGGCGTCGTGGCCAGAGGAGGAAGACGAGGCAGAGCAAATGCAAATCGAGGAGGATCTCAGGATGGGGAACATTCACCACAAACATCCCCGACACCAATCTCACCAGTTCAATGCTGTCCAACGGTATCACCAAATTCAGAGTGGCAAACTAATGAAACAGTGTACGAGGAAGTTCAGAATCAAATTTGGGTTCTACCATCATACGCCTCAGTGGTGGATCCCGATGAAGGTACGACTCTTGAATTCATCCTAGCACTAGAGGTAAATGGGATTAAATGTACGAAATTAGCTCAGGAAGACATTGAAGAGGAGTTTAATTACTAGAAGAATGTCGTGATCTGCTGTGTTCTGGGTGCAAACCCACAATATGAAGTTCTGGCTGGGTATGTGAAACGAGTTTGGAAAGATTATGCAATTGACAAAATCTTATTGATAAAGAAGGGCCTTTATCTTGTGAGGTTCACTGCGCATCAAGATGCAATAACAGTAGCACAAAGGGGTATTTACCATTTTGATCACAAACCTTTTATTGTTAAGGCATGGAACCCAGAATTGGAAATCAATATTGATGCTATAGCATCACTGCCAATATGGATCTAGCTACCTAAGTTGGATATCAAGTATTGGGGACTACAAAGCCTTAGCAAAATAGGTAGCATGCTAGGGATCCCATTGAAGACAGACAAGTATACCAGAGAGAAAGCTATGCTTAAATATGCCAGATTATTGATGGAAATGCCATTAGAAGGGGATTTCCCAGAGTATATTGAGTTTGCCAATGAGAAGAATGTGTTGATTAGGCTAAAGGTCACATATGAATGGCTACCTCTTAAATGTTCCCATTGCAAAATGTTTGGGCATGTACAGGAGAATTGCAGGAAAAAGACACAGCAGAAAATGGAATGGAGGGTTAGATAACAAGGGATCCCACAGGAACAAAATCAAACATCAGACCAAGTTGCAGTAAAGGGTAAAGAAGACTTTCAGTTAGCTACAAAACATATCACCAGAAATTATGTCCAGAGAGCTGCAGGATCAAAAGAAATGAGAGCTGCAGGATCAAAAGAAATAACAATTTCAGATGATTTACTGCAGGTTAACTTCTATAATGCGTTGTTGGAAGAAGATGTTAATCAAGAACAGGGGGGAAAAGAGGGGGTTTTCACCCCAAATGGATAGTATCCTTAGCTGGAATGTTAGGGGCATGACTGTCCCCAATAGGCAAGAAGATATTAGAATCTTCTTGTAGCAACAACAGGTTGGAATGATATCATTCGTGGAAACTAAGGTTACAGAACAAAACATGATCAAGTAATGAATAGAGTTTGTCCAAACTGGTAATGGGAGCATAATGCAACCATGGCTGACAGAGGAAGGATCATCCTTAGCTGGCATCCAAGAATGTACCAGTTTATTTTAACCCTCAAAACAGATCAATTGATTCATGGAGAAGCTGCCCATCTATCATCAAACAAAAAGTTCTATATCACCTTTGTCTATGGTAAGAATTTGGAGGACTATGGACTCCCAATGTGGGAGGATTTAAGGGCTCTTTCCCAGACACTTGAAGACCCCTGGTGTGTGCTAGGGGATTTTAATTCAGTACTTCATCAAGGGGAAAGAATTGGAGGGACGGATGTCACAGAAGGAGGGGTCAAGGATTTTACAGCATGTATCCAACAATGTGGACTACAGGAGTTTAGCTATGAGGGGCCCTTCTTCACTTGGACCAACAAGACAACTTGGTCAAGAATTGATAGAGCCCTTCATAATGAGCTATGGTATGAAAGTCATGACTTCACACATGTGCATTATATGTCCGAAGGACTGTTAGATCATACTCCCATTATACTTAGCTTTCCTCACTGTCCTAAACCCAGGTACACATTCCTCTTTTGTGACATGTGGGCAAAGGATAAGGGTTTGAAGGATATGGTTATGCATTACTTGGCACAGAATCAAACAGGCTCTAAATTGAAGACACTTCAGCGGGTTCTATAAAGCCTCAAATACCCCCTCAAACAGCTTAATCAAAGTAGATATGCTGACATTTATGAACAACAGGCAAGAGCTAGAAATCAATTGTTACAAATTCAAGCCCTCTTACAGCAGGATACTTTTAACAAGGACCTAATCCGAAAGGAAGCTAGTAGCAGAGATCATTATATTGCAATCAATCATTTAGTTATGTTACTTATTAAACAGTAGAGTAAAGCTGAATGGATTGGTCATGGGGATGAATGTTCTAGGATATTCATGGCTAGAATCAAGCAGAGGAAGGCCCGAACAAGCATTTTTCACATCCAGGACTAGAATAACCTAAGAGTGGAGGGGTTTGCAGAAGTATCTACAGTACTATCTCAATATTACAAAGCGCTATTGGGGAGAATGGAGAACCATAGAACACATATTGATCTACAGGTAATGGATTTGGGGAAAAGTCTGACCATTTAGCAGCAGATTATGTTATGCCAACCCTTTGCAGACTCAGATATCAAGAAGAAGCTATTCTAAATTCCAAACCACAAGTCACCAGGTCCAGATGGTTACAATAGTGGTTTCTATAAAGCTTGCTGGGAAGACATAGGCCCTCTGGTTTGTTCAGCTATTCAAGAATTCTTTGCAGTATACACATACACACACACACACACACACAAAGATATATATCTATATATATGTATATATATATATATGTATATATACATATATATATCCATATATATACATACATACATACATATA
>JACYFF010031955.1:71918295-71940637 GCA_017589665.1 Selenicereus undatus
TTATCTATTAACACATACCTTTCTATTGGATACATCCATCTATAATGCACTGGTCCAGCAATCATTGCCTCATATGCCAAATGAACAGATAGATGTATCATGATATCAAAGAAAGAAGGTGGGAATAAGCGTTCAAGATGGTAGAGTGTAACCACAATTCGATGTTGCAAGCATTCAAAATCATGCGGTGCTGCGACTTTGGAACACAACTCTCTAAAGAAGCTGCTGACTTCTATGAAAACTAAGATTAGTTCTTTATTACGTAGCTTCCGCACTGCTAGTGGCAACAATTGTTGCATGATAACATGGTAATCACGGCTTTTAAGGCCATTGATCTTACGCTCACGAAGCTGCACACATCGTGTGATATTAGATGCATAGCCATCAGGGACTTTAACACTATCTAGCACCTTCAGGAAGTCCTCTTTCTCAGTAGCACTCAATGTAAAGCTTGCAGGGGGTATCCTAATTGTAGCACCATCTTCTATTGGATGAAGATGTTCCCTAATCTGCAAATCTTTCAAATCTAGACGTGACTGTAAAGTATCCTTCGTTTTGCCTTCAATATTGAGAAGTGTACCAATCAAACTGTCAGAGAAATTTTTCTCAACATGCATCACATCCAAGTTATGGCATATAAGAAGGTGTTCCCAATATGGAAGTTGGAAAAAAATACTCTTCTTCTTCTAAGGCATAACCTTATCACCTCGTTTCCTTTTCCTTTGCCTGGATATAGGGCCTTTTCCTAGAGTAACATCGAGTCCCTGCATTTGATTTAGTAACTGTGAACCTGATCGTGTCTTTAGGGCTGGCCTCATTTCAGTATTCCCATCAAATGACTTTCTATTGCGTCGATGACCAGTATAACATAACTTCGTACTTCTTTTCAAGTAATGAGAACATGTATCTATATTACAATGAGGACATGCCATCTTCCCTTTCGTCCCCCATCCCGACAAATTACCGTAAGCTGGAAAGTCATTGATTGTCCATAACAATGCACCTTTTAAACGAAAAGTCTCACCACTATAAGAGTTGTATGTATCAACGCCATCCCATAACTATTTTAGCTCATCAACCAAAGGTTGCAGATATACATCAATATCATTGCAAGGGGCCTTTGGACCGGGAATAATAAGTGAGAGAATAAAAGAAGATTGTTTCATGCATAGCCATGGAGGTAGATTATACGTTGTCAAGACAACAGGCCATATACTGTATTGGGTACCAAGAACACCAAAAGGGTTAAATCCATCACTCGCCAAACCAAGCCTAACATTCCTAGGATCACTAGAAAATTCACGATAACGTTCATCTAATCTCTTCCAAGCAAGAGAATCAGCAGGATGCCTTAGTTTACCATCTTTCTTACGCCCATCTGCATGCCTTCTCATCGAAGTTGCAGTCTTTGATGACATGAATAATCTTTGGAGTCTTGGTATTAGTGGAAAATGACGTAATACCTTCTTTGGGACTTTCTTACCGTTAACCAGTGTAACAATCAAAACTTCATAAGTGGTTTTCCATCTACAGGCATCACACTTAGGGAAATTATCTAAGTCTGTGTTCTCTTTCCAGAAAAGTACACAGTCAGCAGGACATGCATCAATGTTATTATAACTAAGTCCTAATTTCTTAATTATGCTTTTCATTTTCTCAAAAGAACTTGGCAACTCATTTCCTTCAGGGAGGGCTTCTTTGAACAATTTGATGAAGGCATTAAAAGCACCATCAGTTACCCCATATAAACACTTTGCATGGTATAACAACACTATAAAAGAAAGAATTGAAAATTGCTCACATCCTGAATACAGGGGCTTATTCATATCCTCCACTAATTTTAAAAAGGCCTTTGCTTCTGCATTTGGCCCATCTTAGTGTTGTGTTTGGCCCCTAATTCCATTAGGACTATGAAAACCAAAAGCATCCTCCAACATGTCCTGCATATCATGTCCCTCACTTGCTTTCCCATGGACATGAATGTTAGCAGATGTTTTATTAGATTGATTTTGTTCAACTTCTCCATGGTGAACCCATCTACTTTGAGCATAGCATTTGTCCATGCCATTAAGTTTAAGGTGCTCATAGACAATATCTCTACCATGCATAGAACGATTTGCACATAGCTTGCATGGGCAATAAATTGTTCCATCTAAGGCAATAGTAGAGAATGCATGATCAAGAAATGCATTCAAACAATCTTCAAATTCCGGTAATGCTCTGAATGTTTTTTGGTATTTTGCCCAACTCTTGTTGCTAAATGTATCCATAGTTAAATGACCTAAATTCAATAAAATACGAAGATTAAGAAAACAGTTGACATTATATCTCTATAATATGTATAAGTAGGTTCTGAAGGTAACATAACCTGTTTAGATTCTGAGATTTATAAATTGCATTTTTTTAAATATTACTATTATATTTTTAAACAACTTGGACCAGATTATGTTCATGTCATTACATAGAAGAGGAAAAAGGTGAAACAGAAGACAATGCACAAGCAACAATCAACTATGTAGCTAAAATACAAAGCAAAAGTCATCACTATTTACAAACATACATGCTAAACAATTAGTTAACTAGATATAAATGTCAGGAAAAAAACAATTTTTTATAACATAGAAAGCTAGAGAGTAAAAATCCAATGGGGATTAAATGTCACAGAGAAGCTGAAGACTTGTGTGCAGTCATCCAACACTTTCGTGGAACTGGTCATGCTATAACCACGATCATCAAAGGCAGTAAATGCAGACATTTATTTGTAGATCACAAACTATACAAGTGTGTCATTTATTTGTAAATGCAGACATTTATTTGTTCTGCATTGTCAATGCCCAGGTTTGCCGCTAATGAACTGAAAATGACACAAATATGTCTTATTAACAACCATTATTAATCATCTTTTCGTTTCATAAGGGGCATTTTTTGTCCTTTTTTGGGGTGCATCCTCCTGTAATAAGAAACACATCTTTAACATTGACTTTAGAAAAAAATGCCATTAGCTATCTACATATCTGACTATTAAATGCTAAAACTTAACATATACTTTAGAAAAATATCAGGATGGCTGTCTGAGAAGACCTGAATAATAGTTGGACAATCCTGTTCTGCTAGCATGTTTTCAGGATACTAAACAACATTTAGTTCGACTTCTGACAGCCCTATGATTCTTTCTATTCTTGGGCAACTTCAGACAATTTAAACCAAGCACATTGGGAATCTCAACGATCAAAAATGGACTCCTAACAAACAGGATTTCTTCGCATTCCAGTTTCTGAAAAAGGAAGTCTATAACTCTTATAGTGTGAACCACACATGTATATATAGTGAAGCAATAAAATGACAAAACACAGGGGTAGTTCCTTATTCTGTGTCGGTTATTTTCTTAGCAGCTCTGGGATTAAAAGGCAAATAATAAAGTGATGCTTTGTAATGAATAGATAGGTTGACAACTCACTTTATTCTCAAGAAAGCAGAATGCAAGGGGAGGCCAAACCACATGAACAAAATCAAATGTTTGGATCAAAGAAAGTAACTGACAACTTAGATTTTCTTTGACTGCTCACAGATCTCGCCTAAGTATGCTTACTGACTATACAAACCCAGAATCCAAATGCCAAACTTAAATGCCTCTGTAATGGCAAAAATCAAAGTTGCAACACGAGATGCACACACTATTTGCAAAAATCGAAGAAGAAATTCAGGACTTTTAATCCCAGAGCATGTGTAAACGTGGTATCCCAGTTATCATCAAGAACAATTCAACAATTTCATGACTTTTAATCCAGCCACACAATACAGGAACACAAATAGCATATTTGAAATTCAGCCACACGGTGAAACTCATCTCAATTGCCTTGCTTGAAATATAGATAAGGAACTAGAACCTTACTGCAAACAAGTCTCGAAACCACCAACCTGTTGGATTTTAGGGAGTACTTGAAGATGATGAAGGTGACAGAATGGCCCTCGGCGCCGATGATGCCCAGAAATCGATGTGATTACCGTAAATGAAGATTCCCAGCACAAGAACATGCCAATTTCTCTCAACCCAACCAACAACAGCAAGGAAAAGCTAGCAGATTGAGCCCAGAAGATCGACCACGGTGAGATTGAGAGAGTGGCAAGCTCTAGGGTTTACGCAGAACAGGGCTGGAAGTGGTAAATGGCGAAGCTTCTCAATTTTCTGTCGCACGTAGTGACTTAATTAGTTTTGTTTTAGGTTTTTTAACTGGTGAAATTACACAGTAAACAAGTTAAAACCCGCCAATGTTACAATTTGGAGGGATTTTTTAATTTGATTTTTATAGAAGTAGGCAATTTTTTTTACTAATCAATAACAACAATATTTTCTCCAATAAAAAAAAGTATTTGCATTGTGAATGTCTATTTGATAGTATATATATACATAAAGTTAAAAACTTTTTAAAAACTGATGCCCGTAAATTTTTATATTGGAGAAAGTTTTGTTGGCGTTGGCTTGGTTATTAACAACAGAACTTAAAAATTCTATTGGCTTTTATAAGACATTCCCAATAATATTAAATCTATTGGAAAATCGTTGGCATTGATATCTAGTGCCAACAACAGGTTTTCTGTTGACATCTTTTTGTTGGTGTAGAGCACTATTTTTGTAGTGTTAACATACAACTGGGCTAGTTTTTCAACTCCATGGGTATCTTTGATTGGCAGAAAATGGGCCGACTTGGTAAGCCAATCAACTATAACCCAGATAGCATTCTTCTTCGAGGCAGAAAGGGGTAAACCCATAACAAAGTCCATTAGGATCGAATTTCACTTCCAGGTGGGAATTTCTAGGGGTCACAATTCACCCACAGGACACCAATGATCTGCTTTGACTTTTTGGTAGGTCAAACACTTGTCTACATATTCTGCAACTTCCTTTTTTCATATTATTCCACCAGAAGTATTGCCTTAAATCTCTATACATCTTGGTGCCTCCTGGATGCACCGAGTAGCGAGTATTGTAAGCCTCCTCTAGAATATGTTTCCTTAGTTCCTCATTTCGGGGCACACATAGGCGATTCTGGAATCGCAGGGTCCCATCCTCATGTACTACAAACCCTGGAGACTTTCCATTCTCTAAATTTTGCTTTATTCTTTGGAGTTCAAGATCACTTTCTTCGTTCACTTGAATCTCCCCCACTATGGAAGGTTGTAAGGTAAGTGCTGATAATTGAACATGTGCAAGCCCATGAGACACCAGTTGGAATCTCAAGTCCTCAAGTTCTTTCAAGAGACTCAACTGAGTAACCACCATAGTATTTGCGCATGTCCTACTCAGGGCATCTGCTACAACATGTGCTTTTCCTAGATGATATTGAATTTGCAAATCATAATCCTTAAGCAGCTCAAGCCAACGCCGTTGCCTTAAGTTGAGCTCCTTCTGGGTGAAGATATACTTCAAACTTTGATGTTCAGTATAAATCTTACATGGTACTCCATATAAATAATGGCTCCAAACTTTCAGCGCAAAGACCACGACTGCTAACTCCAAGTCCTGGGTAGGATAGTTTTTCTGATAGGGCTTAAGCTGTCGAGAGACATAAGCTACTACCTTATCTTCCTACATCAGAACACACCCCAATTCATTCTTTGAAGCATCGCTATAAATGGTATGCTCCTTACATTCCATTGATAGCATTAGGATTGGGGTAGTAGATAGTCGCTGCTTTAGCTCTTGAAAAGCTTTATCACATTTTTCGGTCCACTCAAACTTGTTCGCTTTCTTCAGCAGATTGGTCATGGGTAAAGTTATTTTTGAAAAATGCTTGACGAACATTTGATAGTAACTTGCTAAACCTAGAAAGCTTCTAATCTAAGTGATGTAAGTAGGCCTTGACCATTCCGTGATTGCCTTCACCTTTTGGGGTCAACTTTGATTCCTTCTTTTGTAACCACATGTCCCACGAACACCACTTTTTCCAACCAAAACTCGCACTTCTTTAATTTTCCATGAAGTTAATGCTCCCTCAGTGTTTGTAACACCATCCTCAAATGATCAGCATGTTCATCTCTATCCTTTAAATAAATAAGGATGTCATCTATGAACGACACCACAAATTTGTCTAGGTAGGGTCTGAAAACTCTATTCATAAGATCCATAAAGGCTGCAGGAGCATTGGTGAGGCCAAATGGCATCACTGTAAACTCATAGTGACAATACCTAGTTCGAAACGCAGTCTTGGGGATGTCTTTAGGTTTAATCCTAAGTTGGTAGTACCCTGGCCTCAAATCAATCTTAGAGAAGACTCCTGCTCCTTGCAATTGATCAAACAAGTCATTGATTCACGGCAAAGGATATCTATTTTTGATGGTGATCCTGTTCAACTCCCTGTAGTCAATACACAACCTTAAAGTTCCATCCTTTTTCTTTACGAACAACACTAGGGCACCCCATGGTGACACACTTGGCCTAATAAAGCCCTTTTGCAACAGTTCATCTAATTGAAGCTTTAGTTCCTTAAGCTCAGTTGGGGTCATACGATATGGGGCTTTGGAAATAGGTTGGGCATGGATTAATTCAATCCCAAAATCAGTTTTTCTCTATGGGGGCAATCGTGGTAACTCTTCAGGGAAAACGTCCTCAAACTCACATACTATAGGAATATTTCCAGCTTTATCTTTATTTGCTTGGCTGTCAATAGCATAACACCAATATCCCATACACCCTTGACATAATAGCTTACTTGCTTTCATAGCAGAAATCAAGGAATTGGATTTTTCCTTTGTCTGCCCATAGAAGAATACTTCTCTCCCTTTTTCATCTTTCAAAATAACCTTAAGATCCTCACAGTCAATCTTAGCTCCATAGGTGTGCAACCAATTCATTCCCAGAATGATGCCAAAATCAAACAAATCAAGTTGAATCAAATCCACAAGGAAGGTGGTTCCACCAATGGTAATGGGAACAAGTTTATAGGAGATAGGGTATTCAATCAAACTATCATTGGGTAGCTTGATCCAATAATTGGTTTTCATCTTCCTTTCCAGGTTCAATTGCATGGCAGATCGGGTGGATATAAATGAATGAGTAGTAACTGAATCAAATAATGCACAAAATGACTTTGAATTTAAAAAGAGAGTTCCAGTGAGTACCATACCAGAGGTGGCAGCATCCTTCTTACTCATTACATACGTCCGTTCTACTATTGTAGGCCTTGGTAGTGGGGCTAAGGGTTTTGCTGCCCCTTTATGTACAACCATCATCCTTCGGGGGCATGCAGCAATTATGTGTTCAGGACTTCCACACCACATGCACTTATTAGTTCCTACTCGGCATTTGGGGGTGGTGTGATTTGTTATGCCGCATTTTGCACAGGGCGCTGTCGAGCCTGCAGGACGACTCATGGGGTGCAGGAGTAGGTTTCTTCTGGTTCTGGTTCGCACTCTCACTTGGAGTTCCTCGCTTAAACCCCTTTCTCTTTTGGTTGATTAGATTCAGTGCTCTTAACTCCGTCTTCACTCGTTCTACTTCAGCCGCTGGCTCATATAGTTCTTGGAAAGTCAAAATTGGTTGTCCAGCTAACTGATTCCAAATATAGAAGGCCAAACCCTCTTCTAACCTCCTCATTTTCAACCTTCCAGATGATACAAACTCAAGAGCAAACCTAGATAATTCTGTGAACTTATTAGCATACTGCATCACATTGATGGTGCCACTCATCTTCAGCTCCATAAACTCTTTCTCTATTTGCCTTTGGACCACAACTGGGTAGAATTTTGCCCTCAACTCACTCAGGAATTTATTCCAGGTGAATTCAGGCCCTACGAGCTTATCCTTAACAATATTCCACCAAATTTCAGCTTCATCGGTCAAATAATACGTCCTAATGTTTGCTTTCTTTTCTTATGGGACTTCGACCACTGTAAGGATTTTCTCCATTCCCCTTATCCATTCCTCTGATACTACTGGATCATAAGGTCCATAATAAACTTTAGGGTTGCGTCGTGCTATCCTATCCGCTAATTTATCCTCTTTAGGAGGGGTTTTAGTAGGTACCTGGGGAATCCGCTTCATTAATTCAACTACTAAGGCCGACCAGTAGTTCAGGTCCCCAATAATGTTAGCTAACTCTGAAGGAATCAGTGGCATTTGGCCAAATTTGGTGGCACATGATGGGAGGCTTGATCACCCGATCCCTGGCCATGATCCGAGATTTCCTCTATACGATCCTCTTCACTGTTGTGCACTGATTTGGACATTTTGATCATACATTAAACGAGACAATTCAATCACTGGGATACTCAAACATATAAGATAGTATGCCCAACAAATACGTTTAATATAACTCAAAGACTATTGTAAACAAACCCACATCAAATATTATTGTAAACAAACCCAAAGCTTCATTATATTATTTCATAACTGATTATTTACATACATAATTGCCTGTTGAAACACATGATTAGCAAAATAAACTACATCTAACTGACTAGGCAAAGTCAGTTTTAACTCCTAACTCAACCCCAAGTACTAACTAGCCCCAAGGTACTAGGTTCATCACATGACCAAAAAGAGATATGGACCGTGTCATCACGATCGGAGAGGATCTAACTAACTATATACAATGTCATATCCTACACAAAATACATCCATCCAAACCGACCATGCTATAAACAAAAAGGGCTTAAAAAGAAAACTACTAACACCAACTCCTAGAACCACCTAACGATCCCTAGATGGATCGTAATCCGGGTCAGACTCATTATCAGGCTCTTTCCTTGAATCGAAGTTGCTAGTAGATGCCTCTGACTCGACATCACCAACCTCCTGCTTAACCTGTTGCTCCTGCTCAACCTGTGGCTTCACTATCATCTCGTCAATCTCCTGATCCCACTGTTGCTCTACCACCACCTCATTAATGTCCTGATCCTCCTCGAGATCATCATCCTCCTCCTGATGGCCCTCGTCCTTAGAACTAACCACCCCTATCTCTAGTGTATTAGGGAGGTCTATCACCACATGAGCCTCCCCAGGACTGTCAAGCATCAGTGGGGTACCTGGTGCGGGTAGGGAGGGTGGTCCCTGTGCTGGTGCTGGGGCTGCAGGCGAGGGATGTGCCTGATGCAATGGGAAGACATGTTATAGAGTCTCCATGGTAATCCCCCTCTGCTCAAACTCCTCCCTCAATAATAACTCTATAATAATAGTAGTCCAAGCCCCCTGGGCTTAAAACCTAGGCCCGTCCCAGCCTGGGTTCCTTGTTATCATATAGTGATGATAACGGAGCCTAAACTCCATCCACTGATGAACTGCAGGTAAGGACTAGAGCACTCTATGTGCACGGACCGTAATACTGTGAAACTCAGAAAAAGGGTCCTGTGCATGAGCATCGATACTAGACTGCAGTAGTGTGATGTGGGCAGCCACAGATGCACTCGGTATCAAGTTAACAACATAATGGTCCATCTAACAAAGAAAACACATATATGGGAGGCATACATAATCATAGTTAAGGAACATGCAAATGTAAGCAACCTGCATTTCTAATATTGTTACTAAACTTCTAATATCACTCTAGTAGCATACAAGGGCCCTCACTACCAACCATTCTCACCCTCTTATTTCTGAACTCCGCACTCCACAAAGAAAATCTCAACCTGGCTCTGATACCAAATCTGTAACTGTAAGACCTGCGTTTTTGTTGTTCGTTAAGCTAACTGTATGAGTTAAATTATTATCGATGTGCTTATAGGAGTTATAATTTTATTAAAAGAGATTATTATTGCTATTATTGATTTTAAAGTCAATTCGTGCTATTTGTGCTTTTAAATTATATCGATAGTTTGCTTTAGTCGTTATTTGATTCATTTAGTCAATTCGGGTCAACCATAGAACTCGTTCGATGTTTAATAAATCGAACCTTTATATAGTTGGGAACGAATAGTCGATAGAAGGCCATACTAACGATTGGGTTTAGAATAGGGGGTTACGAGATTGGATTAGCGATTTTAGTTGAATGGGTAAGCGACAAAAAAACAAAAAAAGGGAGTATAAGGGGCCGAAGTCCCTTATTTTTCAGGACACACGCACGAAAAAGGGGGGGTTGGTTTCTCTGGGTTTCTCACAACCCTCCTCGGCGACCCAACAGTGACAGAGAGAAGAGAGGGGGGGATGGAGACAGTTCACCACCACGTTGTCGAGTGGCCAGCCGTCGCCAACTCGTAAGGGAGTCGCATGATTGAGCCAGAGCAACAGGGGTGAGCGAGCGAGTGAGAAGGCACCGAGGCAGCGTCGTGCACGCCGGTGGGATGATGGTCAGGCGTCGATGGCCAGGTTTCCGGTGGATTTGAGTTTGGCAACCACCACGAGCTGCACGAATCAAGTGTTTGAGGGTTAGGGTTTGAACCCTCAGCACCATCACTACCAGGACTGACCACATGGGACTTGAACCCAGCCTCAAATTGCCCAATTAGCGCAGGAGTTGGGTCCTTTAGCGTAGAATCGAGGTGGGTGTTTCTCGCCTCCTAAGCTATTACTATTTTCAAAAATGTTTTCCAGTAGATTAATGTTGCATGTCAGATTAGGGTTGGCTAAATTCGTTAGAAATGTCAAGAAGTGAATTAGATATGTTTAGCTTCGATTCGAATCAATTTAGTTAATTTATGCCTGAGGTTTTAATTCGACGTGAATTAGATATGCTTAGCTTCGATTCGAATCAATTTAGTTAAATCAAGTTGGAAGTTTTGATTCGAAGTAAAGTATGTATGTTTAGCTTTGATTCGAATCTATACAGCTAATTCATGCCTGAGTATGAACTTCGAAGTGCTTCATACGTGTTTAGAATTAATGTATATAAATGTTTACTCATTTCATAATCGTTTATTAAGTTCGAAGTAAACTATAAATGTTTACGATTTATATATGTACAACTAGTTAACCCATGTTCGTTAATAACTACGAAATAAACTATCGATGCATGTATGCGTAGTCAATTTATGCTCGATTGATAGGTTCGAAAAGGAACGAACACCTTGAATGGACTTATGCCTAAATGACCTAATTAGGTTGGATTTGTAACTTCGATAGACTAAACGAATGCCTTGAATCGTATTAAGTCTAAGTGGCCTGTTTAGATTCGAATAATGACTTGGATAAAATAAATGAACGTCTAGATTCGTGTTATGCTTGTATGGCTTAATTAGGCTTGAAATGTAACTACGAATCAATGAATGAGCACCTCAAATCGATATTTATCCATTTAGTTGAATTATGCTTGTGAAATAAGCTTGAAAACTACATTCAAATGACGAAATGAGCACGCTTACCCCTTAACTGCAATACGTGAATGTAATCGTGTTTCATGTTAGTTAGCTTGACTCAGCTTACAAAATGTTCGTTTTCAGTTAAGGTAGTGCGAATGCCTATAATATATATAAATATATATATATATATATATATGCACATATGTATGTATGGTTATAACCGTTGGTTGCAGCGCATTGCTAATTGTTATTTGGTTGTTCGGTAAGTTAAGTATTGGTAAGTTACGGAAGTTTACATGTCGCTCTTCAGTATATTATGATGATTAGAATACTAAATTGTGAAATTGAATCCGAGATGGAAGTTGGATGGTTTGAGGAAGAACTATGAGTGGTTCGAGGTTCTTGTGGTACGGTGCTTGTGAGGAGGGAGTTCGGGTTGTGAATTGACTGCAATCGTGTGGATTGCGAGGCCATGTGTGGCTCATTGTGTTGAATTGATTATGAAGTGCTTAAATGTGATACATGTGGACCCCTTTCCCTTCGATGTCTTCAAATTGCATTATGTGCATAAGGGTGAGTTTTTCAAAGAAGGATTTCATGTTTTGAAATGATAGTAGCCATAACTATTAGTGCATGATGGCCTATTTTAACTAAATGAATACAGTTTTGGGAGTGAACTCGGTTCAACGGGGGAATCCCTAAAGAGTTTTACAAAAGCGTGAGTTGCATGATAAAAGATTTCGCTGTGAAAGGCAGCAAACTTATTAGTCGTTATAACCAGTTTAAATGGTTAAGATAAGTGCTTAGGGACAATAGATGGGAGTAAACCTGCCTGAACGGGGGAATCCCTAGCCTAGGGAGTAATCCCTAGAGATCCTGACGAGGGTTATGGTCCAAAAGTTAGTTTCCATCCTAGGAGCATGAGCTTAGTGTGAGTTAATCTCACTGGGATTGAGTGTAGATATCTCCCAATTAGCACTTTATGATGATCTTATGCCCGGAGTAGTTTCTTATTATATGAAAAAAGCAGTTGCCATTTCGCCTTTTTAAGTATTTCAGAAAGAAAGTTTTTAAGGGTCACTATGAGACCAAGATGAAAGAGATTCTTTCAAAGAATATGAGCCCTAAGAGGCTAGGAGAAGAGTTTTTATGAGCCTTAAGAGGCTAAATGAAGTGTTTTCAGTAAAAAGAAAGAAAGCTTTCTGCATATGACATGTGCATGTTCTAAGTATAACTTATGAATGAGATACTAAGCAAGATACGAATATGAAAAGAAAGCCTTATGAGCATATTTCATGCATACCCTATGAATGAGATTTGATTGAGACTTGAAATGTGTATGTCTTATGCACCTCATATGAACGAAATGCTAAGAAAAGTATGATTATAAAAAGAGATAACCTTATGTGCATATTATGTGAATAGGTTTTCATGCATAGTTCGAATGGAATGCTAAGAAGTCATGTTTATGGAAAAGAAAGTCTCTATGCTTAGCCTCATCACTTGTTTAAGTGCTTGACTGCCTGTTAGTAAAGAAGTTTGATCAGTTAGAGACCTAGAAATGCGTTTGAGTACTTAAAGTCAAGTTTATAGTTAGTAATGTTTCCATAGGAATTTTATGAATGCCTAATATGATAGTAAAGAATGGATACGTGATATGTGACTAGTAAAGATATTATTGCCTGCAATGGTTTTGGTTTTAAGGGGGTTGGGGGACACTCATTGAGCGTGTGGTTACTCATCCCACTACTCTTTCCCCTTTCCCCCCAGGTTTTCTTTATGACAGGAAAAAGTTGAGTCAGCTATATCAAGATGGAATCTATTCCCACTTCCAAGGTCTCATGTGTGCCTGGTTTCGTCTTTAATGAAGTTTTGTAAAGTTTGTAAACGTTTATAAACGTTTGTAAACAAGCATCCTAGTTCATGTAATGCATATTGTTTATGAGTCGCTCTGTACGGCCATATGAGTCAACCATCTAACTAGTTAGATGTCTTCTTAGTCAAAGTTAGTTATGTTTTGGGATGTAAACCCCATACTCCGGTTGTGTGAACCATTGAGTTGTATCCTTCATTTATTCTTTATTCATGAACTATTCTGTTGGGTGTACTCTGAGCGAGTGGCTCGTTAAGTTATGAACTCCGGCGTGTAGCCATTGAGGTTCTTTTAAATGTTTTACGCTTCCGTTGATTTGTAGGGATTTATTATAAGGCTTTTAGCCTAGAAACGGTCAGTTTTTAGGGGAAACTCTGTCCATTTCGTCCCAAAATTTAAGTAAAAAGTTAAGAAAACGTAACGCTTTTGACCCTAGGGGATGGGGTGTTACAGTAACGCCCTAAATGTACGTAAAACACTATTTGCATTTCTTTCGTTAATAACTCCAGCTAGAAATGATAACCCAAATGATTAGGCGTTACCGTCGTCCAACAGGGACAAGGCTTTGCTTATACATGATTAACATCAACCCTAACCCTAGCATGATCCAACCTCAACTCGACCATGATCAACATCAAAATAACTCTTATTTCTTATCAAAACAACATGATCAAAGATCATAAACATCAAAACAAGAATCAAAACAAAAATAAAAAGCAAAACCAACAAAAACAAATTTCAAGATTACTCACTTTGATTGCAAATAAGTACGGATGGAGATGAGGTTTAGTGGTTTTGATGATAGAGGATGGTAGCTTGAGGTACTAGGATGTTGTGGCAGGTCAAAAACCACAAGGGCTGGCCAAAAAACTAGTTGGAAACACCCAAAACTAGCTGGAGCTGTTGCTGGCTGTGAGGGAGAGAAAGCAGAGAGTGAAAATGGAGTTTGTGGATTATGATGTGTGTTTCGACTAATCAAGTCATTTGGCTGAAATTTTATCTAGTAAAGCCACCTTTTTAAGCTAACCATGGTTAAGTTTAACCATGGTAATTAGTTAGATTAATAGACCACTTGTTGGGCTTCAAACCGGCTGAAATAAGTTGGGTTCGGGAATAAAACGCTTTGTAACGATAATGTTTTTACGAACTAAAAATTACAGCTTTGTAATGTTACGGAAAATAAAATAAATTACTTGGATTAAACTTGTTAGGGCCTACTATCAAGTCTTTCAAAGTTTCCGTTAATCAAATAAATAAACAATTAAAATCCAAATTGGCAAGTGAGGGCCCAAATAAAATCAAATAAATTTTTTCCACCAGGGTGAATAAGTGAAATAAATGAATATGACAGAAGAAAAAAAAATTATGAACAGGAGGTAATTAAATAAATAAACATAATTAAATAATTTTAGGGTTGGGCTATTACACCATGGAACCTCAGTATTTCTTTGAAGTATAGGTTGGCGATGTGAGAGGCATTATCAGTCTTGTGGCAAGCAACAAAATGTGCCATCACCACCACCACCAAGATAGAATCTTTGTTGCGTTGGGTGCGTGGGAGACCGAGCACGAAATCTGTAAGACTCGCCATCTTTATTTTAAGTTAACCTGACTGTCTTACATTCTACATTATAAATTTCGTATTTTTAGAAACTATACGAGTTAAATTAGTACTGATGTGCTTGTGTGAGCCATAATTTTAGTAAAAAGAATTATTATTGCTATTATTGATTTTAAAGTTAATTCGTGCTATTTGTGTCCTTAAATTAGATCGATAGTTTAATTTAGTCGTTATTCGATTTATTTAGTCGTTTGTCTAGTACGATTAGGTTGTCAACCTTAGAATTAGGTTGTGGTTTATTAAATCGAATGTTGATGTATTTGGGATCGAATAATCGACGGATGGGTCATATCATCGATTCAGGCTAGGATATGAGGTACGAGATTAGAAATTAGGCAGATGATGTTAGTTGAATGGGCAAGCGACCAAAAAAAAAATAATCAAAAAGGGGCTGAAGCCCCTTATTTCTCTGAAAACCACGACAAGGGGGGGTTTCCTGGAACCCAGCTTGCGAACTCCGACCTCCCACACCAGAGAGAGAGGGCGGGGGGAGGCGACGGTACGCCGCCTCGCCGAGAAGTGGCCAACCGTCGCCGACTTGCACGGGAGCCACAAACCGAGGCCAGAAACAGAGAGATTGGGCGAGAGAGAGGGGGATCATGAGACAGGGAGAGAGATTGAGGCCACACCATCGACGCTGGGGGCCACGATGGCCAGGTGCCACTGGCGAGGTGTTTCCGGTGAGGGTCGACCCCTGCGACCACCGTAGCAGTGACAGAGACGCAATCGAGTGGGTCAGAAACCGGGTTCGAGCAAGGCTGATTTGCATTGGTGGTTAGGCTTAAAAAATGGGACACATTTTTGGGTTTTCAAGCATCCTATTCAGCCCCATAAGCCCTTAGAACGGGCCCGTAGCTTGGAGCCGAGGTGGGTGTTTCTCGCCTCCTAAGTATTAGTAAATTCGAAACGTTTTAAACTTTAAGATGAGATGCATGTTAGTTTAACGTTGATTAGGCTGATTGAAAATGCGAAGTAATTACGTGTGGTTAGTTTGATTAAATTCAGGCCCAGATTATGTATGTTAAATTAGTTAATTCATGCTTAAACCGACACTTGCTAAATTAGCTAAATCACGTTTAAAAGTAGCCTTGAAACGACCTAAGCACGCTTTAATTCGATGCATGTTAAGTTCAGTTAATTCATGCCTGAAGTAACTTCGAAATAACCTAATAATGTTTTGAATTAACATGTTAGCATTCAAATCGATGCTTGTTTAATTCAGTTAATTCATGACGAAAAAGTAGTTTCGAATTAACATGTTAGCATTCGAATCGAAATAGGTTAAGTTTAGTTAATTCATGTTCGTTTAATAAGTTCAAAGTGAAATATGAAGGTTTAGAATCGATATATGTACGTTTAGTTAATTCATGTTTGTTTAATAACTTCGAAGTGAAATATGAATGTTTAGAATCGATATATGTATGCTTAGTTAATTCATGTTCGTTTAATAACTTCGAAGTGAACTGTGAATGTTTAAGATCGATATATGTAGGCTTGGTTAATTCATGTTCATTTAGTAACTTTGAGGTGAAATACTAATGTTTAGAATCGATACATGTACACTTAGTCAATTCATGCTCGATTAATAGCTTCGAAAAGAAATGAGTATGATTAGAATCGATACTTGTGTGATTAGTTAATTTATACTTGAACCGTGACTTCGAAATAATAAATGAACACCTCGAATGTGATAAGATTCATGTTTGATTAGTTTAGTTGGTTCGTTAAGTGTTATTTCACGTTAAGGCATTATAGACGTATACGTAAATGTGTTACATATATATATATATACATATATATGTATATATAGATAGATAGATATACATATATATATATATATACATATATATGTATACATATATATATACTTGCGGTAACGCACCGCTGGATGGTGCTGCTTGCCCAGGTAAGTGGATAAACCCTGTTACACGTTTCTTTATAAGTTTTCATGATAATATGTTATGATTATCTAATTAAAGACCGAGAAGGTAGTTGGATGGTTTGAGATAGAACTATAAGTGGTTCGAGGTTCTTTGAGGATGGTGCTTGTGAGGAGGGAGCCTGGGTTGTGAATTAATCGCAATCATTTGGATTGCGAGGCCATGTGTGGATCATGTTGCTAAGTTGAATTATGAAGTGTTTGAATGTGTACATGTGCACCCCTACCCTTTCTATGTCATTAAGTTGGATTATTTGCATAAGGGTGAGTTTCGAAAAAGAAGGATTTCATGTTTTGAAATGATAATAGCCATAATTATCAGTGCATGATGGCCTATTTTAACTAAATCAATACAGTTTTGGGAGTGAACTCACTTGAAAGCGGAAATCCCTAAAGATTTTTATAAAGGCGTGAGTTGTATGATAAAGGATTTCGCCGTGAGAGGCAACAAACGTATTAGCCGTTATGGCCCATACGCTTTAAATTGGCTAAGATAATTTGCTTCGGACAATATGATATGAATGATGTTAGTCTAGGCGATAAGTCCTGGTACTAGGAATCCCTAGAAGACCCTGACGAGGGTAATGGTCTGATATGTTATATGTAGCCATCCCGGGAGTAAGAGCTTAACATGAGCATTAGGTCTCACTATGGGGTTGAAAATAGATCTCACCCAATCAGCACCCTGTAATGATCTTATGCCAAAAGTATTTTCTTATTAAGCTAAGAAAAGTAGTTGGCATTTCCCATTTTAAGTGTTTCGAAAGGAAAGAAAGTTTTTTATGGGCCATTAAGAGACCAGATGAATGAAATGTGGAAAGCTTATAAGGGTCAGTATGCGACCGATATGAAATCGATTTCTTTTAAAGAATATGAGCCTCAAGAGGCTAAATGAAGTGTTTTCAGTAAAAAGAAAGCAAGCTTCCTGTAAATGACTTGTGCATATCATATGAATGAGATCTAAGTAAAGTATGCTGATGAAAATAAAGTCTTATGTGCATATTCCAAGTATAACTTATGAATGAGATGCTAAGTAAGATACGATTATGAAAAAGAAAGCCTTATGAGCATATTTCATGCATACCCTATGAATGAGATTTGAATGAGACTTGAAATGTGTGTGTGTCTAGTGCATATCATATGAATGAAATGCCAAGAAAAGTATGATTATGAAAAGAGATATCCTTATGTGCATGTTGTACGAATGAGGTTTCATGCATAGTTTGAATGGAATGCTAAGTAGTTATGTTTATGAAAAAGAAAGATCCCTATGCTTAAGCTATGAAAGAATGTTTATTTGCTTAGCCCTCGATGCTTGCTTATGTGTTTAAGTACTTGTTAGTTAAGGAATTCAGGGGCCTAAAAATGAGTTTGAACGGCTAAAATGAAGTTTATGGGTAGTGATCCTTCCTTGAGGATTTAAGAATGCGTAATATGATAATAAAGTATGAATACGTGATATGTGACTACTAAAGATATTATTGCCTACAACGGTTTTGGTTTTAAGGGGGTCGGGGGACACTCACTGAGCGTGTGGTTGCTCATCCCATTACTCTTTCTCCTTTTTCCCCGGGTTGGCATTATGACAAATAGAAGCCCAGTCACTTATGTCAAGATGGAATCTATTCTTGCTTGCAAGGTGTCATGTGTGCCTATTGAAGGGATCTCATGTGTTTAAGGAAGTCATGTAATGTATTCCTAGAATTATAAACATATGCAAACCAAGTATTCTAGTTCATGTAATGCATATGGTATAAAGGTCACTCTGTATGGCCGTATTAGCCAACCATTTGATGAGTTTTATGTCTTCTTGGTTAAGGTTAGCTGTAATTTGGGATGTGAACTCCAGTACTTCGGATGTGTGATCCGTTGATTTGTAAATTTAATTTTCTTATGTATTAATGAACTATTTTGTTTGATGTACTCCGAGCTAGTTGTTGGTTGAGCTATAAACTCCGGCGTGTAGCTGTCGAGCTTCTTTTAATGTTTTACGCTTCCGTTGATCTGCAGGGGTTTATTGTATGACTTTTAGCCTGTAAACGGTCAGTTTTTAGGGAAAACGCTGTTCGTTTCACCCTCGGAATTTAAGTTGAAAGTTAAGAAAATGTAACGCTCTCAGCCGTAGGGGTTAGGGGTGTTACAAAATCCATGCTCACATTTTGCCAAGGGCCTTAGGGAGTCGGCAATGGTGTGTAAAGCCCCTGAGGAAATGCATGACTTTTAGCAATTCGACAAGTAGAGCATCTCTTGATCAAGTCTTGGATGTCCTTTAGCATATGAGGCCAAAAGTAATGCTTTTTGTCCATGATGTATGTCTTGTCTTCTCGAAAGTGGTCCGCAAGTGAACCACCCTGAATTTCTCTAAGGATAAGCTCTCGGGTGCCACACCTCAGCACACACAACCGATTCCCTTTGAATAAGTAACCCTCTTGAAGTATGAATTCTCCCTTTGGGTGAGCTTCGCAAGACTCATAAAGCTCCCAAAATTCGCATCGTCTTTCTACAAGGACTTGAGATGCTTAAATCTAAGTACACACGAACCAAGTTGAAACAAAAGAAGGTGCCTTCTAGATAGAGCATCCGCACCTTGATTAAGCTTCCCGGACTTGTGTTTGATCACAAAGTGAAACAATTGTAGGTATTCAACCCATTTAGCATGAGTCCAACTTATATTGCCCTTGGATGTATTTTAGGGCCTCATGGTCGGAATGCAAAATGATCTCATTGGTGATCAAGTAGTGAGTCCAATGTTTAAGGGCATGCGTGATTACAAAGAACTCCTTATCATATGTTGAATACCTTCTTCTTGTATCACTTAGCTTCTCACTAAAGTAGGCAAGTAGTTTTCCCTCTTGAATCAAAATCGCACCTATCCTCACTCCGGAGGCATCGCATTCTACCTCAAAGACTTTATCAAAGCAAGGTAATGCTAAAACTGGGGCATGAGTAAGCTTCTCTTTGAGTTCTTCAAAAGACTTTTGGGCTTGGTTCGTCCACACAAACTTGGTGCCCTTGAGAACTCTGGTCATGGGGCGATAATAGAGCTAAAGTTGCAGATGAACCTCCTATAAAAGGAAGCTAACCTGTGAAAGCTTCAGGCATCATGCATAGAAGATGGTACCGGCCAAGACTTAATGTTCGTAACCTTGCTTTGATCCCCTTCTATCCCTTCGGTTGAGACAATGTAGCCAAGGAATACAACATTGAGTGAGAAGAAAGTGCACTTCTTGAGATTATTGTATAGTTTCTCTTGTTCAAGAATCTCCATGACTTGTCTCAAATGCTCAATATGCTCCCTTTCGGTTTTGCTAAAAACTAAGATATAATCAAAATAGACAATGATGAGCTTGCCAAGAAAGGCCTTGAACACTTGGTTCATAAGCCTCATGAACGTGCTAGGTGCATTGGAGAGGTCGAAAGGCATAACCAACAACTCATAAAGGCCAACTTTAGTCTTAAAGGTCATCTTCCATTCATTACCTTCTTGGATTCTAATTTGATAGTATCCACTCTGAAGGTCTATCTTTGAGAAATACTTGGATCCATGGAGCTCATCAAGCATGTCTTCCAACATTAGTATGGGATGCCGATATTTGATTGTAATCTTGTTAATGGCATGGCTATCTACACACATCCGCATGGTGCCATCCTTCTCAGGCACAAGGAGAGCAGGCACGCCACAAGGGCCTAAGCTTTCTCGGACAAGACCCTTAGAAATAAGGTCCTTCACTTGTCTTGAATTTCCAAGGTGTCTTTGGGATTCATCCTATAAGCGGGCTTGTTAGGGAGGATAGCTATCGGGATGAGATCAATGTGGCATTGGATGGTTCTTTATGGGGGCAAACTGGAGGAAATCTCATCGGGGAAGACATAGACAAAACTTTGGAGTAGTTGAATGGCAAGGGGGGTGTGAGGGTGTCTCGATTTGGTCATCTTGACAGGGGGTAAAAAGAATCATTTCCTTGAAAGGTTTATACTCATGGTGCTCAGCTTGAAGGGTAAGCTTAAGAAAAGAAAGGTATACCTCCATATCTTTGTGAGTTTCTTTGGTTTTGGGCTTGGCGATTTGTTATGGGCTAAGGGGACTAGGGTGATCTTTCGGCCATCTTTGTGGAGGGTGTAGGTGCTGAGAAATCCATCATGCATGACCTTTTGGTCATAAAGCCAAGGCCTTCCCAAAAGAATGTGACAAGCATCCATGGGGATGATATCACACCACAATTCATCTTGATATCTTTTACCAATGGAAAAGGAAATCAAGCAACGATGTGAAACCTATATGCCTTTACCTTGGTTAAGCAATTGAATAGAATAAGGTTAGGGGTGTGGTTCGGCCTTGAGGTTGAGCTTCTCCACCAAGGTAGTAGAAGCCATGTTGGTGCAACTCCCTCCATACATAATAGGGGAGCACACTCGGCCATTGATAGCACTACTTGTATGGAAGATGTTTTCTCTTTGCTACTCATGGTTAGTACCCTTGTGACCACTTAAGGCCCTTCTAAGAACAAGTAGTTCACCTTCATCCACCTCTTCCGCGTGCTCTTCTATATCCTCAATCAAGTGAACCTCCTTGTCGCTCCCTTCTTCTCCACATTCAGTTGCTTCCAAGGATTGGTACTCAGCTAAAGTGATAACGTTATGGTTAGTGCAATATGAGGTTATGTGTCCAAAACCATTGCACTTGTAGCATCTCTTCATCTCAAATGGGTTAAGAGGGGGCTTCGGGTTATTGGGTTTGTGGTTCGAAAAGGTCCTGGGGTGGAGCTTTGAGGCCTTGAGGGTAGAGGGTAACTCCCTATGTTGAAAGGGTAGCCACGGGTTAGGGCCTTGGGAGGGTTTTTTTTTAGTTTGGCTTTCTTTTGTAGTTCGACTTTGTGGGCTAAGGAGAAAACTTCATCAAAGGAAGTATAGTGTTGTCAATTTCGACTTTGAGGGGTGGTGAGTGAAAATTAAAAACTAAATTAAAGTGAGTAAATAAAAGGGGAAAAGGATACCTCAAGCACCTACGGTTGTCAATCGTAATACTTAAGGGTCGGTCCTTAGGGAAGACGTGAGATTTTTGGTCACTAACTGATTAACTAAACTAAATGGAATTACTTAAAGCAATCTAATAACGTAAACAATCTAAACCTAAACTAAACCTTATATCACTTATCCAAATTAAACCAAACTAATAGTGAATTAAGCATGAATCTTTAGCAGAGTTAACTAACATTATTCCAAAATTGAACATGGTTTCAATTCAATACAATAAACAAAACAGAACCTAAAAATTAAAACAAAGCAAGCAACAGGGGAATGGGGAAACAGACCCGAAACAAAATGAAGGCAGAAGGGGAAAGGAAAAATTTAACTGGAATCAAATAGGAAGCAGGAACAGGGGAAAGGAATTACCAAAAGCCTCGATGAACATCAAGAACATGACTCATTTTTTTAGCCATTCGAACAGCAAGAAAGAGGGGCAGAAGATCAACAGGAAACTCACCAGCAGAACCGAAGCAGAGGTACAGGGGAAGGGGAATGAACGAATGATTGCAAAGTTCTCAGGCTTCCTTGCTTAAAGCTCAGCCCAACAATGGCGGTATCGCCATTAAGCACCACAGAACCAAGGAGTGGGGAAAGAAATCAGCTGTAATAAACCCAAAATTTTTACCGAAATTTCAAACAAAAGTGCTTAAGG
>JACYFF010031955.1:71950983-71969196 GCA_017589665.1 Selenicereus undatus
GAGAGTGGGTGTGGGTAGTTTAGGTTAAATTTTTGAATTTAAGAGGGAGGGAGGGAAGTGGGGTGAGTGAGGAGTTGTACTCCATCTAGGAGTAGGTTAATTATTATTTTTTTTCTCCTTAAATACACAGCCAAGGGGGGGGGGGGGGGGCCCCGGCGGGGGCTGGTCCAAAAATATATGATCGGTCCAAAAATACATTTTTTTTCAAAAAGCTATGGAAAAATCACGAACGGTTGGTCCGAAAATAGCGATGTTTATGATAAAAAATAACGTACTGAAAAGAAAATGTTGTTTGACTAAAACCAACCTAAATCAAAACATAAAAGAGTCAATCAAAAAGCAAAATAGTTATTCAAAACTCCCTTGACATGACCCGAGTCCAGGTCGGTCCATCCTGACCTTGATTCTCCACAACGAATTTTCTAGGGTTTTACATACTACCCCACTTAGAAGAGTTTCGTCCTCAAAACCTCACTGGTTTGTGACACCCTGACACCATCAATCTCACTTTCCGACCGACTCAGAATTCTCAGGGTTTTGCATTTCACTTCACTTAGAAGGGTTCGTCCCCGAAGCCACTACACACCTGATCATAGAAACAAATGGGGGTACCTGTCTCACATGTCCTGCTCCGGCTCCCAGGTGGCTTCCGACGTCTCGTGGTTGGCCCAAAGGACCTTCACCAGGAGCACTGTAATTTTTTGAATATACTTTTCCCTTTGACCTAGGATTCGAACAGGCTGTTCCTTATATGATAAGTCTTCCTGAGGCTGTATAGGGTCGGGTTGAATGACATGCGAGGGGTCTGGGATATATTTGCGGAACTGCGACACGTGGAACACATCATGTACCCTCCGGAGTTTAGTCGGTAGCTCTGGTTGGTAGGCTACCTCTCCAATCCTTTGTACAACCGGATACGGTCCGATGTACCTCGGGTTAAGCTTCCCTGCCTTCCCAAATCCTGCCACACCCTTGATTGGAGAAACTCGAAGAAATACCTGATCCCCAACCTGGAATTCAAGGTTTCTAGGCCTCTAATCGACAAGACTTTTTTGGAGGCTCTGGGCAGCTCTCATTCATTCCTGAATTAACTTTATTTTGTCCGTAGTGGCTTGGGTTAGCTCCGGTCCTATAGTCAAGGCCTCGTCAATCTCCTGCCAACAGAGTGGGGTTCTGCACTTTTTTCCATACAAAGCCTCGTACGGGACCATACCAATGCTCGTGTGGTAACTATTATTGTAAGAGAATTCGATCAGGGCCAGCTGTTCGTTCCACGCACCCTTAAAGTCTGAAACGCAAGCACGCAGCATATCCTCCAAGGTTTGGATGGTACGTTCTGTCTGGCCATCGGTTGTGGGGTGAAATGCAGTACTAAAGCGTAACAACGTGCCGAATGCTTCCTGCAGTTTTCACCAGAATCCCGATTGGAATCGGGTATCTTGATCTAGTATTATGGAACTAGGTACCCCATTCAACCGCACTATCTCCTCGAGGTATGCTCGAGCCAGTTGATCCGAGGTCCATATGTTTCGCATGGCAACAAAATGCGCTGACTTTGTTAGCCTATCCACTATGACCCAAATCACATAATGTTTTCATTGAGTCAATGACAAACCTATGACAAAATCCATAGATATGGAGTCCCATTTCTACTCAGGGATATCCCGTGGCTGTAAAAGTCCTGTCGGTCGCTGATGTTCTATCTTCACACGTTGGCAGGTCAAGCATCTTGCCATATAATCAGCTACTTCCTGCTTTATATTACTCCACCAGAACGTCTGCTTCAGGTCCTTAAACAACTTATTACCCCAGGGTGTACCGAGTGTGGAGTATTGTGCCCCTCGTCCAGGATTTTCCTTTTTAACTCCTCCACGGCCGGAACGCACACCAGATTGTAGAATCGGATGGTACCATCCTCATGGATTACGAACGCAGGTGCTTTTCCTACCAATATCTCATCTCTTATTCGCTCGAGCTGCGGGTTGGTGGCCTGCGTCTTCCGGATTTCTTCTATTAGGGTAGGTTGTACCTCCAGGGCGTAAAGCGTAGGTTTAGGCCTTGGGGTAACGACATTAAGCTCTAACCTCAAAAACTCCTTACACAGATCATCTGGAAGCACTATGAATCCACTCAATGTCGGGTACGGCCTACGACTCAATGCATTTGCCACTACGTTGGCCTTTCCTGGGTGGTACTGGAAATGGATGTCATAGTCTTTTAGGAGTTCACGCCACCTAGTCCGCCTCAGATTCAGATCCTTTTGTGAGAATAGAAACTTCAGACTTTGATGGTCGGTAAACACCTCACAGCGAACACCATACAAGAAATGTCTCCAAATTTTTAGAGCGAATACCACTGACGCTAATTCTAAATCATGGGTCCGGTAACTCCACTCATGTGTCTTCAACTGTCGCGAAGCATATGCTATAACATGACCATGTTGCGTTAATACAGACCCCAATTCATTCCTATAGGCATCGTTATACACCACAAAATCCTGATCTACAGTAGGTAGGGCTAGTATCGGCGCACTCGTGAGTCGCTTCTTCAGCACCTGAAAAGCTTCCTCACACTTTTCCGTCCACTCACACGTTGTGATCTTTCTAGTCAAATTGGTAAGCGAGGTGGCGATCTTCGAAAAGTTTTGTACAAATCGACGATAATACCCCGCTAAACCCAGAAAACTTCTTACTTCCGTGGGGTTCTTAGGTCCGAGCCAGTTTGTGACCGCTTCAATCTTTTGAGGTCCACCGATACTCCCTCGCTAAAAATTACATGACCTATGAAAGTAACCTTCTCTAACCAAAACTCACACTTCGAGAATTTGGCATACAACTCGTTTCTCCGTAACACCTCCAGGGCTATTTGTTGTTGGTGAGTGTGCTCATTCGAAGTTCTCGAATAGATAAGAATGTCTTCAATAAAGACCACCACAAATTTATCCAGGTAGGGTTTAAAGACCCTGTTCATAATGTCCATGAATGTCACTGGTGCGATGGTGTGGCCGAACGGTATCACTACGAACTCATAGTGGTCATATTGGGTACGAATTGCCTTTTTACGTATATCCTCATCCTTGCTTCGGAGTTGAAGGTACCCTGATTGGAGGTCAATTTTGAAAAAGGTTCCCGTGCCCCGAAGTTGGTCAAATAATTTGTCTATTCTGGGCTGGGGCTAACAGTTCTTAACAGTTATGTTATTTAACTCCCGGCAGTCTATGCACAACCCCAAGGTCCCATCCTCCAACTGTGACTTCAGTTCCTTAAGCCCAGCCGGCGCCATCCGATAAGGTGCCTTGGAAATAGGGGTGGCTTCGAGGGCCAAGTCTTTACAAAATTCCACCTCTCTAAGAGGTGGCATTCCAGGAATTTCATCGGGGAATACGTCTGGGAATTCCTTCACTATAGGGATGTCTTCTAAGGAAGGGCCCGCACTCTCGGTTTTGACTGCGTGACACACGAACCCTTCATACCCTTGCTCAACAGCTTGTGAGCTCTTAACACTAACACCAACTTTATTCCCATTCTGGGCCTCTGGCCCCTATGCACTATCGTTTCTCCATTAGGCCCTCTCAGGGCGATCTTTTGTTTAGAACAGTCTATTTGATCCTGATTCCTAGAAAGTCAATCCATTCCCAAGATAATCCCAAAGTCTGTCAACTCAAACTTATACAGGTTCGCTGGGAATTTACATTCATACATTTTCACAGGATGACCCTCATATAGCTCCGTGCACGACACAGTTTTCCAATCAGGGAGCATCATAGACAGCAGGGAGGATTTTTGAGTAGGGTTTAGTTTCAGGATCTCAACTAGTTTAGCAGAAATAAAGGAATGCATGGCGCCCGAATCCAATAAGACTTCTACAGACTGAGTTAAGAAAGAAAATGTGCCCGTCACCACATTCGGAGCATTCTCAGCTTCTTCCTTACGAATCACATAAACTCGACCTCCACCGTCCTGGGGAGGTGGGTTGGAGGGTCGAGACTGAGCCGATTGGGGTGCTCAATACTGCTTACTGGGATGGCCCACCTGCCCTCCCCTGCTTTGGTATGACGACTGGGGCCGCTGGCCCTGCCCTTTGTTCTGTCCCTGCCCTTGACTTCACCTTGCTCCTTGCCCGCGAAGGGGTGGAGGGAGTGGGCAGTCTTGCACTTGGTGTAGGTGGCTCCCACAACAGAAGCACCTCTTTACAGTTCGGAATTCCTTGGCAAAATGCCCCAGTTTCCCACAAACATTGCAGGTCACCTTGGGTCAAGTGTTGGGATATTGGCCCCCTCGTCTGAGACTACCCGAGTGTTGTCCCCAAACGGGTCTATGGCTCCGCTCCTGCGTTTGGAAGGTTCCCCGATTATCTCCCTTCCTCTTGGTACCCCTCTGTTCATTGAAGTAATGACTGTGCTCCTTCATTGCTCTCTCTACGTTGACCGCAGTGTCATACAGGTCAACGTAGGAGCCATATTGCCGCACCAACATTCTCTCCTTAATGGTCGGATTCAGCCCGACCTCAAATCTATTCATCTTCAGCTTTTCATCAGCTACGAAGGTTGGGGAAAAGCATGACAACTCCATAAACTTAGAGGCATACTCGAGAACGCTCATGGTCCCCTGCCGGAGTTGCATAAACTCGCTCTCCTTACCCTTTTGGAGGGAGGTGGGGTAGAAATAATCCTTGATCATTTGCTTGAACTTACCCCATCCAAACCCAGGCTCATTTTGTCTCTCCCTCACCGTACCCCACCAAAGGTCAGCCTTGTCTTTTAGGTAGAACACTGCGAATCCTACCTTCCAGTCCTCTAGGCACTAGAGTGCATCAAATAACTTCTCCATCCCCCTAATCCAGGCTTCGAAGGTTTTAGGGTCGAGGGTGCCATCATAAACGGGCGGGTGATGGCTAGCGAAACGTTTGAACATGTACGAGTTGTCCTCTTCCACTCTCTTTTCTTTAACATCCATAAATCTTTGGATTTGCTCATTCTGGAGCTGTAGTTGCTCCCTTTACTTTTGGAGCATTTCCAATAGCAACAAGTTGGTGAGTTCTGCTCCCGATGGTGGGTTGGTCTCACCGACGTGGTTGCGAGACCCATTCCCATTCCATGGGCGTAGGGTCTCCAGTCGCTCTCTAAAGGCAGTCATGGGGACGTCCGGGTCCATAGGGACCCTTGTTGCAGGGTTAGGTCCCGTTTGCAACTCATCGATGTGGTTGTTTCCCACCATCCTGTTCGGGAAAATAACTTAGGTTTTAGTTCCTCTCCTAATAGTTCATGTCTTACATTCTACTAATTTCCAGGAACATATTACATGCCAGTGCATCATATAATATTTCACAGAAGTCCGTTCATAGCATGCTATCACATTCAGGACACATTCGTCACATCATATATTAAGGTGCCTCATATCACACAGGCATCATGTTTATATAATTCACATCTTTCACAATTAAGTACACGGGAATTTAAATAACCCAGACGATTTTATTGAACAAAATTTTCAATTCCATAAGAGCTTCACATCAGCACTTTCATTACATTCAAATCATAATTCTAATGACCATAGTGGCTTAATAACAAACCAAGACAATGCTAACACTTCCTCTGGAAAAGAAAACGAACAGGTCCTTAAATGCTTCCCACTTTTAATGGTCAGGTGCGTCTAATGGACAGGTAGCCCTACACATTCAGCCACACCGGCCTCGCGCCCAGCGGGTCATCCCGATTTCATGCTTAGCCCTACTCCCTAAGGAATTCAATTCTTTCCCATGCCTTTCGATTCCCTGGGTTGCTCGTCCTATCCAGTGCAATCCCCCCACCTTCCCGATCATCCACCATGACTTCACTTCCCATTAATTCTCCTTTGCTCACCGCAGAGCCTCCCTCAGGGTCCTCTTCAGGTTCTGCCTCTTCTGCAGGGTCTTTCTCGGGAACTTCTGTTGGTTATTCTTCCTCCATTAGGTCTTCCTCGGGGTCCTCCTCTGGGTCTTCCTCATCGCTATACTCCTCCCTGGGCTCTCCATCCATTAGTTCATATCTAGCGTCAAACTCCTCCTTAGTATCCTCATCTATAGGTGGTGGTGGGTTGGCATCCTCAGAGTTACGGGTGGGACGTTCGTCATAGGGACCTACATCCATGAGGTAGTCCACTAGTTCTTAAATTTAACCCCATAGGCCGCCACTTATGTAGACAACAGTCCCTAGCGACCTGGAATGCTCTCTCCCTAGGGTGAAGTTCCTTAATTCTATAATGCCACAAGGGATCCCCCGAAAAAGTTAGAAGGAAGAAGAAGGCTTGGTTATGGTCAACCGTCGAGCAATCATTAGGAACCTTAGCTAGTCTCACATGAAGGAAAATTTCCACTCGCTCCAGGTGACTCTCCAGACTGGCCCCGGGAATCTTCCCCAACCTCTGGTGACGACTGTATCGTCCCATACAATCATAGTGACGAGTTGCATTCATCCTAGACATTAAAAGACCCCAAATCAGACATATACAACACATAAGAAGTAAAAACATGCATGGACACATTCCCTTCCCATCCTACACTCACACTCCGAGGAGTCCTCATGTCCACTAGACTTTGGGTCATACATTATTATTATTCTTTTCACCTTTTAAGCGAGCTTTAGGTCAGTCAACCTGGGCTCTGATACCACTTTGTAACACCGCCAGATTTCTAGTTCCACATTTAAGGCCGAGCAGCCTTAAAGGCAGCGAGTCAACCTAGTGGGGTGTTACCGCCGTATCTCCTTCTTGGAAATACTAGGCTAGATACCGAGTCTTATAAAACAAACAAAAGGGAAACTCTTTGATATAAAGAAGATTACATCCAAGCAAATAAAAAAAAAATAACAACTAGTAATAACTACTGTTCATCACCATCGAACCCTAACTTATAGTCTTGCAGCATTCGTGCCTCACACTAATTTGACATCCCCAGCCCCTGGCCTACTCATATCACCTGAAAACAAAACATTTTATAAACGTGAGATCAACTCAGCAACAAGCACCCCTAACAGTCAAACGCGCACACAAATTCCTTTTGAAAACATTTTAAGGGGAAGGGATAACAAAACATCTTTCAAGCACACAAGCCGTTATCACACTTCCTTCCTTATTTTTTCAGAATCACACTTCCACAGTTCAGTTCAACATGCATCAGTTTCAATTCGGTTTTGGGGGAGCGACCCCAGTGGGTCTCATGGCCTGCGCTTGTCACAACGCAGTCGCTTAACTCATTCCTAGCCTACTGCTGCTCAAGCGGTTACCGCTTAACTGCTCCTGGCCTACCACCAACACATGTGGTTACCGATAACCTGGCCCACGTCTCAACCGAGAACGTGGTCGCTCACGTGCAAGCACTTATTACCCGGGGAAGGCTATGGCCTTCAACTCATTCAAATACATGAAACTCGCCCCAATAAGTCCTTTTTAGTTAACAGGTTCTTACTCCTTACTGGATTCAACATAGCACAATCAGTTCATTCGATTTCAAGCACCTTTCCCACGGCAACGCAATGAAATTTACGTCTCCACTCGAAATCACATTATGTTTCGACTTTCTTAACATAGCAAGTTTTAATCTTTCTTTTTTTTCAGAACATACACAATGCACTGTTTCCATCATGTCTTTATTTTTCAATTCATGATTGAGTGTTCCTTGAGTTCTAACAGTAAAGCCAGAAACTCGTACTCACGTTCCAAAACATTCGCAGTTGAGCCACACAGGGAAGGGTTTGGGCATGATTGTTACCTGGCTACTGTACAGTTTACGGACTCGGTTACTTCACAATAGGTTCCCTGGTTTGCACATGGCCCATGTATAGTCCACAATCAGTCCACATTTAATTTAGCACCTCTTTGGTCCTCTAAAATGTTTTTATAACGTTTCTCTAACTTTGTAGTTCAATCCATCCTTAACCCTAGTTAAGGGTCCATTAGCCAAATTCTGGGTGCGACCTTCAGCTGCCATAACTTTAATTTTCGGTGTCCAAGTTCAGTGTTCTAGGTTGATCCCAATACCTTAAGTCGTCCCCTACATTTTCTGTGTTCTGGTTTTGGCCCGGTTCTGTCCCGAACTAGTTCATAATCTCAATTATTTCAGAACTGTCAGTGACTTTTTCCCGCGACCGTCCTTTGACGAATTTATTGCATCTTGGGCTATGCTACTTGAAACTGTTTGATTCCAAAACGGGAATTTTCGTTCCATCCAGAAGTTCACACCCAATAAATTTCATGATTTTGAGCAACCAATTCTATCCTAGGGAATTTTCCCAAATCCGTGGTTGTAATAGTCCCAGTTTCTGCCCAGGTTTTTAACCTCACTTCCAAAATCCATATATTTTTCTCCCTATTTTCAAAAATCATCCTCTTCCCCAATGTGGAAAGATAATTTTGTGTACTACAACTTTCATGTTTAGAGCTTTTACCAAATCGAACAGTAACTAGGTCAAAACTTCAAAAAAATCGAAACCTACACCAACAGCCTTGATTTTTACAGGGTTTGGTATTTCAGCCATAAGTTCCTCATTTTAACTCCGATTCATTTGATTCAAAACCCCACATAATTTTCACATTCCCATCCATCTACCATAAACATTTTTGAATTTTTGAACAACTAGATTAATTCCCACGAACTTTCAAAGTCAGGGTAAAACAGGGATGAATCTGAGTATTTTTCTCATCTCTCTTATGCACGGTTTTTGCCCAGTATTGGCACACCAAAAATTTATGCATTCTCAACAACATCATTAAACCCTTACGCAGACCTAATCATGGCAAAATAATCCCTTCTTTACCAAAACTAAAATTAAAATGATATTAAAAACATCGTGGCAAAATACCTTGGATCGGTTTCGAGTTCAATTCATTGGGAACGCCGCCTTTACTCACATTTAATGCCGAGAAAGCTGAAAGAAAACATTGGACTTGAATTAAACCTTGTGATTTCAATAAAAACGATCAAAAATCAAAAGAGAAGAGGAGAAGGGTGAAGTTCTTCAAACATGCTCGATCTTCTCCTCTTTTTCCTTTGTTTCGAAAGCAAAAGAGATGGTGGAGGCTTGGTGGCTGCTTGGTGTATGTGATTGTGGTTCTAGGGTGGAGGAAGAAAGAGAGAGAGGATTGTGGAAAGGGAACCGTGAGAGAGAGAGTAAGGCGTGAGATGGGGAGAGTGGGTGTGGCTTGTTTAGGTTAACTTTTTTAATTTAAGAGGGAGGGAGGGAAGTGGGGTGAGTGAGGAGTTCTATCCCCTCTAGGAGTAGGTTAATTATTTTTTTTTCTCTTTATATACACGGCCAAGGGGGGGGGGGGGGGCGGGAACGAGGGGGTCAGTCCATAAATACATGATCGGTCCAAAAATATATATTTTTTTTAAAAAGCTATGGAAAAATCACGAACGGTTGGTATGAAAATAGCGATGTTTACGATAGAAAATAATGTACTAAAAAGAAAATGTTGTTTGACTGAAACCAACCTAAATCAAAACATAAAAGAGTCAATTAAAAAGCGAAATAGTTTTTCGAAACTCCCTTGACATGACCTGGGTCCAGGTCGGTCCATCCTGACCTTGATTCTCCACAACGAATTTTCTAGGGTTTTACATACTGCCCCACTTAGAAAGGATTTGACCTCGAAACCCCCTTGGGTTGTGACACCCTGGCACCATCAATCTGACTTTCCGACCGACTCAGAATTCTCAAGGTTTTGCGTTTCACTTCACTTAGAAGGGTTTGTCCCCGAAACCACTACACACTTTATCACAGAAACGAATGGGGGTACTTGTCTCACATCTCCTGCTCCGGCTCCCAAGTGGCTTCTGACATCTCGTGGTTGGCCTAAAGGACCTTCACCAGGGGCACCGTCTTTTTTCGAAGATGCTTTTCCCGTCGATCTAGGATTTAAACTGGTTGTTCCTCATATGATAAGTCTCCTTGAAGTTGTATAGGGACGGGTTGAATGACATGCGAGGGGTCTGGGATATATTTGCGCAACTGCGACACGTGGAACACATCATGTACCCTCTGGAGTTCAGTCGGTAGCTCTAGTCGGTAGGCTACCTCTCCAATCCTTTGTACAACCGGATACGGTCCGATGTACCTCGGGTTAAGCTTCCCTGCCTTCCCAAATCTTGCCACACCCTTGATTGGAGAAACTCGTAGAAATACCTGATCCCCAAACTTGGAATTCAAGGGGTCTACGCCTCTGATCGGCATGACTTTTCTAGCGGCTCTGGGCAGCTCTCATTCATTCCTGAATTAACTTTATTTATTGTGTAGTGGCTTGGACTAGCGCCGGTCCTATAGTCAAGGCCTCGTCAATCTTTTGCCAACAGAGCGGGGTTCCGCACTTTCTCCCATACAAAGCCTCGTACGGGGCCATACTAATGCTCGCGTGATAACTATTGTTGTAAGAGAATTCGATCAGGGCTGGCTGTTCGTCCCGTACACCCTTAATGTCTAAAATGCAAGCACGCAGCATATCCTTCAAGGTTTGGATGGTACGTTCCGTCTGGCCATCGGTTGAGGAGTAAAACGCAACACTAAAGCGTAGCAACGTTCCGAATGCTTCCTGCAGTTTCTGGCAGAATCCCAATTGGAACAGGGTATCTCGATTTGATACTATGGAACTAGGTACCCCATACAACCACACTATCTGCTCGAGGTATGCTCGAGCTAGTTGATCCAAGGTCCATGCGTTTCGTATGGCAACAAAATGCGCTGACTTTGTTAGCCTATCCACTATGACCCAAATCGCATTATGTTTTCGTTGAGTCAACGACAAACCTACGACAAAATCCATAAATATGGAGTCCCATTTCCTCTCAGGGACATCCAGGGGCTGTAAAAGTCCTGTCGGTCGCTGATGTTCTATCTTCACTCCCTAGCAGGTCGGGCACCTTGCCACATAATTAGCTACTTTCCGCTTTATATTACTCCACTAGAACGCCTGCTTCAGGTCCTTATGCAAATTATTACCCCTAGGGTGTACCGAGTGTGGAGTATTATGCCCCTGGTCCAGGATTTTCCTTTTCAACTCCTCCACGGCTAGAACACACACCCAATTGTAGAATCGGATGGTACCATCCTCATGTACTACGAACCCAGGTGCTTTTCCTACCAATATCTCATCTCTTATCCGCTCGAGTTGCGGGTCGGTGGCTTGTGCCGTTCGGATCTCTTCTATGAGGGTAGGTTGTAACTCCAGGGCGTAAAGCGTAGGTTTAGCCCCTGGGGTAACTACATTAAGCTCTAACCTCCTAAATTCCTTACAGAGATCATCCGGAAGCGCTATGAATCCACATAATGTTGAGTACGGCCTACGACTCAAGCATCCGCCACTACGTTGGCCTTTCCTTGGTGGTATTGGAAATAGATGTCATAGTATTTTAGGAATTCGAGCCACCTAGTCTGCCTTAGATTCAGATCCTTTTGTGAGAATAGAAACTTCAGACTTTGATGGTCGGTAAACATCTCACAGCGAACACTACATAAGTAATGTCTCCAGATTTTGAGAGCGAATACCACCGCTGCTAATTCTAAATCATGGGTCGGGTAACTCTGCTCATGTGTCTTCAACTGTCGCGAAGCATACGCTATAACACGACCATCTTGCATTGATACACACCGTCCACTCATACGTGGTGATCTTTCTAGTCAAATTGGTGAGCGGGGTGGCGATCTTCGAAAAGTTTTGTACAAATCGACGATAATACTCCGCTAAACCTAGAAAACTTCTTACTTCCGTAGGGTTCTTAGGTCTGGGCCAATTTGTAACTGCTTCAATCTTTTGAGGGTCCACCGATACTCCCTCGCTAGAAATTACAAAACCTAAGAAGGCAACCTTCTCTTACCAAAACTCACACTTCGAGAATTTGGGATACAACTCGTTTCTCCATAACACTTCCAGGGCTATTTGTAGGTGGGGAGTGTGCTCATCCAGAGTTCTCGACTAGATAAGAATGTCAGCAATAAAGACCGCCACAAATTTATCCAGGTATGGTTTAAAGACCCTTTTCATAAGGTCCATGAACGCCGTTAGTGCGTTCGTGAGGCCGAACGGCATCACTACGAACTCATAGTGGTCATATCGGATACGAAATGCCATTTTGGGTATATCCTCATCCTTGATTCGGAGTTGAAGGTACCCCGATCGGAGGTCAATTTTGGAAAAGGTTCCCGCACCCCGAAGTTGGTAAAATAAGTCGTCCATTCTGGGTAGGGGATAACGGTTCTTAATCGTTATCTTATTTAACTCCCGGTATTCTATACACAACCTCAAGGTCCCATCCTTCTTCTTCACAAATAAGACTGGGGCTCCCCATGGAGACGTACTAGGGCGGATGTAACCCTTCTCTTGAAGTTCCTCCAACTATGACTTCAATTCCTTAAGCTCAGCTGGCGCCATCTGATAATGTGGCTTGGAAATAGGGGTTGCTCCGGTGGTCAGGTCTATACAAAACTCCACCTCTCTAAGAGGTGGCATTCTAGGAATTTCATCGGGGAATAGGTCTGGGAATTCCCTGACTACAGGGATGTCTTCTAAGGAAGGGCCCGCACTCTCGGTTTTGACTACGTGACATAGGAACCCTTCACATCCCTTGCCCAACAGCTTATGAGCTCTTAACGCTGACACCAACTTTATTCCCATTTTGGGCCTCTGGCCCCTATACACTATCGTTTCTCTATTAGGTCCTCTCAGGGTGATCTTTTGTTTAGAATAGTCTATTTGAGCTTGATACTTGGAAAGCCAATCCATTCCCAAGATAATCCCAAAGTCCGTCAAGTCAAACTTATACAGGTTCGCTGGGAATTCACATTCATACATTTTCACAGGATGACCCTTATATAGCTCCTCGCACAACACAGTTTTCCCATCAGGGAGCCTCACAGACAGTAGGGAGGATTTTTGAGTAGGGTTTAGTTTTAGGATCTCAACTAGTATAGCAGAAATAAACGAATGCGTGGCGCCCGAATCAAATAAGACTTCTATAGACTGATTAAAGAAAGAAAACGTGCCCGTCACCACATTCGGAGCATTCTCAGCTTTTTCTTCACGAATCACATAAACTCGACCTCCACCGTCCTGGGGAGGTGGGTTGGAGGGTCGAGACTGAGCCGATTAGGGTGCTTGATACTGCTTACTGGGGTGGTCCGCCTACCCTCCCCTGCCCTCGTATGACGACTGGGGCCGCTGCCCCTGCCCTTGTCCTTGCCCGGGAAGGGGTAGAGGGAGTGGGCAGTCTCGCACTTGGTGTAGGTGGCTCCCACAGCGGAAGCACCTCTTTACAGTTCGACATTCCCTGGAAAAATGCCTCGGTTTCCTGCAAACATTACAGGTCACCTTGCGTCTGGAAGGTTCCCCGATTATCTATCTTTCTCTTGGTACCCCTCTGTTCATTGAAGTAATAACTGTGCTCCTTCATTGCTCTCTCTACGTTGACCGCAGTGTCGTACAGGTCAACGTAAGAGGCATACTACCGCACCGACATTCTCTCCTTAATGGTCAGATTCAGCCAGGCCTCAAATATATTCATCTTCAGCTTTTCATCAGCTACGAAGGTTGGGGCAAAATGTGACAACTCCATAAACTTGGAGGCATACTCGAGAACGCTCATGGTCCCTTGCAGCAGTTGCATAAACTCGTTCTCCTTAGCCTTTTGAAGGAAGGTGGGGTAGTAATGATCTTGATCATTTCCTTGAACTTACCCTATCCAAACCCACGCTCATTTTATCTCTCCTTCACCGTACCCCACCAAAGGTCGGCCTTGTCTTTTAGGTAGAACACTACGAATCCTATCTTCCAGTCCTCTGGGCACTGGAGTGCATCAAATAACATCTCCATTCCCCTAATCTAGTCTTCGAAGGTTTTGGGGTCGGGGGTGCCATCATAAACGGGTGGGTGATGGCTAGCGAAACATTTGAACATGTACGAGTTGTCCTCTTCCACTCTCTTCTCTTTAACATCCATAAATCTTTGGATTTGCTCATTCTGGAGCTGTAGTTGCTCCCCTTACTTTTGGAGCATTTCCAACAGCAACAAGTTGGTGAGTTCTGCTCCCGATGGTGGGTTGGTCTCACCGACGTGGTTGCGAGACCCATTCCCATTCCATGGGCGTAGGGTCTCCAGTCGCTCTCTAAAGGCAGTCATGGGGACGTCCGGGTCCATAGGGACCCTTGTTGCAGGGTTAGGTCCCGTTTGCAACTCATCGATGTGGTTGTTTCCCGCCATCTTGTTCGGGAAAATAACTTAGGTTTTAGTTCCTTTCCTAATAGTTCATGTCCTACATTCTACTAATTTCCAGGAACACAGTACATGCCAGTGCATCATATAATATTTCACAGAAGTCCGTTCATAACATACCATCACATTCAGGACACATCCGTCACATCATATATTTAGGTGTCTCATATCACATAGGCATCATGTTTATATAATTCACATCTTTCACAACTAAGTACACAGGAATTTAAATAACCCAGACGATTTTATTAAACAAAATTTTCAACTCCATAAGAGTTTCACATTAGCACTTTCATTACATTCAAATCATAATTCTAATAGCCATAGTGGCTTAATAACAAACCAAGACAATACTACTAACACTTCCTCTAGAAAAGAAAAAGAACAGCTCCCTAAATCCTTCCAACTTTTAATCCTCAGATGCGTCCAATGGACAGGTACCCCTGCACATTCGACCACACCTGCCCCGCGCCCAACGGGTCATCCTAAGGAATTCACTTCTTCTCCCATGCCTTTCGATTTCCTGGGTTGCTCGTCCTGTCCAGTGCGATCCCCTTGTACACCTTCTCGATCATCCACCACATCTTCACTTCCCATTAATTGGCCATTGCTCACCTCAGAGCCTCCCTCAGGGTCCTCTTCAGGTTCTCCCTGTTCTGCAGGGTCTTCCTCGGGATCTTCAGTTGGTTCTTCTTCCTCGATTAGGTCTTCCTCGGGGTCCTGTTTGGGGTCTTCCTCATCGTTATACTCCTCCCTGGGCCCCGCATCCATTAGTTCATATCTAGCCTCAAACTCCTCCTTAGTATCCTCTTTTATGGGTGGTGGTAGGTTGGCATCCTCAGAGTAAGAGGTGGGAGGTTCTTTATAGGGACCTACATCTGTGAGGTAGTTCGCTAGTTCATTCAAGTTTAACCCAATAGGCTGCCACTTACATAGACAATAGTCCCAAGCGACCTGGAATGCTCTCTCCCCAGGGTGAAGCTCCTTAATTCTATAATGCCATAGGGGGTCCCCCGAAAGAGTTAGAACGAAGAAGAAGGCTTGGTTATGGTCAAACGTCAGGCAATCATTGGGAACCTCAGCTAGTCTCACATGAAGGAAAATTTCCCCTCGCTCCAGGTGACTCTCTAACTGGCCCTGAGAACCTTCCCCAACCTCTGGTGACGACCACATCGTCCCATACAATCAAAGTGATGAGTCACATTCATCCTAGACATTAAAAGACCCCAAATCAGACATACACAACACATAAGAAGCAAAAACATGCGTAGACACATTCCCTTCCCATCCTACACTCACACTCCGAGTAATCCTCATGTCCACTAGACTTTGGGTTATACATTATTATCACTCCTTTCACCTTTTAAGCGAGCTTCAGGTCAGTCAACTTGGGCTCTGATACCACTTTGTACCAGCCCCAGATTTCTACTTCCGTGTTTAAGGCCAAGCAGCCTTAAAGGCACCGGTCAACCTAGCGGGGTGTTACCGTCGTATCTCCTTCTTAGAAATACCAGGCTAAATACTGAGTCTTATAAAACAAACGAAAGGGAAAATATTTGATACAAAGAAGATTACATCCAACCAAATCCAAAAAAAAATAACAACTAGTAATAACTACTGTTCATCACCATCCAACCCTAACTTATAGTCTTGCAGCATTCGTACCTCACACTGATTTGACATCCCCAGCCCTTGCCCTACTCATATCACCTGAAAAAAAAACATTTTATAAACGTGAGATAAACTCAGTAACAAGCACCCCTAACAGTCAAACACGCACACAAATTGTTTTTGAAAACATTTTTAGGGGAAGGGATAACAAAACATCTTTCAAGCACGCAAGCCGCTATCACACTTCCTTCCTTATCTTTTCAGAATCACACTTCCACAATTCAGTTCAACATGCATCAGTTTTAATTCGGTTTTGGAGGAGCAACCCCAGTGGGTCTCATGGCTTGCGCTTGTCACAGTGCAGCAGCTTAACTCATTCCTAGCCTACCGCTGCTCAAGCGGTTACTGCTTAACTGCTCCTGGACTACCACCAACACATGTGGTTACCGATAACGTGGCCCACGTCTCAACCGAGCACGTGGCCGCTCACGTGCATGCACTTATTACCCGGGGAAGGCTATTGCCTTCAACTAGCCTTCCACTCATTCAAATACATGAAACTCGCCCCAATCAGCCCTTTTTAGTTAATAGGTTCTTAATCCTTACTGGAGTCAACATAGCACAATAAGTTCATTCGATTTCAAGCATCTTTCCCACAACAACGCAACGAAAGTTTATGTCTCCACTCGAAATCACATTATGTTTCGACTTTCTTAACATAGCAAGTGTCAATCTTTCTTTTTTTTTTAGAACATACACAACGTACTGTTTGCATCGTACCTTTATTTTTCAATTCTTGATTCAGTGTTCCTTCAGTTTGAACAGTCAAGCCAGAAATTCTTACTCACGTTCCAAAACATTTGCAGTTGAGCCACACAGGGAAAGGTTAGGGCATGATTGTTACCTGGCTACCGTACAGTTTACGGGCTCGGTTACTTAACAATAGGTTCCCTAGTCCGCACCTGGCCCATGTATAGTCCACAATTAGTCCACATTTAATTTAGGACCTCTTTGGTCCTACCAAATGTTTTCATAACATTTCTCTAACTTTTTAGTTCAATCCATCCTTAACCCTAGTTAAGGGTCAATTAGCCCGATTCTGGGCGTGACCTTTAGTAGCCATAACTTTTGTTTCCGATGTCCAAGTTCAGTGTTCTAGGTCAATCCCAAAACCTTAAGTCATCCCCTACATTTTCTGTGTTCAGGGTTTGGCCCAGTTCTGTCCCGAACTAGGTCATAATCTCAGCTATTTCAGAACTGTCAGTGACTTTGTTCCCATGACCGTCCCTTAACGAATTTATTCCATCTTGTGCTATGCTACTCGAAACGGTCCGATTCCAAAATAGGAATTTTCGCTCCATCCAGAAGTTCACACCCAATAAATTTCATGATTTTTAGCAACCAATTTAGACCTAGGGAATTTTCCTAAATCCGTGGTTGTAACAGTCCCAGTTTTTGCCGAAGTTTTTAACCTCACTTCCAAAATCCATAACATTTTCTCCCTATTTTGAAAAATCAAGCTCTTCCCAAACCGGGAAAGATAATTTTGTGTACTACAACTTTCATCTTTAGAGGTTTTACGAAATTGAAAAGTAACAAGGTCAAAAACTTCAAAAAAACCGAAACCAACACCACCAACCTTGATTTTTATAGGGTTCGGTATTTTAGCCATAAGTTCCTCATTTTAACTCCGATTCACTTGATTCAAACACCCACGTAATTTTCACATTCCAATCCATCTACCATAAACATTTCTGAATTTTTGAACAATTAGATTAATTCCCACAAACTTTCAAAGTCAGGGTAAAATAGGGATGAATCTGAGTATTTTTCTCCTCTCTCTTATGCATGGTTTTTGCCCAGTATTGGTGCACCAAAAATTTGTCCATTCTCAACAACATGATTAAACCCTTACCTAGACCCAATCATGCTAAAAGAATCCCTGCTTTACCAAAGCCAAAATTAAAACGACATTAAAAACATCGTGGAAAAATACCTTGGATCGGTTTTGAGTTCAATTCGATGGGAACGCCGCCTTCACTCACATTTAATGCCGAGAAAGCTGAAAGAAAACATTAGACTTGAATTAAGCCTTATGATTTCAACAAAAATGATCAAAAATCAAAAGAGAACAGGAGAAGGGTGAAGTTCTTCAAACATGCTCGATCTTCTCCTCTTTTTCCTTTGTTTTGAAACCAAAAGAGATGGCGGTGGCTTGGTGGCTGCATGGTGTATGTGATGGTGGTTCTAGGGCGGAGGAAGAAAGAGAGGGAGGATTGTGGAAAGGGAACTGTGAGAGAGAGAGTGAGGCATGAGATGGAGAGAGTGGGTGTGGGTAGTTTAGGTTAAATTTTTGAATTTAAGAGGG
>JACYFF010031955.1:71974442-71985180 GCA_017589665.1 Selenicereus undatus
GTCATTCTGGAACAAAACTGCAAGTGCTTCTCCTATTTTGGCAACATCTTATGGTCCACTTAGATGCGGAAACCAAGAAGAGATCTCATGTAGTGATGGAGAAATGGAATTGGTTGGCTTGCACGAATTGGTATGTGACAAACTAAGCACCTTTGGATAAGATAGCACCACCAAGGTTACTTAGACCTTCCCCTTAAGGATCAATGAGATGAGATATCACCACTTAATTGACCTTTAAGGGCTCTTGAACACCAATTTGGAGAGCTAGGCTAGAGATAAGCAAGAGAGGAAAACACAAGAGGAAGTTTGAACTCAACCTTTACTTTAATTCATCAACTAATGAATACAAGAGTGAAGGGAGGTTATTTAAACCCCTTCTCAGCTACTGCCCACATTCAAAATAGCTTGGAAACCCACACTAACACTTGCTAATCTAGGTACACAAGAGAGCTTAAAGCTTGACAACACATTAGCTTTAAGTCTCCATCAAAAATATGTGTCCAAAATTGATACAATCTGATTAGTACTAACCCAACATCTCACATATGCTCTAGGTAGATGATTTGAGCTTTGATTAGCCTTAAAACATGTGTTGATTAGCTAGATTAAGCCCAAAATGCAGAACAACTCAAAGTTGGTTAAAAGGGTGTTTCATGAGCTTTGGGGCTAGTTAATAGCAAACGCCTTAGACAAAATGAACCATCTTTTAAGGGGGGTAATGATAAATATTATGACACAATTTAAAGCCAAGAAACCCCACAAATTGGTTGTGAAAGTAGCTCACCCACTCATTGATTTTTTTGGCATGCGCTGCTAGGAGCGAATCTGGAGCAGCCGATTTTAGAGCTTAAGTTGACAGATCAAATGAGCTCTAAATGACTTAAAACTTGGTTTGTTGGATTCCTGACTTCTTAAGCTTTTGTTTGGTGCAAAATTCATTTCCCCCACCTATCTGAACCTCAAGTTACAAGGCAGAAAAGTTCAGACTTTTCACAGGCTGAACCAGAAACTTGGACAGTTTGGAATTCCTTGACAAGCTGAATTGTGGCCTTGATCTCTTATGGACATAGGTTGTTATATTGATCATGCTCATGCTCCTTAGGTTGGTCCTCCATGGGTGCATCATCATCCCCCTTTTAGGGAGAATTTGCCCTCAAATTCTCAAGGTTATCATCACCATAGTATGGCTTGACGTCGGCAACATTGAATGTACAAGAAACCCCATAGTCTCCCGGGAGGTCAACCTTGTAAGCATTATCATTGATCTTTTCAAGGATCTCAAAAGGTCCACCAGCCCGTGGCATTAGCTTGGATTTCCTTTTGGAAGGGAATCGTTCATTGCTAAGGTGAACCCAAACGAGGTCTCTCGATTAGAACAAAGCTTGCTTGCGGTGCTTATTGGCAAGACTTTGGTACCTCTCGTTGGCTTTCTCAATTTTCTCTTGGACCTTTTTATGGAGCTCTCGGATCTCTTTCAATCTTGTGCTAACTTCGACATTCGTCTTCTCTTGGTGTATGGGTAAGAGATCAAGTGGGCCGAGAGGATTGCGCCCGTGCAACACCTTGAAAGGTGACTCATTTGTGGTTCAACTCGGGGCTTTAAATTCTTCTTCACAAGAACCCGTAGTAAGGTTCCTAAGGTTTCATTCACCACTTCAGTTTGGCCATCCATTTAAGGGTCACATGTGGTGCTAAACTTCAACTTCGTGCCCAAGTTTCTCTAAAGCGAAATCCAAAAAATGACTCAAGAACTTTGAGTTCCTATCTGAAACAATGGAGAGGGGAATTCCAAGTGTAACACCTCAAATGTACATAAAACACTGTTTGCATTTCTTTCATTAATAACCCCAGTTAGAAATGATAACACAAATGATTAGGCGTTACCGCCGTCCAACAAGGACAAGGCTTTGCTTATACATGATTAACGTCAACCCTAACCCTAGCATGATCCAACCTCAACTCCACCATGATCAACATCAAAATAACTCTTATTTCTTATCAAAACAACATGATCAAAGATCATAAACATCAAAACAAGAATCAAAACTAAAATAACAAGCAAAACCAACAAAAACAAATTTCAAGATTACTCACTTTGATTGCACATAAGTAGAGATGGAGATGAGGTTTAGTGGTTTTGATGATGGAGGATGGTAGCTTGAGGTACTAAGATGTTTGGGGGGGGGGGGGTGTTGGAAACCACTAGGGCTGGCCGAAAAACTGGCCGGAAACACCAAAAACTGGCTGGAGCTGCTGCTGGCCGTGGGGGAGAGAAAGAAGAAAGAGAAAATGGAGTTCGTGGATTATGATGTGTGTTTTGACTAATCAGTTCATTTGGCTGAAATTTTATCTAGTAAACCCACCTTTTTAAGCTAACCACGGTTAAGTTTAACCATGTTAATTAGTTAGATTAATAGGCAACTTGTCGGGATTCAAACCCGCTGAAATAAGTTGGGTTCGGGAATAAAATGCTTCATAACGATAACGTTTTTACAAAACTAAAAATTAAAGCTTTGTAATGTTATGGAAAACAAAATAAATTACTTAGATTAAACTTGTTAGGGCCTACTATCAATTCTTCCAAATTTTTCGTTAATCAAATAAATAAACAATTAAAATCCGAATTGCCAAGTGAGGGCCCAAATAAAATCAAATAAAAATTTTCTGCTGGGGTGAATAAATGAAATAAATGAATATGAGAGAAGAAAAAAAAATATAAACATGAGGTAATTAAATAAATGAACATAATTAAATAATTTTAGTGTTAGGCTATTACAACCTTCCCCCCTTAAAGAGTTTCTGGCTCGAAACTTATGGATTTTCCATGTAATGCAAGATTACCTCAAATAATTGTGGATATTTGACTTTCATTTCCTCTTCAGTCTCCCAAGTAGCTTCTTGGGAGGTATGATTTGACCATAGCACTTTGACTGGAGGTATCTGCTTGTTGCGCAACTGCTTAATCCTGCGATCTAGTATTTGGATTGGTTGTTTTTGATATACTAAATCCGTAGTGATTTCAATAGGTTCAGATACAATGGCGTGGTTTAGATATGGGTATACTTTCTAAGCTGTGAGATGTGAAACATGTTATGCACTTGTCCTAGTTCTACCGGCAAATCCAGACGATAAGCTACAGGATTCAACTTTTCAAAGATTTCATATGGTCCTATATATCGGGGACTTAATTTGCCTCGTACCCCAAACCTCTTGATACCCTTAGTTGGCGATACTTTAAGAAAAACTTTATCGCCTATTTGAACCTCCAAAGGCCTGCTTCTCTTGTCCGCATAACTCTTTTGCCGACTCTGGGCAGCCTTAATGTGCTCCCAAATCCTTCTTATTGTTTTCACAGTTTCCTGGATCATTTCAGGGCCTAAAATCAATGCCTCATCCAAATCACTCCAGCATAGTGGGTTCTACATTTTCTCCCATATAGAGCCTCAAACGGGGCCATTCTGATGGTGGACTCATAGCTATTGTTATAAGAAAACTCCACCAAAGGTAAATCATCTTCCAATTTTCCTTGGAACTCTAATACACAAGCTCTTAACATGTCCTCTAGAATTTGATTCACTCTTTCAATTTTCCCATCTATCTCAGGGTGATAAGAGCTGCTAAAGTTCAATTTGGTACCAAAGACCTTTTGAAGTGCTTGCGAAAAACAGGCTTGGAATTTTTGATCCCTATCTGATACTATATCTAAGGAAATTCCGTGTAGTCAAACTATCTCTTTACACTACAAAAAATACGACTTGTGCCAATAGGATTGATTTGTTGGCAAAGAGTCAGTTTACTGTTGGAAATGGCTATGCCAACAGAAATATGTTTGTTGGTTGTACTGTTGATAAAGTTATTTCCAACAGAAAATTGCATTTTGTTGTCAATGTTAAACAATAACCACAAAAATTACTATGTTGACATTTCTGTTGGCATTACTTATTCCAACAATTATATTCTGTTTACATTAGCATTCCTAACAGAAATGAGTCCGTTGGCATTTCTGTTGGCATTACTTATTCCAACAATTTTAGTTCGTTGGCATTCTTGTTCTAAACAGAAATAATCCTCTTGCATAGAATTCTATTGGTATCACCTTTGCCAACATATCATAATTGTTGGTGTTGCAATTTCCAACTTTCAGAAATTCTATTGGCATTTGTTTTATCCCCATAAAATTACTATTATTGTTGGTGTTGCATAGAACTTCATTATTGAAAATTAATTATTTTGCAATCAGCATCACACTAAATTGATATATATGTTACTATTGGTAGCGGTTTATCCAGTACATAATTAAGCATGTAACTACAAAAATACAAACATTCATGTCGTTAAACAAATAAATAATATTCAATCATATATATAACTGCTGATGATAATGCATGTGTTTGGATTCGACATCATGTCTATCTGAAATAAATTATTATACCAAAATTGGAAGAAACTTTGTATGATTAAAATAGAAAACAAAATGGTATCTAATATTGTATGAGTCCACTGCTTGTAAATTGTATCGAACAAATGCTTAGCATCATTTAAAAGCTTCTTGATCATGCATCTTCGTCATCCGACACAAATTCATCTTCACCTGAAGGTGAACCCTGCTTGTACAATGGAAAATCCTTCTCAAACTCTTGCCAAAAAGAACGATCAGCTTCTTCGTCTTCAATACGTCCATATTCTCCTCTTCTAAGTTGAGACTGATCTCATGACAACATTTCATTATATAAATACTCATCGAATTAAGTGTTTTCCATAAAGAATAAATGTCCCAATACCAAAGTACTGCGATAATGTGGGGAAAAGATTTTTCAGGCACTACCTTAAGTAAAAGTAAGTCCCCCATCACTCTTCCGACCCAATCAACTGCCCTCTCTGGCTTATGTTGAGGCCTTTCAACCTTTTCTTCTGTCTCTTGCAATTTTACAGTCATATTCTTCAAGTCTTCCTCTACCTTGATTCTTTTTTCCCTTTCAATGGCCAACACACATCTTTTCCCACTAGAACGCGACACCTTGACACCTAACCCATAAGTTTTTGCATATCTATTTTTATCTTCACCAACAATTTCCTCATATATCTTATCTCGTATAGCTTTATCTGATCTAGAACTCTCTGGTAATCCATCCAATTTTGTTCGAATTTTATCCTGTATAAAATTATACAAAATCGCCCAATGTAATTATACAAAATCCTAGTGTATATGTGCAAAATTACGAAAAACTCAAAGAAAAAGGAGAGCAAGTGATATAGGTAACATACAAGTACTGCAGCAGATGCATCGTCAAGCTTAGCTTTTGGCTGTTTTGGTTTATGGGTAGCCTCAAATAACTCCAGCTTATCCGGTTCCTTACCACCTTTTGTCTATAAGTGAAAAAAGGACAGATATTAAAGTATATATGTACAGCATATTAAAGACGTATTTAATGGAATTAGAAACTTATTTGAAATATTGAGATACATGAAATGAATAATTAAAGGAGTTACCATTTCTCTACGTAGCCTTGCGAAGCTCTTACTTCCACCATAATGAGACATTTCATAATGAGCTCGATTTTTCAAATTTCTCTCAGTTCAAGCCTAAATTAAATTCACAATGATGGTATTGTATTCAAATGTATATATGGTTATTCATGAAAATAGGCAAATACCACTTACTTGCCCCGGAGTAGATGCCCAAAATTGAACTACATTTCTCCATTGGTCCTCAGGAATAATTGTTGGTCTAGACTTTAGAGCTTCATCAATAGACTTTCCGTTGAATTTCTCCCTTTTCAATTTACACTTGTTCCACCTCCAACTAGGAGCTAATGTCTCCCTGAACCATTGTCTCAGCTCTTTTCCTTCGGGGAATTTGAACGACCCCTACTCCAAATATGTCCATTTTAAAAAATAAAATGAATTGTGTAAATGCAGAAAAGTATTTATGAATTGGTGATAAATAAACATACTACAACTAAATTTAGTATTCTATACCTGTACAATGTTCCAGATATGTTCTACTCTATCTTCTCCAATTTTCCAAAAGTCAATGCAATCAATTGGCATAATCCTTGGATCCCTTGCAAGGACACCGATAAAGGAAGACAATTTCCTTGCTTCGCTATTGTCTGGTTGGCCAAAGTTATTCACTGATATATATATTGGTTCCTTTGGTGGCTTTAATTTGTTGCACCCACGCTTCTTTGTGGTGTTCATGATGAAATCCTCTGCTATTTCTTATTTACACCAGAAGACAAATAAAGGAAAATTAACAATGATAACAAACAACCAAAGAAACAATGTGGGTATCCCACAAAGCTCACATGTCATCCAAGAAACTGACAATATGAGAGTAGCTCTTTTGATGCCACACACGCCACTTGAAGCACCAAACAGTCTCTTATTTTTCAATTCACCTATATAAATAAGTAAACAATACAGAAGCTCCTCTAATCCAATTCAAGTGGAATCAGATCATATACATTACAACATCTTATCAAAAAACGTTATAGTCATGATCATAAGCTCTTTTTAGCATTACACACAGCAAGCATCTAAATTCCACCAATAGTACCTGTTTAGATCTAGAATATGTCACACCACAAGAGCAACAACGAAAATATACCAAAAGTCTTGCACCATAATTCCACTTTGAATTTGATATATCTATTTTTAGCACTCCTCCCCATGTTCTACAAGCATAACACACCTTCACAGAGATGCCCATAAAAAAAACGTAAGCATGAAACATATTGTGATTCCTCAAAGATAGATAAAAAGCAGCAAGAAATTCAAGTACATAGAAATTCTTACCGGTTGTCCTACTTTCATTTCCCTGAGCATCCAACATATCATGATTCTCCTCTTCGGCAGGTATGTTAGTCTCCCTTTCCTCACCTTGTTGAAGTTGGGTCTCACGAGGAAATTGCTTTTGTGATGAACGGAGAGTTCTCAATCTTAAGGCACTTGTACCATTGAAAGCATCTGGTTGATTTATGGCAGATAATATAGAATTATCACTATCCTTTTCTTTTTGAAGGGATAATCATGCCTTGCATTAGCTCTATCTAGCTTGGTTGGAAATAAAAAATCAGAAAACAAATGATGAATTCGCTTGTCATTAAGAGTACTAAAACTGAACATAAACAGCCGGCATTGATGAACCATCCTTTCTGGCATTAAATAATTCAACATAGCATCAGAAACTAATAAACTGAACATAACATTGATAAAGCATCAGATTCCACCCCTCCAACGTCCAATATAAGCAATATTTATGAAAACACAAACTTAAGACACTAATTCCTCAAAATTTTTGATCCCGGATTAAAAATAAAGCACACGCATGTGGAAAAAATAAAACAAAGTAAGATAACGCAGCAAGAAATTCAAGTACACAGAAATTCTTACCGATTGTCCTACCATCATTTCCCTGGACATCCAACATATCATGATTCTCCTCTTTTGTAGGCATGTTAGTCTCTCTTTCCTCTCCTTGTTGAAGTTGGGTCTCACGAGGAACTTGCTTTTGTGATGAACGGAGAGTTCTCAATCTTAAGGCACTCGCACCATTAAAAGCTTCTGGTTGATTTATGGCCGATAATATAGAATTATTATTATCCTTTCTCCTTTTGAAGGGAAAATCATGCCTTGCATTAGCTCTATCTAGCTTGGCTGGAAAGAAAAAATCAAAAAACAAATGACGAATTCGCTTGTCATTAAGAGTACTAAAACTGAATATAAACTGAACATAAACTGCCGGCATTAGTGAACCATCCTGTCTGGCGTTAAATAATTCAACACAGCATTGAAATATCACTTAAATCCCTTTGAGGTTGATCGATTCATTTACCGGGTCAAATGTATTGTTTAGGATAGCGACTCTTCCACGTTTGTTTTGAGATCATTTAAACGTAGCCTTAGGTCGCATAAGTAAGCCTACACTAACACCATTGGGATAATCCAAATCGAACATGCATTCATGGTGACTCAAGCAAGACATAACAAACATTAGGTTCAATGTTCGCAAGATATTTGACTTGAGACTTTTAAACATATAGGCTGCCTCCAGTAATTAAAAAAACTACAGTTCGGCTAGCATCACACACACACACACATCCACACCTACAAATTAGGTTGGCGGGGATATGGCTGCACTAGGGTGAGCCACTGCCTAGTTCGTAGCCCTGGTCTAAGACTGGGTCGGCTATTGAACCGGCCAACATTAGACCCTACTACTCCTGCCTACATCCAGCAGCACACTCATACACACATAGCCATATACCAAGCATAGGGACATAAGATTAAACCAATCCATGGCTACTGGGCTGCTAAACCGGCTAGACGGCCTACCCTCCTTCAATCCTGGCTATTTTTTTTTTTATAAAAAACATAGCTACTTGTAAGATAAATGCATGAACTTTGAAAACTTGAATTACCACATAACATGTGGCCATTCGCCATTGCTATAATACTATGTGAAAATTTATGTGTGGTGATGGGGATATAAAGCAAACTAAAGGAAGTTATGTGTTGGTACATGGGAATGACAATTTGAGTAATTAAAGTATAAGATTGGAAATCGAATGTCTCAAATATGTAGTGCACTTAAAAAAATGCATCAAATTTGTTAAGTTCTATAGAATTACTGTTAACTCCCTCCAAGCCCTCAAAGCCCACAAAGACATTTTGTCAAAGCCCATAAAGGATTTTGAATAAAAGTATATTTAAAACTGATAAAATAAGTAGCCATTTTTTATGCCAATTGTGGGGCAAAAGAAGTCAAAGCCCATCTTGACTTTTAAGCTGATTGGAGGGCATTTTCCTACCAAGTAGATACCTACCCCCTCATTGTAAGGGTGGAAAAAACAGGACTTCTAAGTCAGGACTTTCTCTCCCAAAGTGAAGGACGAATTTTAAAGAACATTTGGTTGCCGAGAACAAACACACATGGAAGTGCCCTCAACCCTAAAGATCAAGCATCCAACTTGGAGATAGAATAAGAGAATTACTTTTGTTCATTTGTAATAAATCGTTAATGATTTGTAACCAATTCATTTGATTATTAATATATATATATATATATATATATATATATATATGTCTGGCATTAAAAATAAAGCACACTCATGTAGAAAAAATACAACAAAGTAACATAAAAAGCAGCAAGAAATTCAAGTACACAGACATTCTTACCAGTTGTCCTACCATTTCCATGAGCATACAACATCTCATCATTCTCCTCTTCTGGAGGTATGTTCTCCCTTTCCTCTCCTTGTTGAAGTTGGGTCTCACGAGGAACTTGTTCTGCAGCGTATGATGCAGAAGTAGCTTGTGTCCTTCTCCATAATGGATAGTCATGCCTTGGATTGCAAGAATCTATATGGGTGGCAAATATTTTATTGCACGAGTTGGTTTTTAGCAAACAATGTATAAAGATCATAATGAGAAAAATAACAATGATAAATATATAGAACTTGTAAGCACTTTAAGCAAATGTCGAACACACCTTGATTCGATGATGTGTTTGACAGGAAAAGAGCACGTCGCACCTTCGATGATTCAGGGGGAGCATTGTCCGTTGGTTGTTCAGCTGCAGCTCTCACATTTTTTAAAGTTCTCATAGCACCCTATGTACAAAATCATAAGCCAAAATTAAATTTCATAGAGGTGTGGAATATTAACATGTAACAAGAAGCTAAGTTAGTACCTTTAGTTGGGATATCTTTATCCAACTTTTTCTCCCAGCATCTCTTGGATTTGACATTACTATGTCCTGTGACAAATGACAAACAAATAAAATATTGGACATTTATAAGAACATAATTTAGAAAAATAGATGCAACCATATATACCATAACATAATAAAAATATTAGAACCTCTATAATATTTTATTGAAAAATACGGAATCCAAACAAATAAAAAAAGGATTTCTCATCCTGAAATACAAATACTGATAAAAAATAAATCATTATCACCAATTGGTATCATTTCCACATCAACATTTAATCATAATCATCCAGAGTTTCATCTTCATCACAGCTAGTGTCGTCATTAGATGTATCCTCATCACGCTGAGTCTCTGGAAGTCCTCCCTTAAGTATAGTAGGCTCTGGAAGTCCTCCCTTAAGTATAGTAGGCTCAAGATCTTCTGCACACTTGTCAGCATCATTTTCATCTACATCAATGTCGACTAACAATGCAGGCAAATCAGAATCTATTTCAGGTATATTCTCTTCTTCCATATCGGACATATCTCTTGGTTTAGTAGTCGTCACAACATGCCAGTTCTTCTCTTTAGGATCTGGAGTGTAAAACACTTGCAATGCTTGCGATGCCAAAACAAAAGGTTCATCAGTTTTCCATAATGTCTTCAAATTTACCAAGGTAAATGCAAATTGATCTTCTTTAACCCCTTTAATGGGATCCACTCAATCACATCGAAACAAACGAACCTTCCTTCCTCCATAATAATCCAATTCTAGGATTTCTGTTAGGACACCATAGTAACTGATGTCACCTTCGCTAGTTGTTGCGCTAACAACAACACCACAATTCTGAGTTAGAGAATTCTTGTCCACTTTTTTGATTCGAAACTTGAACCCATTACAAGCAACTTTGAAAAACGTCTTCATCCATAAGGAAGGATATTTACTAAGCGACCCAAAATCATCAGCTAAACGAGGATCAATTGGCAAATGATGATAAACCTACAAATATTATGTGTTAGTTTAATTAATAATTCAATTCACT
>JACYFF010031955.1:72018970-72037870 GCA_017589665.1 Selenicereus undatus
GTGTGTGTGTGTGTGTGTGTGTGTGTGTGTTTATGTCTGTGTGTGTGCAACGCCCCCAACCTAGGGAGAGTCACACTGCCAGGACTTCCTAGAGGGAAATCGTTAATGTTGTTGACGATCAAGGGTTTGGATTGGCATTTAAATAGTCTTTCTAAGTTAAAACTGCCAGAGTTTCCCCTGCTTTTGCAACGTTTTAGGGTCTTAGCTTAGCTAAGGGTAGTTGTAGGCTGGTAATATGGTGTAACATATGCTAATATGACTTAAGTTCACTGCCTCGGGCCACTCGCCCGAAATGCTAACTTTCAAGCAACTAAAACAAGGGTAAGAATGATACATATACGGGTACAGAGTCGGCTACATGCTTACACACACACACACGCAATGAACTTAAAAATTTGCAACGTGGTAGGCATCAGACACTTTGCAAAGCTAGCAGAGACTTATGAAGGGTCGACAACAAATAACTTCAAAGGATCTCTTATACTTGCGTAAATTGAACCTGGGAAAAAGGGGAGTAATAAAGGGATGAGCAACCACATGCTCAATGGGAATTCCCCAACTCCTTAAAACCCAAAACAGTTGTAGACAATAATACTAATGATAGCCACATATAGAGCATTCAAACTTTACTATCATATTAGGCAATCATAGGCCCCAAGGAATGATTACCCTCCTTAAACTTCATTCGAAGCACTCAACTCAATTCTAGGTCCTTAATGACCAAACTTCCCTACTAGCAAGCATTTAGGCACATAAACCAGTAGGCAACAAGGCATGAAACTAGCATATGTTCATAACTCGCGAATACGAGGTAAGCATGCCAAGTTCATGTCATTTCAAAGCATAGCTAACCAACTAAACACATCATTCTCAAAGCATAACTTAATCAACTAAACATGCCATTTTCAAAGCATAACTAATCAACTAAAGAGGCCATTTTCAATGTATAACTAATAAACTAAACATGCCATTTTCAAGCATAACTTCACTTAACTTAACAAGCATCGATTTGAAGCGTGCTTAGGTTGTTTCAACGCTACTTTTAAAGATGAACTAACCCAATTAACATTCATCGATTATAGGCGTTCTTAGTTCATTCTGAAGTCGTTCTCAAGCATGAATTAGCTAACTTAACGAGCATCGATTTGAAGTATTCGTATAATATTTCGAAGCTACTTATAAGCATGTATTAACTAAACTAACATATATAGATTTGAAGCCATTATTAGGCTATTTCGAAGCTACTAATCAGATATAAATTAACTAATTATTTAAGCATCGATTCTAAGTGCTCACATATCATTTAGAAGCTACTATTCAATTCAAGCATGGATTAACTAATTATACAAGTATTGTTTTAGGCCTAAAATTGTCTAACTCTAGGCATTCTTAGGACAACTTCAATATGCATGATTTCACCTCAAACTCAGCTGTTTTGAGGCACGCACGTAGGCATAAAACTCAATGAGATTTTGGATGACACTCTAACAGCTTTAAACAAGTAGAATCGGGGTTAAGTTTAATTCAAACAGGGCATAAAACAGCATATACTTGTATAATATGAGTATGAGTTCAATCTAACTTAACATACACAGTTCCTCATTATACATTCTATGAACTTTGCCAAAACTAAACTGACATGCATCATCGTTCAGGCTAAAAATGTTTTTGAATGTAATGATACTTAGGAGGCGAGAAACATCCACCTCGACTCCAAGCTACGGACCCGTTGTAACGGCTTCTGGGACGGATTTGGATGCTTGGAAACCCAGAAATTTGTCCCATTTTTGAAGCTTAACCACCAATTCGAATCAACCTTGCCTAAACCCGGTTTCTGACGCACTTGATTGCATTTCTGTTGTTGCTATGGTGGTTGTCGGACTGGACCCTCACCGGAAACACCTCGCCGGTGATGGTTGGCCGTCACGCCCCCTGATGTCGATGGTGTGTTGCCTCAATCTCTCTCTCTGTCTCATGATCCCTCTCTCCCTCGCTCGATCTCTCTCTATTTCTGGCCTCAATCTTGCGGCTCCCGTGCAAGCCGACGACGGCCGGCCACTCGCCGGCGTGGCAGCGCACTGTCACTGATGTATGCTGAACTTGCTGGCTTGATTACTTGACAAAGCTAGCAAGTCAACATGGAAGATATAAGCTGGTCTAAAGTAAGTTAATCCACCAACCAGAACTAAAAGGATTCACCACTAAACCCCCTAAAGCAAATGCACCAAAGGAATAGATAAAGAATCACTCTCAACTCCACCTGAACAGGATAAAGTTAGAGAGATTTGGAGAGAATTTTTCTTGAACCAGCAAAGGGGATTTTCATTCATCAATAATATGTTTATTACAAGTGAAAACAAGCCTTAAATACATGGCCTATATCAAAAGATCAACGGCCATAATTGATTCTAGCTAAAACAAGAAAACTAAAACTGAAATAAACTAACTTAAAACAGTAGATCCTTGAGACCTAAACCCTTTACTTATCTCCATTACTGAGGTGTCAACCCTTAATAGCATCAAGGTACTGGCTAATGGCGGATTTGGGAGGACTTTTGTAGTTGATTACATCATGCTAGCTTAGCCTGCCAGCAAGTACAGCACACTGAAATCCAATGGACAATAGGGTATTTCTTGCATTCTGTTGCTGCTTAAAAGCTGATGCTAAAGGATCTGATTCTGTAACTTTTGGGCCTTGCTGGATAAATATTTAGACACACTTTCAAACCCTTAGACTTGCCAAAAATGAGCTGCTAAGTTGGAGATAAAATTGTTCATTTGAACTACTGTTGCTGACCTGCTGACCTGCTGCTATCAAAAAATAAATCCGTGGCAAAATCCAGTAACCTTCATCACTTAGGAGATGATTATGAGCTGATAAATGAGTTAGGGTACTGATCAAAAGGGATTGGTTTCCTTGGACAAGCCTGAGTTACTGGAAGCAAACAGAACACCCTAAATAGGCTGATTGCAGGATGCCTTTTATTTTGAACTGGACTGAACTAAGGCTACGCTGTGATCCTCAAAATGACTTAGCTTGATTAGAAGAAATGCTAGGGTGTCCAGCAAAGCAATGATATCCCTAAAATAGCTTCCAAACTGAGTTGAATGGCCTCACGGAATTGGTGTTGCTGGTGGCTAAGCAGCAAGGTCTTCTCTGGTTCATGGAGAGGGTCTTGTTACAGCCCTTGGTCTGCATCAGTCGCCCTCCCCCCTTCTCTCCGATGTGGGAGGTTGGGGTTCGCGAGGCTCGGAGTAGCAGAGCCCCCCCTCTATGTCGTGTTCTCCTGAAAGAGAAGGGGCTTGTCCCCATTTTTACATTTTTTTTTGTTTTGTCTTTGGTTCAAACTAGCTTATCAACTAAAATTGGTAGTCCAATCTCGTACCTCTTATTCTAAACCCAAATCGTTAATGCAATTGTTCGTCGATTAATCGACCCCCAAATACATCAAGGTTCGACTTAATAACTAACGAAACAAATTATGATGTTGACAACCTAATTGTATTTGGGAAATGACTTAAATTAACTATCGGTACAAACTAGCATGAATTAATCTCAAAATCAATAATAACAATAGTAATTCTTTTTAATAAAATTTTCATTCACATAAGTACATCGATAATAATTTGACTCGTATAGCTACTAAAAATACGATTTTATAACGTAGAAGGTAAGACAACCAGGTTAACCTAAAATGAAGAAGTCAGGTGTTACATTCCCCCCCCCCCCTTAAAAGAATTTCGTTCTCGAAATTCTAAAGCTAAGTTTAGTCATACCTAGAATGTATGCACACAAACTATGATCTACACGGTAGGTTTCCAAAAGGTTTCATTCTGCAATCACTACATCTTTTAAATCAAAACAAAAAGGCTTATGGCATCCAGTCTCCTCTTCGCCGATCCTCTTCAAGCATCTACTCGCTCTATTTAGGCGCTAAGGGCAAATCTCAATTAAGAGGGGCAAATGAGTTGGCATGGACAACCATATTGAGCCTTTTTTTAAAAATGAACATAGATTTTCGTTAATCTAGACTCGATTCGCATAGTAGACAACAAATCTCTGCATATGCACCTACGGGTGGGCATCTAAAGGCATGACAATAGTGACAATGACATCTTAAGGTCATACACTAGTAGTCTCATTCTAAAACATGAATTCAAGCCACCTTTGGGATCATAATGGTTAATTTAGAGGTTCCTGTAACATATTAGAATAATAAGAACGTCACATAGCACCGCATAGCATCATTTAAGTATAATAGCATCACATAGCATCGCATAGTATCAGCAATTTAGTGTTCTTAAGCCTAGGAGTTGGAAGTAACATGAAACCGGCTAATGTGCATATGGCAAGCAATTTACAAAACAAAAGCATATGTGACCTACATTGCTATCTTTTTACACCATTTCTAGCTAATCTTTAGGCATTTCATTCATGGCAACTTAGACATGACATGTCAAGGTCGTATGAAGGGGGTTTAACTTAATCAGGTTCTTTTCAAGACATGAAGATAATAAATCAAATTAAAGTTAAATTATTCACTAGAAAGCTACCACATCACTCTACGGTAACAGAGACATCAAATGATGCTAAATTGACAATGAAGAACATTGAAGTAGCACTCGAGACCACATTGGCATCATGTAGGGCTAACAACAGAGCATTGAAGGTCAGGAATCACAAATAGCATGAATGAGCATAACATGTCGATAGGAACAACTTTAAGAAGAAAATGATGGGGGTAAGAATGTAAGTCGATGGTTTTGACGGTGGTGAGGCTTTCCCTAAAGTCCCCACTTTGGGACTGATCGTCCCTTAAGTCATAGGTTCGTGCAAATGAATGGGTATGCTCCTAGACGAATCCTGGGGCCTGTAACTTGTGGGCCTACATGCTTCTATTGCGCTACTCAAATCAAACATATAAGGGCAAGAATATCTGAGTGCAAGTTTCTAGTGTCGTCTCATCATGCTTCAAATATGGGCGCTTGCAGTTACTTAGCTATAACATGGAATCATAGAAGTCACGGAATACAAACAATGAGTTAGTGGTCATGTCATGCTATGGATTACAAAACTTGTATTATCTGAATGACCAAGTCATATACTAAACCAACTTAAGTCAAGCAAACACCAAGAAGTGCCACAACTTATTCATAAAACACATAACTAGTCATTACCTAATTCCTATAGTGCATTAATGACCACACATAATAGACTTGAGTGTCCATATATATGATGACATGACCTTGAATGCTCTACCATGCTAGTTTCTTACACATGAGACACATATATTTATGGACATCATTCATGTAAATGTAGCTTTATTATTATCTAGTCGTGCATTACATACATCGAGTTCAACTAATCCAATTATAACACGAGAAAACAGTATTGAGGGGCTGTAAATGACGATCCAAGAGTCATGTCGTAAAACTAACTACATAAATCAAATCTCTCTAACTAATACAGTCCCATTTTAATCAAATTCAAATCAAGCAATTGCAAAAACTCATTTTGTTGGCATTTGTTCACAAACACATCGATGGTCGCATACAACAATCCTATCTATAGGTACTCTTATGGTCTCGCAGAGCACATGACACCATAATAAATCTTTAAGACATGCAGACCCACAGGTTGTCACATAGAAAGAACACCTAGACGTGTATATATGTGTGTAATCATCCTTTACAGCCTATGGTCAACGTCATGCCCTAAACCCGTCCAATTTAGGAAGGTTTGGCGTCCAGCGGCTAGGTTTGTTTCAGTATGGTTGACATCAATGGCCTTAAAGGTACATGTTATGGCCTTATGAGGGTCAGAATGATACATATATAGGTATAGAGCCGGCTACATGCTTTCACATACAACAATGAACTTAAAAATTTACAACATGGTAGGCATTAGACACTTTGCAAAGCTGACAGAGACTTCTGAGGGGTCGACAACAAATAACTTCAAAGGATCTCTTATACCTGCTCAAATTGAACCTAGGAAAAAGGGGAATAATGAAGGGATGAGCAACGACACGCTCAGTGAGAATTCCCCTACTCCTTAAAACCCAAAACAGTTGCATGCAATGATACTAATAATAGCCACATATCAAGCATTCATACTTTACTATCATATTAGGCAATCATAGTCCCCAAGGAATGATTACCCTCATTAAACTTCATTCTAACCACTCAACTAAATTCTAGGCCCTTAATGACCAAACTTCCCTACTAGCAAGCATTCATGAAGATAAACAAGTAGGCAACAAGGGTCGAATATAAACACTTTAAGACTCAGTTTTAAAAACATAGTGACTCTCGATAAATACCTAGAATGGTTTATAATTCACACCAACTCTTTTAAAGCTTATAATTCTTTCTAAAAATTCTCGAAACATTCAAACTGGTAAGAATGACTTGGCAAGAAATATGCTTTCATAGAATATGCACACTGAAAAGCTTGCACGAACATTGCAACATTTGAAACTTCAATTGATTATACTTGGAAATTCCTTCATAAAAGATGAGCAGGAGGTTCACATTTGAAAGCTTTCTTTCTTTTCTCAAAATACTTTACTAAGCCTCTTTAGGATCGTATTCTTTAAAAGAACGTCTTTCGTAATGGTCCACTAATGACCTTTATAAGCTTTTCAAATCTTATTCAATATGGCCTTGTAAGGGCCGTTATGAATCTTTCTTTTCTAAAATACTTAAAATGGCGAAATGCCAACTTCTTTTCTTGCTTATTAGAAACTTGCTCATAGCATAAAAACATCTTATTCTGCTAGCAAGGGGAGGTTTACACTGCCCCTAAGTGAGATCATCACTTATAACTCACGTTATCCCTAGGGTATACGTACATACTTTTTGGCCAAAACGCGTCATTGTGGATAAACTCTAACTTCGATATTGTCCTTTGTGGGGTAACAGCTCACACCAAGATAATCATATCTTCAGTCTAGTCCCCTCAAGGTTTTCTTACGCGTCACACATCATGACTTATCCGGGGAACAACTCATACCAAGATAATTCATATCTTAAGTCCGGTTCCCAAGAATTGCTCACACGAAGATAAGTCATATCTTGAGTCCAGTTCCTAACATTTCTTTAGGGGGAAACAGCTCACACCATCTTTGCGTCCAGTTTCAAGGAATAGCTCAAACCAAGATAATTCATATCTTCAGTTCAGTTGCTAACCCTGGCCAATTGCTTAGTACTTCTTAGTCTTTAAAATTGTATTTCATTTCTCTTGTCCAGTTGCTTACTTTGCTAAAATCTTACTTTTAAACAAAACAACCATAACCTTTCGAAATATTTATAGCTCATTGGTTATTGGCTTGAAAACTTCATATAAACGGAGTAAGTTTGCTAACACGTAAATCAACTTCGTAAATAAGTTAAAGCTTCTTGTAGACGTAATAAATTTATTAACACGTAAATCGACTTCCTTTTAAACTTAAAAGCTTCTTAAAAACGTAATAAGCTTGTAAATACATAAACCGACTTCGCTTTAAACATAAAAGCTTCTTATAAATGCAATAAGTTTGTTAATGTGTAGAACGACTTCGTTTTAAAATTAAAAGCTTCTTATAAACGCAATAAGTTGGTTAATACGTAAGACGACTTCGTTTTAAACTTACAGGCTTCTTATAAACGAAATTAGATTGTTAACACGTAAATAGGCTTCGTTTTTAACTTAAGATTTCTTATAAATGTAATACGTTTACTAACTTGTAAATCGACTCCTCTTTTAACTTTAAAAAAACTTCTTGTAAACGAAATACGTTTGCTAATCCGTGAAACGACCTTGTTTTTAACATAAAAGCTTCCTATAGAAGTAATAGGTTTACCAATTCATAAAACGATACCCATTTGAAACTTAAGGTACGTAGTTAGCATTTAATTCAAACTACGTTCATAATAAAATCCTCTGTTGTCATTTTATAACTCGTTTTAATCCCTTTTTTAAAACTCACAGGAGGGCGTAATAGTAAACTGAAGGCTTAAAACGTTCCAAACTTACTATTATTCGAAAACTTAAGGTACTTGGCTCGTTTATAAGGTAAACAAATTTTCTTCGTAAACTTTCAACGTGAACGCTTCTTAAAACATAATGGTTTTACATGCTCGTAATTTGAAACTCAATGGAGACCTAAGCAAGCAACTAAAACAAGTACTAAATCGATTAGGAACCCGAATATACTTATAGCAAGCAATTAAAACATGCAGAATCTCGATAATGCCTTTTTGCGCTAAGGAAACCGTATTTTATTAGTGATATGAGCTAAAATTATTTTCTAAACGCCTATATGAGCATTAATTTTATTAATGTTATTGTGACGATTATTATTATTATTATCATTAATTTTATTATTAGTTTTGAAATCTTTCGATGATTTTGAATAAGTGTTATTAACAGTCATTAACAAGTACTAAATCGATTAGGAACCCGAATACGATTAGGTTGTCAACCTTAGAGGAAGTTCGCTGGTAATTAAATCGAACCTTGTCATATTTGAGAACGAATAGTTGATGAAAGATTATATTATAGAATTGGGATTAGAGTTCGGGTTACGAATTATGTTAGCGGTGTCAAGTATTGATCATTTAGACCAAAAATCATTGAAGGAGAGCAGGGAGGGGCAAACTCGTAATTTTGTGCACTCCCCTTTATTTTTCCTCACCTGCCCGCGACCCCCCCATTCATGGCATCTCACTCTGTCTCTCTGCTTCATCTTCTTCCTCCTCTCATCTCCTCCATACATGCGCCCCTCAAGCTCGAATTTGCGGAGAATTTTCACCACCAAGCCTACCAAAGCTACCCATTCGACCTTCCTCACAAACTAGGCACCATTTGGTATTGAAATTGGGCAGAACCGGGAAGAACCCACCACATTTTTGGTGGATTGGGGCGTCAAATTGGAGCTTGAACGTGTACCCTAGGTATGGCCACACAATTCACCTCTTAGTTGCTTCAATTTTCTATAAATTAGGGTAGAAATTGCTGCTTTCAAACACCCAATTCAACCTCAAATCAGTAAGTGAGTTTGGGTCTATTTTAGGGTTCGAATTTTGGGAGTTTGGGCATGAATCGCTTGCTGCTCGTTTGACCACTAGGCAAAGTTGGACATTAGAGGTGTTTGGGTATCGAAAGTCGAGCCCAAAGTCTTCAAACGAAACCTTAGCTTGGAATCGAGGTGAGGGTTCCTTTCCTCCTAAATTACTATTAATTTCAATGATTTTAGCTAAATTTAGTTAGTGCATGTTAATTCCGAGTTTAGAAATCAGTTTGGGTGAAATTGGAGTCAAAGTTGAGAAATTACGAGCATGGTACTGAATTTGGGTTAATTGCATGATAATTCAATGTATGGCTGAATGTATCAGTTAATCGAGGATTGTAAAGTAAGAAGAATGTTGTTATCGGACTGTCATAGCATGAGTTTGTCGAACTTGAATTCTGTTTGGCGCTTAGTGATACTAGTTGAGCAGTTGAAGTAATTACGAAAATAACTGAATTATGTTTAAGGGCTATAGCTAAGTCGGTTTGGGCATGTTAGTAGTCTATTGCTAGTAATTTCAATGAAATATTATGCTTATGGATACCGATTTGTGAACTAAAAAGCATGAATGTCATACCTATATACGATCGTTTTAAGTATTGTTGGTTTGTGTATGCCAATATTAAACCGAGTTAGTAGTTGGAAGGCTTGAAGTGGAACTATTGAGAAATTTGAGGTTCTTGTGGTCAGTGCTGTGTGAGGAGGGAGTTTGGGTTGTCAATTGCCGCAATCATGAGGGTTGTGAGGCCATGTGTGGCTCAGTGGGCATATTCTGCCAACTTGTGCTATGAAGTGTATGAATGTGCTATTTGTGATCTCGTTTTCCCCCTTCGATGTGTTACATGACATTATGTAATTAATTCTTTAAATTTTAGACGTCTTTCAAAGAAAGGGTCATTTAGAAAGCTTATTTTTATGATTTCGAACACTTTTAAGTGCCTACCAATTGCCTGTTAGTTGATTAAGATGTTTATGGCCTAAACGAGATCCTACATTATCAAACTACTCAGTTAGTGACTCGGTTGAATAGTCGATAGGTTTAGGAAGTTCAAAAGTGAACTAAAAGTGAATTTGAAAATGTTTAAGGCATTCGTTTGCTTATAACTTCTCCTTGTGTTTAAAAGAATTTAAACGACCTAGAAAAGAGCACCTTAAGGTGCTAATTATGAAGTTTAGCTAATTTATATGCTAGTTGCTTGCTTAGGTCTCTATTGAGTTTCAAGTTACGAGCATGTAAAACCATTATGTTTTAAGAAGCGTTCACGTTGAAAGTTTACGAAGAAAATTTGTTTACTTTATAAATGAGCCAAGTACCTTAAGTTTTTCAAATAATAGCAAGTTTGGAACGTTTTAAGCCTTCAGTTTACTATTATGCCCTCCTTTGAGTTTTAAAAAAGGGATTAAAACGAGCTATAAAATGACAACTGAGGATTTTATTGCAAACGTAGTTTGAATTAAACAATAACTAAGTACCTTAAGTTCCAAATGGGTCTGTTTTATGAATTAGTAAACATATCACTTTTATAGGAAGCTTTTAAGTTAAAAACGAGGTCATTTCACGGATTAGCAAGCGTATTTCGTTTACTAGAAGTTTTTATTTGAAAGTCAGAAGAGAAGTCGATTTACAAGTTAGTAAACGTATTACGTTTATAAGAAATCTTAAGTTAAAAACGAAGCCTATTTACGTGTTAGCAATCTTATTTCGTTTATAAGAAGCTAGTAAGTTTAAAAGGAAGTCGTTTGACGTATTAACCAACTTATTGTGTTTATAAGAAGCTTGTAAGTTTAAAACGAAGTCGTTTTACGTATTAACCAACTTATTGCGTTTATAAGAAGCTTTTAAGTTTAAACCGAAGTCGGTTTACGTATTTACAAGCTTGTTACATTTTTAAGAAGATTTTAAGTTTAAAAGGAAGTCGATTTACGTGTTAATAAACTTATTACGTCTATAAGAAGCTTTAAGTTATTTACGAAGTTGATTTACGTGTTAGCAAACTTACTCTGTTTTTATGAAGTTTTCAAGCCAAGAACAAATGAGATATAAATATTTCAAAAGGTTATGGTCGTTTTGTTTAAAAGTAAGATTTCAGCAAAGTAAGCAACCAAAGAAGAGAAATGAAATATGATTTTAAAGACTAAGAAGTGCTAGGCAATTGGCCAAGGTTAGGAACTGGACTCAAGACATGAATTATCTTGGTCTGAGTTGTTCCCCAGATAAGTGATGATGTGTGACGCGTAAGAAAACCTTGAGGGGGACTTGATTGCAGATATGATTATTTTGGTGTGAGTTGTTGCCCCACAGAGGACAATATCGAAGTTAGAGTTTATCTGCTGAGACGCGTTTTGGCCAAAAAGTATGTACGTATACCCCGGGGATAATGTGAGTTGTTAGTGGCGATCTCACTTAGGGGCAGTGTAAACCTTCCCTAGCCAGCACAATAAGATGTTTTTATGCTATGAGTAAGTTTCTAGTAAGCCAGAAAAAAAGTTGGCATTTCGCCATTTTAAGTATTTAAGAAAAGAAAGACTCATAAGTGCCCTTACGAGGCCATATCGAATAAAATTTAAAAAGCTTATGAAGGTCATTAGAGGACCATTACAAAAGAAGTTCTTTTAAAGAATACAAGCCTCAAGAGGCTGAGTAAAGTGTTTTGAGAAAAGAAAGAAAGCTTTCAAATGTGCACCTCCTGCTTATCTTTTATGAAAGAATTTCCAAGTATAGTCAAATGAAGTTTCAAATGTGGTATTGTTCGTGCAAGCTTTTCAGTGTGCATATTCTATGAAAGCATGTTTCTTGCCAAGTCATTCTTACCAGCTTAGATGTTTCGAGAATATTTAGAAAGAATTATAAGCTTTAAAAGAGTTGGTATGAATTATAAACCATTCTTGGTATTTATCGATAGTCACTATGTTTTCAAAAGTGAGTCTCAAAGGGTTTATATTCGACCCTTATTGCCTACTTGTTTATCTACCCGAATGCTTGCTATTAGGGAAGTTTGGTCATTAAGGGCCTAGAATTGAGTTGAGTGGTTGGAATGAAGTTTGAGGAGGGTAATCATTCCTTGGGGACTATGATTGCCTAATATGATAGTAAAGTATGAATGCTTGATATGTGGCTATTATTAGTATTATTGCCTGCAACTGCTTTGGGTTTTAAGGAGTAGGGGAATTCTCAGTGAGCCTGTGGTTGCTCATCCCTTTATTATTCCCCTTTTTCCCAGGTTCAATTTGAGTAGGTATAAGAGATCTGTTGAAGTTATTTGTTGTCGACCTCTCAGAAGTCTCTGTCAGCTTTGTAAAGTGTCTGATTCCTACCATGTTGTAAATTTTTAAGTTCATTGTTGTATATGAAAGCATGTACCTAGCTCTGTACCTGTATATGTATCATTCTTACCCTTGTTTTAGTTGTTTGAACATTAGTGATCCGGGCGAGTGGCCCGAGGCAGTGAACTTGAGTCATTTTAGCATATGTTACACCTTATTACCAATTTACAGGTACCCTTAGCTGAGCTAAAACCCTAAAACATTGCTAAAACAGGGCGACACATTAGCTTTTTTCTTAGCTGCTTGAGGCTCATAAGCTCTTTTCTTAGCCTCTTTGTTAGGGTCAAAATTCTCAACTGTATTTGCTATGTAAGCATTCAGGATGCTGAAGAAAGGATGTTAGGGTTATCTGTGTGCAATTGAAGCTACAGAACAAAAAGACCCAGACTTGAATGAAATTCCGGTAGTAAGGGAGTTCCCCTATGTATTCCAAGAAGTACTAGGGTTACGACCGGATCGAGAGATTGAATTTACCATTGAACTTGTGGCTAGAACTGCCCCAATATCCAAGGCACCCTATCGAATGACACCTGCGAAATTAACGAAACTGAAAACCCAGTTATAAGAGTTACAAGACAAGGGGTTAGTTCAGCCTTGTGTCTCACCCTGGGGAGCACCAGTGCTCTTTGCGAAGAAGAAAGATGGGAGTTTAAGGCTATGTATTGATTATTGGGAGCTGAACAGAGTAGCAGTCAAGAACAAGTACCCACTCCTCATAACTGAGGACCTGCTTGATCAACTAGCTGGTTCTTCAGTATTCTCAAAAATTAATTTGAGATTGGGCTACTATCAGCTAAAGATTAGGAAAGAAGATGTACCCAAAACTGTCTATCGAACTTGATATAGGAATTACGAGTTCTTAGTATTGCCATTTGGATTAACTAATGCTCCTGCATTATTCATGGATTTGATGAACAGGGTCTTCAAACCCTTCCTCGACCAATTTGTAGTGGAATATACAGTGACTAAAGAAGGCATATCGATGGACCCGACGAAGGTGGAGGCCATTGTAAATTGGCCAAGACCCACTAATGTCTCCGAAATGCAAAGCTTCATAGGTATGGCTGGTTACTATAGGAGATTGTAGAGGGATTTTCTAAACTAGCCTTGCCTATCACCAAACTGCTTCGGAAAAGCAACACATTTGAATGGGCAAGGGAGTGCGTAGATAGCTTTCAGGGGCTAGAAAGACGACTGGTATCTGCACCTATACTAGCAGTACCTTAAGGCAATGAAGGGTTTGTAATCTACAGTAAAGCGTCTAAGAAAGGATTGGGCTGTGTTGTAATGCAAAAAGGCAAAGTTATTGCTAATGCCTCTCGCCAATTGAAGCCTTACGAAGAAAATTATCCAACGCACGGCCTAGAATTGGCAGCAGTTGTGTTTGCCCTAAAAATCTGGAGACATTACCTCTACAGAGTAAGGTGTGAGGTATACACTAATCATAAGAGCCTGGAATACATTTTTACTCAGAAAGAGTTGAATATGAGGCAAAGAAGATGGTTAGAACTCCTGAAGGATTATGATATGGAGGTCAAATATCACCCTGGTAAAGCAAATGTAGTGGCTGATGCGCTGAGTAGGAAGTCTACTAGAACAGTGGCCTGCTTACTTACGCAAGAAAATAGACTCTTAAAGGAGCTCGATACGTTGTAAATAGAGGTGGTATTAGCAGGGGATGAAAGCTATTTAGCAGCGCTTCAAACCACTTCTCCATTGATTGAACAAATTAAGCAAGCATCAGAAAGATGACCCTGAACTTATGAGGATCAGGAGGGTGTGGAAGAAGGAAGGAAAAAGGAATTTTCTATCCAAAATGAAGTACTTTGGCACGGAAGCAGAATATGTGTTCTAAGTGTAATAGCTCTCAAAAAGGAGTTATTAAAAGAAGCACACAACTCTACACTCGCTACTCACCCCGGAGGTACGAAGATGTGCCATGATTTGAAAACCCACTACTGGTGCAATGCGATGAAAAGCAACATTGCGGACTTCACGGCGTGATGTCTCACCTATCAAAAGGTGAAAATTGAGCATCAAAAACTTGGAGGACTACTACAACCTTTGCCAATCCCAGTGTGGAAATGGGAGCACATCACCATGGATTTTAATGTGGGAATGCTAAAAACATCCAAGCAGCATGATAGTGTTTGGGTGATAGTCGATCGGCTAATTAAGGCTGCACATTTCTAAGCTATTAAAGCCAGTTTCACCTATGAGCAACTGGCTTATTTGTACATCAAGGAGATAGTCAGATTGCATGGTGTGCAGCTCAGGATTGTGTCAGACTATGATACCAAGTTCATATCCCTCTTCTGGCATGGTTTTCAAAGAGCAATGGGTACATAACTACATCTAAGTATAGCCTTTCACCCTCAAATAGACGATCAATAAGAAAGAACCATTCAAACCCTGGAGGACATGTTGAGAGCCTGTGCACTCGATTGCGCCGGGAATTGGGATCATAACTTGCCTCTAGTCGAGTTTGCATATAATAACAACTACCACGCCGGTATCGGCATGGCCCCTTTTGAGGCATTATATGGTCAGCGCTACAGAACTCCTGTTTGTTGGAACAAAGTAGGTGAAAGGGAACCCTCCAAGGAAGAGTTAATCGATCAAACGATCGAAATAATCAAGTTAATCCGTAAGAGACTGCAAATTGCCTAGAGTAGGCAAAAGAGCTACGCGGATGTTAAGAGGAGGCCGCTGGAGTTTGAAGTTGGAGACCATGTGTTCCTGAAAGTATCTCCACTCAAGGGAGGCATAGGATTTGGGCAAATGGAAAATTGAGCCCAAGGTTCATTGGACCGTTTGAGATTCTGCATAAAGCGGGACCAGTCGCGTACCGACTGGCCTCACTGCCCTCGTTGCAAGGCATTCACGACATATTCCATGTATCTAGTCTTCAGAAGTATATTCCAGATCCGGATCATGTCATCCGATATGAACCCTTGTAATTAAGAGAGAATCTCACCTATGTAGAAGAGCCCATACGAATTTTGGAAAGAACGGAAAAGAAACTTAGAAATGGGAACATCCCGTATGTTAAGGTGCTATGGAAACACCACAAAGTGGCAGAAGCAACTTGGGAGTTAGAAAGCGAAATGCGTGGAAAAAACACCTCGTTGTGAGGATCGCACTTTTTTTTCTATTGCTGACTAACTATTTCAGTTGCTAAGTTTACGAAGCAACGTTTGAATTATTTTTAAACAAGGATATTATGCTATCTGTGTGCATTGTGAACAATTAATTTCACTAAAATGAACGACTTTATTATTAATGTTAATATTGTCGGTATTTATTTAGAAAATTATTGAATCAATGCTAACCCAAGCTTTTAAAATCGTTATTCGATTGATTTAGTCATTTTCCGAATTTAATTAGGACGCCAGTTCTAGAACATTTCAACCTGAGTTTAGACTAAGCGATACCAAAATTGTGATTAGAAGAAGCTAGTGTAGTAATTGAACAAAAAAAAAGGAAACACGAAAGTGAGTAAAGGGGGAGTGGTTCATTGGGGTCCCAGACCTGACCCCAGACCCTCTCTCTCCTTCTCTCCTTCTTCTCCTCTCACACATGACCTCCAGGACCCCCGCCTATCTTCTTCGTCCTCCGCCATACATCGCTGGCGAGAAAGGGGCCACAGTGGTCCCCTGAACGCGACCCACTCACTGCCAACCTCCTCCAACCTATTACCTCCGCTTCTCACTGCGAAACGGAGCCAGGCCAGCCGCATTTTGGGTGGCCTTGAAATGCCATCCATGTGCTGAAAACCGGCCACCATTGCCACAATCGACCTCCCTTATAAATTTTGCGGTCCAATTCAAGCTGAATCAGCCACAAACATCACTAAATTCGGGAGTTAGGGTTCGTTTTTAGCAAGCAATCGGGCTAGGGTTTCGGGTTCATTAGTTCGGCGTGCGTTTGGGGGCATGGAATTGATCTAATAAGGTCGAATTTGGGCTAAATCAAGTAAGTGTTCTTTATCTCTTAAACTATTATTACATTCGAAAACATTTTAGCCTGAATGATGATGCATGTTAGTTTAGGTTTAGCAAGTTCATAGAATGTGTGTTGAGGAACTATGCATGTTCAATTAGATTGAATTTATGCTCATATTATACACGTATATGCTGCTTGGTTATGCCCTCTACATGCGCACGTTGTTTTCTATTTTTAGATGCCCTATCTGACTTGGACTTAACCCCGATTCTACATGTTTAAAACTATTATAATGTTATCTAGAATTTCATTGCGTTTTATACCTGTTGTGCATGCCTAAAAATAGTTGAATTTGAGGTGAAATCATGCGTGTTGAAGCTGTCCTAAGAATGCATAGAGTTAGACAATTTTCAGGCCTAAAATGATACTTGTTTAGTTAAGTTAATTCATGCATAAAAAGTAGTTTCAAATTAACATGTTAGCATTCGAATCGATGTTGGTTTAATTAAGTTAATTCATGCCTAAAAAGTAGTTTCGAATTAACATGTTAGCATTCGAATCGAAATACGTTAGTTTAGTGAACTAATGCTTATAAGTAGCTTTCAAACAACCTATGCGTGCGTGTAATTAATGCTTGTTCAAATCGTAAAAACTATGCTTGAAAATGACATGTTACCTTCTTTTGTGAAATACGAATGTGATAAGGTTCATGCTTTGATTAGCTTAAGTTGGTTCGTTAAGCGTTATTTCAAGTTAAGGCGATATAGTCATATGTGTACATGTGATTGTATAAATATGCTTACGGTAACGCATCGCTGGATGGTGCTGCTTGCTCAGGTAAGTACTTAAGCCCTATTACTCGTTTCTTATAGGCCCTCATGATAATATGCTGTAGTTTTAGAAATGAAAATCTAGATGGTAGTTAGATGGCTTGGGGTTGAACTCATGAGAGTTTTGAGTTTCTTTACGGTCGAGGTTTATGAGGAGGGAGCCTGGGTTGTGGTTAACCGCAATCGTGTGTATTGCGAGGCCATGTGTGGCTCATTCTGTTAAGTTGATTATGAAGTGTTTGAATGTTTTTTGTGCAAACCCCCATCCCTTTATGTTATTAAGTTCCATCTTGCGAGCGAGGGTGTGTTTGAAAAAGGAAGTTTTCCTGTTTGTAACTAATAGTAGTCATAACTATTAGCGAACGATGGCCTATTTTAACTATGCAAATACAGTTTTGGGAGTGAACTTGTTTGAACAGGGGAATCCTTAAAGGGTTTAAACAAAAAGAGAGTGCGCTGCATGAGGAAGGTTTTCGCTTTAAGAGGCAACAAACTTATTAGCCGTTATGGCCATACGCTTTAAATTGGCTAAGATATCGACATAGGGACAGTAGATGGGAATCCCTAGCCCAGGGAGTAATCGCAGTCGTGGGAAGCCCCAGGGACCCTGACGAGGGTTGAGGTCCAAAGTTAGTCGCCATCCTGGGAGTAAGAGCTTAATGTGAGCAATAGTCTCACTAGGGGTTGGGAATAGGCCTCATTGATTCAGCACACTATGATGATCTTATGCCCAGAATACTTTCCTAATAAGTAAGAAAAGCATTTGGCATTTGGCATTTTTAAGTTTTTCATTAGAAAGAAAGATTTCAGGGCCATTAAGAGGCCAGATTTAATGAATGAAAAAGCTTATAGGGGTGGTTATATCACCAATAGCAAAGGACTCTCCTTTAAAGGATGTGAACCTCAAAAAGGGTATGAAAAGTGTTTAGAAAGAAAGAAAGGAAGCTTTCAATAAATACCTAATGAAACCAATTCCTAAGCATAATTGATTGTGATTTCAAGTAATGTGTGGCCATAGTCTCGTCATACATCAAGCATGTGAGTTTCAAAAGTGCATGAATTGAGTAGGAAAGCTTCTAGCATGCTTAATGCGCTTTGAATGAAAGCATTTCTCATGAGTGAATGAATATTTAACCAAGGAATGATCTACGAGTTGTGACACGTAGCCTAATATGATAATAAGTATTACATAGATGCTTGATATGTGTCTATTATAATTAATATTGCCTGCAAATGGGTTTGGTTTAAGGAGTGGAGGAACACTCACTGAGCATGTGGTGGCTCAATCCATTTCCTTTCCCCTTTTTCCCTAGATGATGAATGAATGAACGTCCATGCTACTGACATAGGGTTGTCAGTTGTTACCTAAAAGTGTATTTTGTGAAGCTGCCTGTCCCCTTCGTTTGGTTAAAGAAAAGTTCGAAGCAAGCATATAGTTGGCTTTGGCTCAGGTCACCATCTATGTTAATTATTTGAACCAGTGTTTGAAAGGCATAAGCCTTATCCCTGAGTGTGTGACTTGTGGGGAAACTCCTAGTTTGTTTTGAATATTGTTGTAATGTCACAAGTACCCCTCAAGTGCGTAATGGAATTTTTATAAACGCTGCAATTACAGGCGGAACTCTTGCAGTTTTGTTCCAGAATTCCCTAACTAACTTCAAGTTAGGTCGAATAAAAAAAAGCCTCTAGTCACGAGAGCATTAGGGGTCTCCCTTGGGGGATCCTAATGGTGTGACATCTCTCGGGGG
>JACYFF010031955.1:72037970-72057310 GCA_017589665.1 Selenicereus undatus
GGGGGTAGAGGGGTGTTACATTGGGTGGTATCAGAGCCAGGTTTTGATCCTGGGACCTGTGGGTTATGGGCCTACATGCTCCTACTGCGCTACTCTGATCAACCAAATAAGGGTAAGGATATATGAATGCCCTATTAAGTTAGATAATAAAAACTCCTTCTCAGCTGCTTGAGGCTCATAAGCTCTTTTCTTTCTTATTAGGAAAATACTCTGGGCATAAGATCATCATAATGTGCTGATTGGGTGAGATCTATTCTCAACCCCTAGTGAGACTATCGCTCACGCTAAGCTCTTACTCCCGAGATGGCAACTAACCTTTGGACCTTAACCCTCGTCAGGGTCTCTAGGGCTTCCCACTGCTAGGATTACTCCCTAGGCTTGGGATTCCCTCGTTCAAGCAGGTTCACTCCCATCTATTGTCCCTATGCATAATATCTTAATCAATTTAAAGCGTATGGCCATAATGGCTAATAAGTTTGCTGCCTCTCACAGGGAAATCCTTTTTCATACAATGTACTCTCTTTTTATCTAAATTTCTTAGGAACTCCCCAGTTCAAGCGAGTTCACTCCCAAAACTGTATTTGTATAGTTAAAATAGGCCATCGTTCGCTAATAGTTATGGCTACTATTAGTTACAAACATGAAAACTTCCTTTTTCAAACTCACCCTCACTCATAAGATGAAACTTGATGACATAAAAGGGAATAGAGTTTGCACGTAACACATTCAAACACTTCATAATCAATTCAATAAAAGAAGCCACACGTGGCCTTGCAATCCACATGATTGCGGTTAAACACAACCTAGGCTCCCTTCGTACACAACACCAACCACAAAGGACCTCAAAATTCTTAACAGTTCATCCGACTACCAACTCGGTTTTCAATTTCATAACCATTAAAAAATCAAATGAAATAGCCAGTAATTTAACCCTTACCTCTTTACGCTCATAAAAACTCTTTCTTCGCCGCTTGAGGCTCATAAGCTCTTTTCTTAGCCTTTTTTTGGCTCATATTCTTAAAAGAATCTCTTTCATATTGGTCCTATAATGATCCTTAAAGACTTTCTTTCTTAACTACTTAAAAAGGCAAAACGTCGACTATTTTTCTTACTTATTCGGAAAATACTCTAGGCATAAGATCATCATAATGTGCTGATTGGGTGAGATATATTCTCAATGCTCACGCCAAGCTCTTACTCCTGAGATGGCAACTAACTTTTGGACGTTAACCCTCGTCAGGGTCTCTATGGCTTCCCACTACTAGGATTACTCCCTAGCCTAGGGATTCCCCCGTTCAAGCAGGTTCACTCCCATCTATTGTCCCTATGCACAATAACTTAGCAAATTTAAAGTGTATGGTCATAACGACTAGTAACTTTGCTGTTTTTTACAGCGAAATCACTTATCATACAACTCATGCCTTTGTAAAACTCTGCAAAGCTTGTCGAGGGCTACAAATTTAACCACTACTTCGGTTATTAAATAATTTTTCATAGCATAGGGAAGTAGGGATCGATCAACGAGGAAAGATTGCTTTAAAATGGCTAGTTTGATCCTAATTAATTTTACTAATCAACTTGTTAAGTCTAATTTTAATAATTCTAAAACAATTAAAATCTAACGAATAAAAATCTAGCAAAATACCCAATGATGATCCTAAATATTCTAGATCATATTCTGGAAATAAAACAGTAAAAATATTCCCTAAATAATTCAGAAAAATAGAAACAGAATTAATAATCCAAAAAATTAAAAACAGAAACTATTAAACAAAAAAAAATCAATATTAAAAATCACAATCCGTATCCTAAATTGAAAATCTTAAACTTGACATATTTATAACTCCAGAATAGTGTCTGATTTATTTTAGGAAAATTAAATCAGACAATTACTACAGAATAATCAATAGAAAATTAAATCTGAAATTAAAAAGAAAATAATCTGCATGAATAAAAATACGAAAATAATTAAGAAAATTACCTTAATTCTAGGACACAACTTTATGAACCTAAAAATACTTAATAATCGTAAATTAAAATTAAAAATCAAAATTTTCAGAATTAATTGCTTGAAAACCTGCACATATCAATTTCGCAAAATAAATCTGAAAAATTATCAAATAATTTCCAAAAATCACGAAATTGAATATGGGCAGAATAGGACACTTTATAAGCCCTAGGAATTAATTAAAACCGAAAAATAACAAAAATAACTATTTTTAGTCTAAGTTCAAACAAACCGGTAATTAAATACTAAAACTCAATCTAAAATTATAACCACTCCAAAAATCAAACTCTAAGCTATCTAAAATTACCTAGACACTCCTAAAATACTATAATTTTGTGGGGGGGGGGGGTTTGATTGAATTAATATTGAAGCTAATAAAAATAAAACAAAAATCAACAAACTAATCAATTTAATTTAAAGCAACAAATAATAATTAAAAAGTTATCAAATTTATGGAAGATACTTAGTATAATCTCAATCCACCATGCAAATTAATATTTATCATCAACACACAAGTTAATTTCATTCATGAGTTAAATTGTAGAAGACATCCCCCAGCAGTTCTTCCCCATTTTTCCTTAGATTCTAGTTTACTTAGGTCCAGCCCTAATATAAACCCTACTAATTTGATAATCTTTACACCAGCGCAAAAATTTAACCAAACTAGAGCATTAAGAATTAGAAAAACATCATTTAACACTTTGTAACCAATTTACAAGCAAATCGATTTAACAAAGATCTAAAGCGATTACCTAATTAAAAGAGATGGGTTTTAGCCATCCATGATTAACTAGGGTGATACGTAAGCCTAAAAAACTATAACTTTTACGTATTATAGTCTTCTAAACTATCAATCGAAATTGTATTTAATCAACTAGCATGCATTCTAATTAATTTAACACAAATTTCATAAACGATAAACGCTAATCGCTAAAGAATCATGAATATGAATCAACTAGGCAATAAAGCATAAGACTTGTTTCAAAATAGTAAATTTAACATGGCTTCAAGAGGATTATACTAAGCATAAAAAAAATTACTCACTCATATTAAAAGTAATATCACCAAATTCACCCAAATAATTCATAGTTGACAATAATCTAAACAACAACAAAAATAAAATAAAATAAAGTAAAAAAAAGAACACAAAAAAAAAAGAGATAAGGTTATGGTGATGGTAGCCGTGGCTTTGATCGTGCAAGATGATGATGATCGTGAGGTTTGAGAGAGTTGATGGTGAGATTGGAAGGTTGAAGGTGATGAGGATGAGGGCGTGGTGTGATGATTATGAGGAAGAAGAAGGGGGCGTGAGATTGATGAAGAAGGAGGAAGATGATGGAGGGTTTTCTTTGCCGTGGGGTGTATGAGGATGAAGGCCACCGTGGCTGAATGGTTTGAAGATGATTAATAGGAGGAAGAAGATGATCCTGATGCGATGGGCTGCCGTGAGTTCTTATACATAACAAGTGAGGGAGATTAGGGTTTGTGATGTTAGGGTTTCCTTCATCTCTTCTTTAGATTTCTTTTCCCTCAAGACTTCTAGCTCTTCTTCAATTCTTGAAACCCTAGCCCAAATAGATAATTATGGAATAATATTTTCCATTAATTATTATTCTTGGCCCGTCTTGATAGCATAGCGTGTAAAATTCATATTTCGACATCATATCTTCTCCTCTTTATTTAATTAATGCTAAACCTGAAAAATATATAAATTAAAGTAAATTAGACGAAATAAAATCTATAATATAATCGAAATAAATATTAAAATAAGGCATGATTTTTGACTTAACAAACTCTGTAGGGGTTCCCCTGTTCAAGCGAGTTAACTCGCAAAACTGTGTTCATTTAGTTAAAATAGGCCATCATGCACTAACAATTATGGCTACTATCATTTCAAAACATGAAATCCTTCTTTTCAAAACTCACCCTTATGCAAATAATCAAACTTAATGACATAGAAAGGGTAGGGGTGCACATGTACACATTCAAACACTTCATATTTTAACTTAACAAAATGAGCCACATATGGCCTTGCAATCCACACGATCACGGTTAATCAAAACCTAGACTCCCTCCTCGCACATCACCAATCATAAGAACTTCAAACCACTCAAAGTTCTACCTCAAACCATCCAACTACCATCTTGGTCTCAATTTCACAATCTTAGCATTCTAATCCCTAGGTCATTCTGAAAAGCGGTATGTAAACTTACGAATGCATAACTTACCGAACAAACAAATGCCATTCAGCAGTGCGTTACAGCCAACCATTATAACCATATATACACATATATATCAATATCGCATTAGCTTGAAACAAGTACTTAGCGAGCTGAGTTAAACTAACATGGCATGAAACTCGATTACATTCATGTATTACAATTAAGGGTAAACATGCTTGTTTCAACATTCATAAATTATTTCCAAAGCTACCTCGCAAGCTTGATTTAACTAAATAGGCAAGCATCAATTCGAGGTGTTCATTTATTATTTCGAAGTCACTATTCAGGCATAAATTATCCAACTAAACAAGCATTTAATAAAAGTATTCATATTTCATTTCAAAGCTACTATTCAGGAATAAATTAACTAATGAAGCAAGCATCAAATCGAGGTGTTCGTATATCATTTCGAAGCTACTGATCAAGCGCGAAATAACTTAAATAAATAACCATTGATTCAAGGATTCACAGATTATTTCAAAACTACTATTTAGGCATAAATCAACATTAGCATAAAAGATTCTAAAATAAGCTAAATGGCCACACGCCGGAGTTCATAACTCAATGAGAAACTCGCTCGGCGTACATTACCAATATGGTTCATTAATAAAGAAGAGATGAAAGGTACAACTCAATGGTTTACACAACCGGAGTACTGGGGTTTACATCCCAAAATATAGACAACATCAACTAAAAATCCAACTGGCTAATCAAATGGTTGGCTCACATGGCCGTACAGAGCGACTCCTAAATAGAATGCACCACACAAAACTAGAATACTTGTTTACATACATTTACATCTAATAATACATTCTACAACATCATTAACAGCAAGACCACTTCACTGTTGGCATACATGACTCCCCTTTAAGCGAGTATGACTTCCATTTTGGACATAAATAAGTCAACTTCTGCCTATCACAACGAAAACCTGGGGAAAAAGGGGAAAGAGTAATAGGGTGAGCAACCACACGCTCAGTGAGTGTTCCCCGACCCCTTAAAACCAAAACCGTTGCAGGCAATAAAATTCATACACTACAAAAAGGTTGCTTCCTTCCACATTTAATTTTGCTAATAACCACACTTATAAGTGTAGAAATAGCAGTTGCCCACACTTGGGTTAAATGTAGGGAAGTTAAGTGTGTGGAAGTGTTCTCCACACTTAATGAAAATGCAGGTAAAGCTATCTTTCCCACACTTGTAAATGCGAAATAAGTACTAATTACCCACAATTTATGTGTGGTCATTTCACACTAAGCCCACTCTAGAAGATGCAAGAAGTCATAATTTTTCCCACACTTAAAAGTGTTACTAGTGTCGTTTTAGTTTTTAAAAAAATAATGCTGGTAATTAATATAAAACTTATTAAATTAAAAATAGAACAATTGTATACAATTGTTCTTTTTTAATTAATAAGTTTTATACTAATTACCAGCTCACATCACCCTACATAAATGAATAAAATTAACAAACCAACAAATTAAAGCAGATCAAACATGAATTAAATAAATTACACATAGTGCTTGAAAAAAAAATAATTGTATACACATCAACAAAGACTAATGTAATCAAAACTAAATATTCTTGCATTGTTTTGAATCCATCATGCTTTTTTTTTTTTTTGGTTTTAGGTAGCTAATTGAATGTTTTATACTACCAAAAACTACACTTTGAAGTTAAAACATGCCTAACGTCCAAGTAGAATATATAAAAATCTCCATCTTCGTTTTCTTCGTTTTCTTCACTAAGAGATCTTAGCTCCAGAAATGCAACCTGTTAGACAATTTAAACACCCCAAAAAATGAATTATTAGAAAAGATAACCAAACATATTAACTAAGAACTAGACTCGGCAGAATCAAATTTTCTCCTACAATTTTCTAAAAGAAATGAAAGGGCCTAAAGTACAAATATCTCTAAAAGTCAAAATAAAAGGTTGTAAAAGAGGGACTAATTTTGGATGATCATGCCGAATCATGAGGATTGCCTTAGTGGTAGTTTGGTCAGAGACTACTTTTTAAAAATATTAAACATGTTACAAGAAGCAGATTAAATAAACCACATTACAACCAGGAGTCTACAATTATGGCAAACAAGATCCTAAAATCTATATTAATAATAGAATAAAGGAGAGAGTCGATTCTGTTGAGGCAACTTAAGATTTATTTGCACATCTCCTTCTGGTGCAGTTTAACATATAAGACAGGACGACCTCTCAATGTGAGAGAGTTTTCAAGGCAATGTGATTTGGTTTAATGATAAGAAGACGAAAGCAATATCTGAAACCCTAAAACCCAAAACCACATAGATAGCCACTCATTCCAGCTTCTAAGATAAAGCCAGAATACATAAAGCAAATAAAATCGGTGCACATCAGATAAGAATGAGAACATCAGAGCATCCGCGAAAAGGAAAATTGGATTACCAAAGCAATCCTACTTAAAGAGCTTGCCTGGTAGCTCCTTGTAATCGCCTTCTGAACAATGGCAATGCCATGCATATTGCATAGCTGACAACAATTTGATGGCCAACCTACAACACAAAAATACAAAAACAGAAGAATTGAAATGAAAGGTTAATAGAAGAGCCAACACGCAAAATAAAGAACAACCGGACATGTCCACCCTTAGGACCTTACAACTTCTAGTTAGCTCCCAACAAAAGGCTTCAGAATGAGGCGGCACTCAACCAAACATAAGCTTTGGTTGGTGAAGGAGTATAAATTCAGGGATAGGGGGAATCCCCTATTGAGAACCTTACTTAGATTCCAAATCTAAATCCACGTACCAAAGCCCTGTCCAAGCAATGTATTTAGGTATGATTCGCAATGCAAATTCAGTACAGACAGCTGAAGTACACAGAGCATACTCCAAGATCATTTCACCAGACACATTCTATTTTCTTTTTTCCCCTTTTTTTAGATGAGCAATCACACTAGTCAAATTCAAAAGCACAGCACAAAGTTCAACAGTCTGAGATCAAGCCTACTCTCCAGCTCTCTATAGTTGAAATTTGAAAATGCCAACTGAACGAAGTATAGTACATGTGAAGTAGACCGCACTCTGCAAACCTTGCCAAATCAAACCACCTAAGCTTCCAGTTTTCCTCCAATGAGGTCTGGAACTCGCGTACATAAGCTCATTAGGTGATCTCTAAAGTTCTCAAGGTTAACTCAATCCTCCTATTTTGGCTCAAACAAAACAAGCATGGAATTGGCAGATTGCTGTTCTGTTCAGCATGTTTCACTCAGTACCAGACAGGAGCACTTAAAAATAACTACGAAATTACTACTAAAGTTAATTTAGGTCACCTCAGAGCAGAAATGGCTCCTTAAATTCTAGCTTGTCAAGCAAGGAAGCCAAGAATTAGCAACCTATTGTTTCATTCAGCAAATTCTATTGTCGCTGCAGGGGATAAGAACTCAAAACCAATCACGAAAATTAAGTGCAAACTCAGCTGTCCTAATTTGTTTTCTTTACTCTAAAGGCATTATTTGCATTTGACACTTCCTTTCCCACATTAGATACAAAACCTAAAGATCTGTCAAGATATGATTTCCATTGGTCCCAATTAAACAACGGTGAGACGTGCTGACGGTCAATCATGAGAAGCTTGAAAGGTTTATAGCCCCTCATCCAGACAACAAGATATCACTTCAAGCCTTTTTGAACAATACTTTCAAGATATAAATAAATTTAAAAATAGCCAGGAGCTCAAATAATAACAGGAACAACAGTTGATGGATGCATGGAGCTAAGGTTTCGGCTTCAATTTCTGCCCACCTTGCTATACGTTATCCATCACTTTAATACCACTTCGTCTAATGGTCTCTCTATTTACATGTCCTCTCTTGAATTCTTATTACAAATTTTTTATTGATTTCACACTGAATTTCTTAATATCTGATGGCTAATTAACAAAATAAGGCTGGCCATATTTAACCCCCTTTCACCCTGAATCAAGGAGATTAATTGTTAAATGAAGCAAATAGGGCCACCGTTTTCAATTTGATCAATAAAACTTCAATATAAAATGCTCATCACAATACTCCCAATAGTTAACTAACGCAGTTAGGGGAGTCATATATCATGCTCAATTCAATCAAGTAAAAACTTAAGCACATCTTAAACCGACAGAAGCCACAAATTAGCATTGCAGATACCCAATTGCCACCTCAAAAACAAGAAGATGAGAAGACTTACAGTCTGGTACAAGTAGCTGTCCAATTCGTCGACTGAATCATCCAGAGGCAGCAAATTCGCCAACGCCACAATCTATGCAACAAAACCCAGTTCACATTCAAATTGAGAATTAAGACTTACCTTACTATATTATGATGTATAAGAATCAAAAATCGTGAGGCTTCTTCTAGTGGCTGCCCGAATGTTCGATTGAATGTTCTTCACCAGCAATCGTGAGGCTTCTTTAAGTCGCTGCCTAGATTGGTGAGGTTCTTCATCGGCAATCGTCATGCTAGATTTAAGATGAATTCACCGGCCAGACGCACACCTAGATGATCGAACAAGGCGTGCAAGGCCAGGATTGAGGAGTTCGAATTCTGGGGAAGTTGAATTCTAGGGATTCAATTGCATGCACCCAGAATTCGCACACCAGCCAGACGGACACCCAGAATTCGCAACCTACTGCCCAGAGTTCATCCAGAATTCGCCCAAAATTGTCCAGAATTTGCAACCTAGATGAAGAATTGAAGGAACTGAGGAGTTGAATTCTAGGGATTCAATGGCATGCGCTTAATGTATTTTTCGCGGGAGTGATTTTAGTTTTTGGGGGCTAGACCTAGACGACGGACGGCGATGTGCAGCATAAGTAATATACCCCCTAATCTTTCCATTATCAATATGTCTGATTATATTTTTATTTTGTTAGATATTTTGTGCATTTTTTTTGTTTGTTTATTCCTTTGGCTAATATATTTAGATATAAATACTGAAATATTTTGTACAAATTACCTTATTAATAAAATAAAAAGTAATTATAAAAGCTCTTTTGAATTCCTCACACTTGATAAGTATAGAAATAGGTTCATAATTTACCCACACTTGTTAAATGCGGAATCAAGGAAATTAGTTAATCTTATCATTTTTCTCCCTACACTTTAATTAAGTGTGGTGATACAAATGCGGGGGGATACATTATTTTTTGTAGTGATAATAGTCACATACCACATATTCATACTTTACTATCATATCAGGCCTTCATAAATTCTTAAGGAAGGATCACTATCCATAAACTTCATTTTAGCCGTTCCAACTCATTTTTAAGCCCCTGAATGACAAAATTCCTTTACTAACAAGCAGTCAAACACATAAGCAAGGAAAAAGGCTAAGCACATAACTTTCTTTCGTAGAATATGTGATATAATTCGTGATTTATGCTTTATCTATCTAATTCACTCATATGAGATGCTAAACACACGAACTAGAGATTATGCAAGGAACTTTCTTTGGCTAAACATGCACATTCAAACTCATATGCTCGATGCATTACAAGGATATGGCCATGCTACACTTGAAATTCCATTCATACTGTATTTAGATTCTTAATCACATGATGTGCATAAAAATCTTTCATTTCTTTTTTTGAAAGCACTTTACTTATCCTCTTTAGGCTCATGAAAACTCTTTTCTTGGCCTCTTTAAGGCCCATATTCTTAAAAGAATCTATTTCATATTGGTCTCTTAATGACCCTTAAAAGCTTTCTTTTTTAAATACTTAAAAGGCAAAAGGTCGACTGCTTTTCTTACTATTAGGAAATTACTCTGGGCATAATATCATCATAATGTGCTGATTGGGTGAGATCTATTTTCAACCCCTAGTGAGACTATCGCTCACGTTAAGCTCTTACTCCTAGGATGACAACTAACTTTTGGAGCTTAACTGTCGTCAGGGTCTCTAGGGCTTCCCACCACTGGGATACTCCCCAGGCTAGGGATTCCCCCGTTCAAGCAGGTTCACTTTCATCTATTGTCCTTATGCACAATATCTTAGTCAATTTAAAGCGTATGGCCATAATGGCTAATAAGTTTGCTGCCTCTTACATGAAAATCCTTTGTCATACATCGCACTCTCTTTTTATTTAAGCTCTTGAGGGATTCCCTCGTTCAAGCGAGTTCACTCCTAAAACTGTATTTGCATAGTTAAAATAGGCCATCGTTCGCTAATAGATATGGCTACTATTAGTTACAAACATGAAAACTTCCTTTTTCAAACACACCCTCGCTCGCAAAATGGAACTTAACGACAAAAAAGGGAGGAGGTTTACATATAACACATTCAAACACTTCGTAATCAATCAATCTCAATAGAACAAAACACATGGCCTCGCAATCCACACGATTGAGGTTAATTCACAACCCAGACTCCCTCCTCACACAACACCGACCACAAAGAACCTCAAACTCTTATTAGTTCCTCCTCAAGCTGTCCAACTACCATCTCTGTTTTCAATTCTATAATCATAGCCCGTTATCGTGAAAGCTTATAAAGAAACATGTAATAAGGTTTATGCACTTACCTGGGCAACCAACACCATCATGTGGTGCGTTACCGGAAGCATATGTATATATACCCCACATTTGCATATATATCTATAACGCCTTAACTTGAAATAACGTTTAACGAACCAATTTAACTAATCAAACATGAATCTTATCGCATTCGTATTTCATAACATAGGTAACATGTCATTTTTAGTTGTAGCTTTCACGAACTTCACACGCATTAATTACAAGCATGCATAGGTTGTTTCGAAACTACTTATAAGCATGAGTTCATTAAACTAACCTATTTCGATTCGAAGCACTATTAGGTTATTTCGAAGCTACTAATCAGGCATAAATGAACTGATCATTCAAGCATCGATTCTAAGTGTTCACATATCATTTTGAAGCTACTATTCAGGTATGCATTAACTAATCATACATGTATCGATTCTAAGAATCCACATTTCATTTCAAAGTTATTAATCGAGTATGAATTAACTAAGTACACATGTATCGATTCTAAGTATTCACATTTCATTTCAAAGCTATTAATCGAGCATGAAATAACCAAGTATACACGTATCGATTCTAAGTATTCACATTTCATTCCGAAGCTATTAATCGAGCATGAAATAACTAAGTATACATGTACCGATTCTAAGTGTTCACATTTCATTTCGAAAGCTATTATTCAGGCATCGTTTTATGCCTAAAAGTTATCTAACTCCATGCATTCTTAGGGCAGTTTCGACATGCATGAATTCAATCTAGCTCAATATGCACAACTTCTCGTTACAAATTCTATGAACTTAGCTAAATCAAAACTGACATGCATCACAACTTAAGTTTTAAAATGTTTCAAAATTAATACTAATTTAGGAGGCGAAAAACACCCACCTCGAATCCAAGCTAAGGATCCATTTTGAGGGTTGTTGGGATCGATTTGGATGTTCAAGAACTTGAAATCCGCCCCCCTTTTGCTACTACTCTCAAACTCGAAGCAAACCAACCCAAGCCCATTTCTGGCTCTCCTTCAGTCCCGCCTCGTCATCGGAATCACACCCAACTGCCAACTGGGGTGGTCGCGGTGGTGGTGGTGCAGTTAGGGTTTCAAGCCCTCGGCCTCACTTGATCTCTCTCTGTCTCTGCCGGTGATGAACGGACGCCCAGCCGTGCTGCATCGCCGCCATGCCCACCGCTGAGAGACCTCGCTGTCACCGATTCCCTCTGCTTTCTCTCGACCGCTCAACATCTCTCTCCCTCTCTGTGGTGGTCGCCGGTATGGGGTTGCTAGGTAGGGAGGCCGCTCGTGGTGCGACGACTTGTCGTCGGCGCCTCCTCTCTCTCTCTCTCTCTCTCTTCCTTCCTCTTTTTGGCGGTGTGGGTCCTGGGGTAGGGATTTGAGAACCCCCATATCGTGCCTTGGCTGAGAAAGTAAGCAGCTTCGGCCCTTTATTATTATTATTATTATTATTATTATTATTATTATTATTATTATTATTATTATTATTTTGTTTGATCTGGTCAATTGCTCAATCAACTAAAATTGTTAGCCCAATCTCGTACCCCTTAATCTAAACCGAATCGTTAATACAATCGTTAGTCGATTACGCATTCCCAAATATATCAAGGTTCGATTTACTAATAGACGAAATGAATTTTTAGGTTAACAACCAAATTGTATTCGGAAAACGACTAAATAACTCGAATAATAATTTCAAACGCTTGAGTTCGCATCAACCCAAAAATTTCTAAATAATCGATGATAATATTATTAATATAAATAGTGATAAAATATTCTTTTCAATAAGATTATCGCTCAGACAATTACATTAGTAATAATTTAACTGATATCGTTAATAAAATACGATTTTATAACTTAAGAAGGTAATACGATCAGCTTAACGTAAAACGAAGAATGCAGGTGTTACATCCTCGAAATTCTCAAACTATGTTGAGTCATACCTAAAATGTGCACGACATGACATAATCTATCCAACTCGCACTATAATCCAAAATCTTGTTCTATAATTAGTTAAAAACTAGAAAAAAGCTTATGGTATCCAGTTTCCTCCTCGCCAATCCTCTTCAAGCGTCCACTCCCTCTATTTAGACGTCGAGGGCAGACGCATCGAAGAGGGGCAAATGAGTTGGCATGGAAAACCATATTGAGCTTGTTTAGAAAATGAATATAGACTTTCAATTATCTAGACTCAATCTGCCTAATAAAGAACAGCTTTATGCACATGCATCATTATGAATTGAAATCTAAAGGCAGGGAAATTTGGCCATTGACATCTCAAGGTCATATGCTAGTAGTCTCATTCTAAAACATGAATTAAAGTCACTTTTAGGATCACAATGACTAATATGGAGATTCCTATAACACATTAGGATAATAAGAGCATCACATAGCACCAGATAGTAGCATTTAGGCATAACGGCATCACATAGCATCGCATGGTATCGGTAATTCGGCATTCTCAAGTTTAGGAATTGGAAGTAACATGAAATCGGCTAATATAAATATACCAAGAAATTTGCAAAACGAATGCATATATGAATGACATTCCTATGTCTGTACATCAATCCCAGCTAACTTTTAGGCCTTTCATTCATGAGAACTTACTCAACACGTGTCAGGTTCGTATGAAGGCATTTAACTCAATCAGGTTCATGTCAAGGCATGAAGAAATCAGATCACTCTAGGGTAAAGTCAATTGATCAGGAAGATAGCACATCATACTAAGGTAATAGAGACATCATACTATGTCACATTTACAATGATGGAACATGAAGTGGCATTTGAAATCACATTGGCATCACGTAGAGTCAATCACATAACATACCAAGGATTAAGAGTCACATGTAACACGAACCAGCAATGCATGTCGATAGGAACAACTTGGGAAGAAAGAGCCAAGGTAAGAATGCAAATCGATGGTTTTTGAAGGGGGAGATTTTCCTAAGGTCTCTACTTGGAACTGATTGTCTCTTAAGTCATGGATTCATACAAATGAATGGCTATGCTCCTAGACGAATCCTGGGTCTGTGGCTTATGGGCCTACATGCTTCCGCTGCGATAATCTGATCAAACATATAAGGGCAAGGATACATGAATGCAGGTTTCTAGGGTCACCTTACCATGCTTCAATATGTGTGTATGCAGTTATTCAGCTATTATGTGGAATCACAGAATTCATGGAATTCAGTACCATGTTCGTAATTTCTCAACTTTGACTCCAATTTCGCCCAACTGAATTTTAAACTTGGAATTAACATGTACTAACTAAATTTAGCTAAAATCGTTGAAATTAATAGTAATTTAGCAGGAAAGGGACCCTCACCCCGATTCCAAGCTAGGGTTTCGTTTGAAGACTTTGGGCTCGACTTTGGGAACCTGAACACCTCCAATTTCCGACTTTGCCTAGTGGTCAAACGAGCAGCACGTGATTCACGCTCAAATTCCCGAAATTTGAACCCTAAAGCAAACCCAAACTCACTTACTAATTTGAGGTTGAATTGGTGTTCGAAAGTAGCGATTTCTACCCTAATTTATAGAAAATTGAAGGAATTAATAGGAGAATTGCGTGGCCATACCTGGGGCACACATTCAAGCTCTGATTCGGTGCCCCAATCCACCGAAAACGTGGTGGGTTCTTCCCGGTTCTGCCCAATTTCAGTACCAAATGGTGGCTAGTTTGTGGGTGAGGTCGAATGGGTAGCTTGGGTAGGATTGGTGGCGAAAATTCTCTACAAATTCGAGCTTGAGGGGCGCGTGTATGGACGAGATGAGAGGTGGAAGAAGATGAGAGAGAGAGTGAGATGTCGTGAATGGGGTGGGGGTCGTAGGCAGGTGACGAAAAATAAGGGGGAGCATGAAAAATTACCAGTTTGACCCTCCCTACTCTCTTTCATTTTTTTTTGGTCCAACTAATCAATACTTAACACCGCTAATATAATTTGTAACCCGAACTCTAATCCTAATTCTATAATATAATCTTTCATCAACTATTCATTCCCAAATATGACAAGGTTCGATTTAATTACGTTCGAACTTCCTCTAAGGTTGACAACCTAATCGTATTCGGGTTCGTAATCGATTTAGTACTCGTTAATAACCATTAATAACGCTTATTAAAAATCATCAAAAGATTTTCGAAAGTAATAATAATATTAATAGTAATAATAATAATAACAGTGACAATAACATCCAGACCCCATGGAAGCGGGACCTACACTAGGAGGTTGTTGTTGTTGTTGAATAGTGACAATAACATCCTTTTTAATAAAATTAATGCTCACATAGGCATTTAGAAAATAATTTTAGCTCATGTTGCTAATAAAATACGGTTTTCATAGCGCAAAAAGGCATTATGAACAACTTAACGGAATATAAAGTACGTGGGTATTACACTCTCCCCCCTTAAAAGAATTTCGTCCTCGAAATTGCTTACTTGTTGGAAATAACGGGGGCGTACTTCTCCCGCACTCCTTTCACAATCTCGATCCACTTTATGCTTAGCTATCCATTCCGTCTCCAAAGTAACATTCCCTCCTTCAGTTTCTAGTCTTACCTAGTCAGTGGGCTTTTCCTTGAACCATAACAACACAATCTCTAAAGGTAAGATCGATGTGATGATTAGTTCTTAAAGGGTAGACATAAGGAGTTGGGTATCCATCTCGTTAGGCTTACTGGGTAGCTCCTTTACGATTCCCAGGTTTACAAATGACTAAGTAGCGTTAGAAATTAACTAAATTGCGAGCATAAAGATGGGTAATGAGAGGACTACCTGGTACTATCTTAGTGGATTCTCTTTGCAACGAGAATGCTTGACCTCCTGCTTAAGGTTTCTTATGGTGTCTATTGTTTCCTGGGGAGATACCAGCTGGAGGGTGACCTTGTTATACCGTTGGGTTGATTCCCATTCCAAATCTCTGAATAATACCCTGATTATTCCACGTGGCCCTTGGGTAATTAGCGGCTTTGTGACCCATATCACCACATTCCAAACATGAGCCCATAAAGCTTCTGCATTGGCCAGGGTGCTAACGTCCACACTAACCACAGGTTTTCCTTGGTTTCCATTGGACGGCTTGCTTCCCCTTATCTTGTTTTATCTCATATTTAAACCTTCTAATGTTTCTGCTTCCTTGGGAATTGGATTCTCCAGGGCTAATTTCCCTCTTTGCTAGGCCTTTTTCTTTGTTTTCAATCTCGGCCTCATCTATGATGCGGGCTACTTTCACAACCCTCTCGTACATTTCTTGAAAGTTGGCATAGGCATACCCCGCTATTATCTACTTTATTTCTCCTTTTAATCCTTGTTCGAAGTGGTCCATCCTCATTTCTTCGGTGGCCACTTGGTTAGGTGCAAAGCGGCTCAGCTCGTTGAACTTCGCCATATATTCTATTATGCTTATTTCTCCTTGCTTTAGGCATAAGAACTCCTGTTCCTTAACTCTTCTCACGTCTTGAGGGTAATATTGAGCATCTATTAAGGCTTTCAGCTGGTTCCAGGTTAACTCAGGTTCACTTACCCTAGGTTTCATTGTCCTCCACTAGAACTCAACTTCTTTTTCAAATTAGTAAGCGGCCAGGTGCACCTTGAACCTCTCAGGGCACTCCATGATCTCAAATAAGTTTTCCATTCTTCGAAACCACTCCTCGTATACCATAGGGTCAGCTCCACCTTCAAACTTGGGAGACTTAAGCTTATTAAACTGACATATCATCTCCATGGCAGTTGGTTCTGGTACGAGTTCACATCGAGGAGGCATCTGTCACATAATTACACAAGGAATCACTTAGTTCTAATTTCAACTAGGGGTAGGCTCTCCTGGTTAATGAAATGATTTGCAAGTGGAGGAAAGGTGTTATGTACAGTTACTAGTTTAGGCTCAGTATAACCTTCACGTAATTGTACATGGACATCATACATTAGTCAAGGAAATGCACGTATATGCTTGAACAAACTAGTGAATTCTTAACACTTGGCAAGCACCAACTGCATTTACTTCATTTGGACTGTAATAGTGGAACATAAGGTCATTGAGTACTCTTCATCACTCTAATGCTTCATATTTAAAAGAAACAACTTAAAAGCTTACATCTGGTTTATTTTCATACAACATAACATTTGTGAACTTAGTTCACGTTGGCTTACTCTATTCTTTATTTGAGGTGTCATCCCTAGAAAAGTTGTCAGCTATAGATTCACTTGGGTTCTCAGGTTGATCATTATTAAGGGCAAGTAGCTCATACCATACCGCAGTGGGAGTATACTCTATGCGGGGTGTTTCATCTACCAACTCTCTCATTCTGAGCATGGTGGCTTGCCACCCTCGGGGGTAATATGTTCTATAAGCATCCATCCAGCATATCCGCATTACATCAACTTGTCGATAGCACTCCGCTTGAGACTTTTCAGCGAAGAGGCGTGTCATTTTGCGATTTTCTAGCTGACTCCTCTTCACCACAACAGTGGGGAGGCGTTGGCTTACCACAGGCTGGATGAGATGTGTCTGAACAATTTGGACGGTTGCGGCGTTTCTCTGGTGTGATGTAAGTCCCAAGTGGTCAACATAGCTCTTTGCCCATAGTAGGAATTCTATTAAACCTCGATAGGAAAAAGGGGCACATTCCTCTCGGTATTGGGTTAAATGCTGTAAGATAAAGGTTATTTCCTTCCATCTCCCCTCCATAGACATCTTTCTTATGAATCTTGTTGCCCATTCAGTTTGATTGATCTCATGCCTTTTTTAGAAACATATACAATTCTAGGAATACATTACATGACTTCATTAAACATGTAAGACGCCTTCAAATGGGCACACATGACTCCTTGTAAGCAAGAATAGAATCCATCTTGGCATAACTGACTTGGCTTCTACTTGTCATAATACAAACCTAGGGAAAAAGGGGAAAGAGTAATGGGATGAGCAACCATACGCTCAGTGAGTATTCCCCGACTCCATAAAACCAAAGTCGTTGCAGGGAGTAATATCTTTAATAGTCACATATCACGTATTCATACTTTACTATCATATTAGGCAATCATAGTCCCCAAGAAAGAATCACCATCCATAAACCTCATTCTAACCATGCAAACCCATTTCTAAGCCCCTGAATGACCAAATTCCTTTACTAACAAGCAGTCAAACACATAAGCAGCAACGAGGCTAAGCACAAAACTTTCTTTCATAGATTATGTGATCTATAGTTCGTGATTTATGCTTTGTCTATCTAATTCACTTATACAAGTTGCTTAAATACATGAAGCGGAGATTTTTCTTTAGCTAAACATGTACATTCAAACTCATATGCTCGATGCATTACAAGGATATGGCCACGTTGTACCTGAAATTTCATTCATACTATACTTAGAATCTTAATCATCATAGTGTGCGGAATGGGTGAGACCTATTCTCAACCCTTAGTGAGACTATCGCTCACACTAAGCTCTTACTCTTGGGATGTAAACTAACTTTGGACCTTAACCCTCGTCAGGGTCTCTAGGGCTTCCCACTATTGGGATTACTCCCTAGGCAAGGGATTCCCTCATTCAAGCAGCTTCACTCCCATCTATTGTCCCTATGCACGATATCTTAGCCAATTTAAAGCGTATGACCATAATGGCTAATAAGTTTGCTACCTCTTACAGCGAAACCCTTTTTCCTACAACGCATTCTTTTTTTGTTTAAACTCTTTAGGGATTCCCCTGTTCAAGCGAGTTCACTCCTAAAACTGTATTTGCATAGTTAAAATAGGTTATCGTTCACTAATAGTTATGGCTACTATTAGTTGCAAACATGAAAACTTCCTTTTCCAAACACACCCTCGCTTGCAAGATGGAACTTAATAACATAAAGGGAAGGGGGTCTGCATGTAACACATTCAAACATTTCATAATCAACTCAACAGAATGAGCCGCACATGGCCTCACATTCCACACGGTTGCAGTTAATCCCAAGCTAGGCTCCCTCCTCGCAAACTCCAACCACAAACAACCTCAACACTGTCATGAGTTCAACCTCAAGCCATCCAACTACCATCTGGATTTTCATTTCTAAAACTACAGCATATTATCATAAAGGCCTATAAGAAACAACTAATAGGGCTTAAGTATTTACCTAAGCAAGCAGCACCATCCAGCGGTGTGTTATCGCAAGCATATTTATATAAACACATGTACACATAGGACTATATTGCCTTAACTTGAAATAACGCTTAATGAACAAACTTAAGCTAATCAAAGCATGAACCCTATCACATTCGTATTTCACAATAGAAGGTACCTTGTCATTTTCGAGCATATTTTCACGAATTTAACAAGCATCAATTACATTCACACAAAGGTTGTTTCAAAGCTACTTATAAGCATAAGTTCACTAAACTAACCTATTTCGATTCGAATGCTAACATGTTCATTTGAAACTACCTTTTAGGCATGAATTAACTTAATTTAAAAAATACTGTTTTAGGCCTGAAAATTGTCCAAGTTAACTAAACAAGCATGAGTTCACCGAACTAACCTATTCATATATATATATATATACATATATACATATATAAATATATATATATATATATATATATATATATATA
>JACYFF010031955.1:72075549-72092214 GCA_017589665.1 Selenicereus undatus
CCCCCCCTTTTTGCTCTAGTTCCTTTTTCCCTTTTTTTTGGCTTAATAACATTATTGAACTAATTCCTGGTCTCGTACTCGTTAGTGGTTTGGCTAAACTTAAGTTGAAACGAACTACGACTAACATTTCAGTTTAAACGGTGGAAATCGATTAAGTAAAATGGAAAACGATTTTAAAAACTCGGGTTAGCATCGATTCAATAATTTTATAAATAAGTAACGTCAATAATAACATAAATCAAGTAATCGTCCTTTTTAATGAAATTAATCGTTTAACGAGTAAATTAAACTATCAATATAATTTAAAGACATAAACGACACGAATTAACTTTAAAATCAATAATAACAATAATAATCCTTTTTTTTAATAAAATTGCAGCTTCCACAAGCAAATCGATAATCATTTAACTCATATAGTTACTAAAAATACGTTTTTATAACATAAAAAGATAATACAGGCAACTTAACATAAAAATAACGAAGGAGGGTCTTACACTTCACTTTCCTTCCTAGGGAGGAAAGGTATTAGGACTAAGCTATTTGCATAATTAACTAGCTAATACAACCGGTTACAAGTAATCAAAAGTACATCACGCTTAACCAATACTAATACATCAAACCATGAATCTAATCCTTGTCTAACTTGATTATACAACACTTAGCTATTGTTTAAGCACTAATATAATCAGGAAATGAAGGTAGTAGCACATGGGGTAGCCGAAATTCCAAGGTTACTTTTCGGCTAGCCAATCACAAGTGAGGGACAAGATATCTTTCCATGCTCTCCCATTGGTTGTTCTTTCCAATGCTTCAACCCATCCTAGGTGACCTTGAGTGTCGTTCCATGCTTGAAGAGTGTGCCACTCAACTTGTCTAGAGAGGGTGGCCGGCCGGTTTGGGGGAGGAAGAACCGGTTCAAGGGAACCGTGGCTGGCCGGTTTTCTTGCATTTTGTTCACATAGCAAAAATGTTCATGGCTTGGATTGTAAAGGTGGGGGGTAAATTTAGGATGTGTATAATTCCCCCCTCAAGAAAATCAAGGTACAAAATGGTTTTGAGGGTTAATCAAGCTATTGTTTCCAACCGTGCAAAACCGGGGCAAAATGGAGTTGCTTGGGAAAATGACCTTGATCTTCAATCCTCTTTAGGGTATGACTTGAAACTCATGCATGGACCTGCAAAACAACATCAAAAAGATTCCAAAAATGCAAAAATGTTAGTTCTAAGCTACAATGTAGCTTAGGAAATCGAATGCACAAAACTGGGCACTTTGAAGCTAGTGAACCCGTTTGTGCTAGCTTCATTCTCTCACAATAATTGAGCCATTTTCTTCACTTGGGACCTTGTTCTTGGACATGTAGGACTTGTATCATTATGGACAAGATCTTCAGTGGCTAGGATTCCATCATCCTCCCCTTGTTGAAAAGATTTGACCCTCAAATCTTGTCGGGAAGCATCTGAATAATATGGACTCAAATCAGCCACGTTGAAAGTGGCAGAGACTTCATATTCACCTGGTAAATCAACCTTATAAGCATTGTCATTAACTCGTTCCAAGACTTCAAATGGACGATCAGCTCGGGGCATGAGCTTATTCTTCCTCTTAGAAGGAAATATCTCCTTCCTTAAGTGAATCCATACTAAGTCTCCAGGTTGAGATACAATCTTTCTCGTATGCTTGTTGGCATGGGCTTCATATGCTGCATTGGTCTTTTCAATCTTCACCTTGACCAACTCATGGAGTTTCTGATCTCCTTTACCCTTGCTGCTGCATCAATATGAGGCTTGTGGTCTTGTGGTCGTGGAGTGAGATCAATGAGACTCAATGGCTCAATCCCATATACCACCTTGAAGGGTGAAAGACCTGTAGCCTTACTACGAGCTTTGTTATAAGCAAATTCAGCATGTGACAAGAGTAAATCCCAAGCCTTAGCATGAGGTTTAATCAAAGCCCTTAAAAGAGTGCCAAGGGTTCGATTAGTTACCTCAGTCTGGCCATCAGTCTGGGGGCGACAAGTGGTACTGTACAGCAACTTAGTACCTAGTTTCTTCCAAAGAGTAATCCAAAAATGACTTAGAAACTTAGTATCCCTATCAGAAACAATGGATTTAGGAATACCATGTCGTCTTGTCACTTCCTTGAAATAGAGCTCGGCAATATGTGTGGCATCATTGGTTTTGCTACAGGGAATGAAATGTGCCATCTTTGAAAACCTGTCTGCCACCACAAATATCGAATCTTTGCCTCTTGGAGTTCTTGGTAGACCTAAAATAAAGTCCATACTCACATGCTCCCATGGTAGAGTCAGTACGGGCAATGGAGTATATAAGCCTTGAGGTAGTGAATGACTCTTTGCAGCTTGACATGTTCCACACCTCTTCAGAATATCCTGCACATCTTGTTCCATACCTGGCCAAAAATAATGTTCCCTTAGCATAATGACAGTTTTGTTCTCACCATAATGTCCAGCTAAAGATCCTCCACGGACTTCTGGAATCAGCAACTCTCTTGTACTGCACTTAGGAATACATAGTTGAGTACCCTTGAACAGAAAACCTTCTTGAACATGGAAATCTCCTTTCGGGTGTTTTGAACAAGTAGCATATAATGCCCCAAAGTCTTCATCTTCAGCATATAATGCCTGTAGATGCTCAAAACCAAGTACACAAGCATCTAACTGGAATAATAAGAGGTATCTCCTGGATAGAGCATCTGCACCCTGATTGAGTTTTCCTGACTTGTGCTTGATAGTAAAGTGATATGACTGCATAAACTCAACCCACTTGGCATGCCTGGAGTTTAACTTATGCTGGCCTTGTATATACTTCAATGCTTCATGGTCAGAATGTAAGATAAACTCACTTGCAATAAGATAATGATTCCAATGCTCTAAACATCTCACAATACCATAAAACTCTTTATCATAAGTGGAGTATTTTCTTCTTGAATCACATAATTTCTCACTAAAGAAGGCTAGGGGTTTACCTTCTTGTGTAAGAACTCCACCAATGCCTACACCAAAGGCATCACATTCAACTTCAAAAACTTTACTAAAGCGAAGCAAAGATAATACCGGTGCTTGAGTAAGTTTAGTCTTGATATCTTCAAAGGCAGATTGAGCTTTTGGACTCCATATAAAGGATGTACCTTTGATAACTTCAGTCATAGGAGCCACAATAGTGCTGAAATTCCGAATAAACCTCCTGTAGAAAGAAGCTAAACTATGGAAAGCTCTAACATCATGAATACTCTTAGGTATAGGCCAAGAACGAATGGCCTCTACCTTACCTTCGTCTACCTTTATACCATCTTCAGTCACAATATAACCAAGAAATGTAACTTTTGGAGTAAAGAAAGAACACTTCTTAAGGTTACCAAATAGCTTTTCATGTTCTAAGACAAGCATTACTTGAGTTAAATGATCTTGATGTTCATGCTCATTCTTTGAATACACCAAAATATCATCAAAGTAGACTACCACAAACTTGCCAATACTTGGTTCATCAACCTCATAAAAGTACTAGGTGCATTAGAAAGACCAAAAAGCATTACCAACCATTCATAGAGACCACCTTTGGTTTTGAAAGAAGTCTTCCATTCATCACCTTCTCTGATTCTGATTTGGTAGTAACCACTTCGAAGATCAATCTTTGAAAACACCTTAGAGCCATGTAACTCATCGAGCATATCTTCAAGTCTTGGTATGGGGTACCTGTACTTGATAGTAATATTTTTAATGGCCCTGCTATCAACACACATTCGCATTCCACCATCTTTTTTAGGCACCAAAAGAGCTGGAACGGCACATGGACTCAAAGACTCATGAATCAAACCCTTTTCCTGCAATTCTGTAACCTGTCTTTGAATCTCATTAGTATCCTTTGGGTTCATCCTAAATGCAGGCTTGTTAGGTATGATGGAACCAGGGATAAGGTCAATGTGATGTTGAATATCTCTCTTTGGAGGCAAACCCGTGGGGATCTCCTCAGGGAATAAATGACAGAAGTTTTCAAGGAGTGCTTTTGCAATGAGGTGAGTGGGCAATAGATTTTCAGGTTCTTCTTGGATGCTTAAAATCCACTCTTTAAAGGCTTTAAGCTCATGTTGTGAAGCCTTTAGAATTGACTCACTCAAGTCTAGTAAACACTCACTGTGTTTGGGCTTATTTTGTGGGGGTTTTTCATGGAGTTTGGATGGGGCTAAAGCAGCTAATGTGATTTTCTTGCCATCCTTGGTAAATGAATATGTGTTTAGATAACCATTATGGATAACTCTATGGTCATACAACCATGGTCTTCCCAACAGAATATGACATGCATCCATAGGAATAACATCACACCACAACTCATCTTCATAATTTTTTCCAATGGAAAATGAAACCAAATAGCGAGAGTTCACTTGAATTCACTTGCTTTGATTTAACCACTAGATGTTGTAAGGATGTGGATGAGTCATTGTTTGTAGCCCTAGTTTCTTAATCATACTTAGAGAAACAACATTAGAATAACTACCACCATCAATGATCAAAGAGCATATTTTACCTTGAGAGGTACACCTTGTATGGAATATATTCTCTCTTTGTTCATCTTTAACTCCCTTTTGGTTGCTTAGAACTCTCCTTAAAACCAACAGTTCTCCTTCATCTGCTTCTTCAATGACACCTTCGTGAGCTTGTTCAGATTTTGGCTCACTTTCAGTTTCGTGCTCCTCTTCTTCAAAACTCTCCTTGACAGTCGTCCATTCAGCTAAAGTAATAACCTTTCTGTTTGGACATTTAGAAGCAATATGACCAAGACCTTGACATTTAAAGCATCTTCTATTAGCCATGGGGTTTGGGTTTGGACGAAATGGGGGTGCTGGGGCCTTTGGAGGTGCTACGGTTCTTTGTGGATTGAAGGGAAAGGGATTTTGTGGTTTTGGTGGTGGATGGGAACTCCCCTTGTTAAAGGTTTGGTTCTAGTTTGGAGCCCGTGAGATTGATGACTTGAATGTTGGTCTAGCTTTCTTTTGTTGTTCAACTTTATGAGCTAGTACACAAACATCATCAAAAGATGCATAGGCTTGTAATTCTACCACATTAGAATACCTAGGATCAAGACCACCCAAGTATCTAACTATGGTTTGTTCTTCAGGTTCTTGGATATCACATTTAATCATCTTTCTCAAACTCATGAGTATATTCTTCAACATTCATGCTTCCTTGAGTGAGATTATGAAATTGACAATAACAATCTTGGACATAGTTGGTGGTAAGAATCTAGTTTTCAACTTGGTTTTCATTTTCTCCCAAGTTCGAATTCTAGACTTTCTTTCTTTAAGCCTCTTAGCATTCAAGTTTGTCCACCATAAGGATGCATACTTTCTAAGCCTTAAAGCAACCAACTTAACCTTCTTATCATCAGGTATGTCCTTATATTCAAAGACTCTTTCAACTGTATGTAACCAATCAAGATACTCTTCAGGATCAAGCTTACCTTCGAATTCAGGAACTTCAACTCTGAAATCATTGTTGTTAGCTTGCATCCGTGGCTCTCCTCTAACCATTCTAGGAATTTCTTCTTCACTTGATGAATCAACATCATGGCTATAGACTTGTTCACGTGCCCTTGGTTCAGATGGAAGAGTGTCTTCATTGAGTTTTTGCTTTTGCTTCAAAAAGGATCCCAATTGCTTTCGTAGATGCTCATTTTGTGCTTGAGCTTCTTGGTTCCTTTGTGAATCCTCCCAAATTTGGCTAGCTAAAAACTCATTTTGCTTCACCAAGGCTTCAAACCTTTCTTCCAATGACATGCTAGATGAAGTCATGGTAGAATAGGTTGCTTAGAAGAAAGGGTAAACTGATTTTGTGAGAAAGGGGAAGTGGAAAGGCAAGCAAGGCCAAGGAGAAACCTAGGCTCTGATTCCAAATATGATGTATATATCAAGGGAGGAGGATACCCAAGCTAATATACATCAAAAGATTGACCCAAAAGCAAGAACTAATACACGGCCAAGGTGGCATGGTCGTGCTAGTGTGCAGGGTGTGGCCGTGCCACTTTGCTGCCCACGGAACCTAGCAAAGCTCAACTAGGCAGGGTTTGAGGGCTTGTGAACTTTGCTTTGATTATACTCTTTTTGGTGAAATATATGTCATGGAAATGACATAAAATAGAAGTATTTGAAGTGGAAATATGGAGGGCCATGATGATTATACTAAGTGAAAGTGATTAACTTAAGAATTCAACTTAATAACATCACTTAGAAATCAAAGGGATGAATCTAGGATAGATAGAACTAAGCTTTGAGATTGGATACATAATCACCACCAATCTTTGAGCTTAGGGCCCTTAACCTTGATTAAGGTACAGAATCACCACTTAATCAAGCTTAAGACTCACTTGAACACCACTTAGTTTGGCCTAAACTAAGATAAGCAAGCAAGGTTTGAAGAGAGAAAGATATGGAGCTCTCAAACTGAATTCATACATCAAAATGGCATTGTGTTCTCCCTTAGGCCGAAAATGGCCTTACATACTAGCAAAAGGGACACTTCATGTAACACCCCCAGCCCCTAGGGCCGAAAGCGTTACGTTTTCCTAACTTCTTACTTAAATTTTGGGACGAAACGGACAGAACTTCCCCTGAAAACTGAACGTTCCCAGGCTAAACGCCTTACAATAAGTCCCTGTAAATCAACGGAAGCGTAAACATTTAAAACATAACTCGACGGCCACACGCCGGAGTTCATAACTCGACGAGCCACCCGCTCGGAGTACACCAAACATAATAGTTCATTAATACAGAAACAATAAAAGATACAACTCAACAGTTTACACAACCGGAGTATGGGGTTTACATCCCAAAACATAACCAACTTCAACCAAAAGACATCTAACTGACCAGATGGTTGGCTCATATGGCCATACAGAGCGACTCATAACCAATATGCATTACATGAACTTAGAATACTGGTTACAAACGTTTACAAACTAAAAATACTTTACATGACTTGATTAAACACATAAGTTGGCACAAATGACATCTTGCAAGCAATAATCGATTCCAGCTGACTCACTTCTTCCTGTCATAAAGAAAACCTGGGGGAAAAGGGGAAAGAGTAGTGGGATGAGCAACCACACGCTTAGTGAGTGTCCCCCAACCCCCTTAAAAGCAAAACCGTTTCAGGCAATAATATCTTTATTAATCACATATCACGTATTCATACTATAATATCATAATAGGCATTCACGAAGTTCTTATAGAACTATTACTAACCATAAGCTTCACTTTACCAACTTAACATATTTCTAGGTCCTTAAATGATCAAACTTCTTGACTATAGGCAGTTAAACACTTAAGCAAGCAATGAAGCTAAGCACATAACGTTCTTTCTCATAAACATAACTCATAATATCCACTTAATGAACATTTAGGTCACACTATGACTATAATAATAAGCTACATGTCACAGATTGTAAACACTTAAACATGATAGGTTCTCAATTTCATGATAGGTTCTTAGTTTCAATAAAGGTAGCATGTTAGGGACTTGCTTACATATCATGTGACTCTAAACAAACTTGGGATGCGCTATCACCTATATGCTCAATATGTACTTTAAGAGGTCACCACATGATATATCATGAAAACAACATGGCCACTTGTTTGCTTGAACACATGCTTCTAACTATAATGCTTGTACACTCACTTTGAAGTCACATATTATTTACTATCACATGCTTTGAAGTTTCAAGTGCAGACACTTTCGTTTCTTTCTTTGCAAACATAACTCATTTATAAAGTATACTTAGAGCATGCATATAGCACACATAGGAAACTTTCTTTCTTTTTACTGAAAACACTTCATTTAGCCATTGAGGCTCTTAAAACTCTTCTGAGGCTCTTAAAACTCTTCTTCTGTTAGCCTTTTAGGCTCTTAAAACTCTTTTCTTTCATCTTGGTCGTATAATGACCCGTCAAACTTTATTTCTGAAATATTTCAAAGGCAAAGTGCCAACTGCTTTTCATATTGAATAATAAACTATTTCTGGGCTTAAGATCATGAAGTGTTGGTTGGGAGAGATCTACACTCAATCCCCTAAGCTCTTACACCCGGGATGGCAACTAAACTTTTGGACCTTAACCCTCGTCAGGGTCTCTAGGGACTACGCCCTAGGCTATATAGAGATTCCCCCGTTCAAGCGAGTTCACTCCCTATCTGATGTCCCTATGCACTTATCTTAGCCATTTAAACTTGGTCTTAACGACTAATAAGTTTGTTGCTGCCTCTCACAGCGAAATCTTTTATCATACAACTCACGCTTTTGTAAAACTCTTTAGGGATTCCCCCGTTCAAGCGAGTTCACTCCCAAAACTGCTTTCATTTACTTAAAATAGGCCATCATGCAATAATAGTTATGGCTACTATCATTTCAAAACATGAAATCTTTCTTTAAAAACTCACTCTTATGCATATAATGCAGTCTAAGCATTTAAGCACATTTATCGCATATATCACATTTAAGCACTTCATATCAAACATATCAATTCAACACAATGAGCCACACATGGCCTCGCAATCCACACGATTGCGGTAACTCACAACCCAGTCTCCCTCCTCACTTTCACCATACACACAAGACCTCAAACGCTCATGGTGTTATCCTCGAACCATCCAACTACTAGCTCGTTTCATCAATTTATTTTTCATAATATGTTATCACAAGGACTTATTAAAAAGGGGAAGAATTAGGCTCTTACCTGTGCAAACAGCACCTTTCAGCCACATATACGCATACATCTATATTGCCTTAACTTGGAATAATGCTTAACGAACCAATTTAAACTAATCAAGGCATAATAGATCAACTAAACATGTCATCTTCAAAATATAACCAATCAACTAAACATATATCGATCTGAAACATTCTTAGGTTGTTCCAACCAGCTATGCCTTTATAATCTCAAAATTAATCCTTTTTCATGAATCGCTAATTACTCGAATCAAGGCTAAACATATCAAAACAACTTCGTTTTTAAATCTTTTTAAACCTTAACTTACTTTAGTCGTACTCAAACTAACTACGCCTTTATAACTTTAAAATTAATCCATTTTCAGGAATCGCCAATTAATCGAATCAACGCTAAATATATCAAATCAACTTCGTTTTCGATTCTTTTAAAACCTTAGCTTACTTTAGTCGTGCTCAAACTAACTACACCTTTATAATCTCAAAATTAATCCGTTTTCATACATGGTTTTCATTCAAGTCCAATTCACGCATGGTTCCCTTTATACGCACATAACTTGCATCGATTTACAATCTCAGGCATAAATTAACCAAATGCTTCGAACCTAAACATGTACAGCCCTTTTCTTGACATTTCTAATGAATCTAACTAACCCTAACTTGACATGCAACATCATTCTGCTGAAAACGTTTTCGAAATTAATACTAATTTAGGAGGCAAGGAACACCCACCTCGATTCCACGCTAGAGACACGCGAATTAGCTTGAATTGAGGTCAAAATCGACATCAACAGCCAGGTCCTCCTCCACTCTTCGCGTCTGACTCGACCTAGCCCAAACCCAAAACCCTAGCTCACGATTTTTGTCCAATTTTCACACAATTAGTGAGGGTTTGGGATAGAGATTCAGTTTAAAGAAGGATAAAGCCTCAAAACTCACCATGCTTGTGAATTTCGTTCGAGTATCAGCCCTAGCCGTGTTGAATTCGGCCAAACCGTGCCTGATTTTCACTCAATCACCGCGCAGAGGTGGTCGCCGGCTCCTGGGCTCACCCGTCGACGGCGACTGTGGTGGTGGCGGTGCATCTGGGTTTCAAACCCTAACCCTCAGCCTCACTCGATCTCTCACTCTTTCGCTCCATCTCTCTCTGTCATGGTGCCGTGGTGGTCGGCCGGTGAGTGGTCGCGCGCAGGGGACCGCCGTGGTCCCTCCCTGGCTCACCGGCGACGCTCAAATGGTGGTGGTGGCGGGTTGGGTTTGCATGAGGGAGGAGAAGAGGAGATGCAGAGGAGAGAGAGAGAGAGAGTCGCGAGTTAGAGAGAGAGAGGGGGTCGGGTACTGTTTTCGGGTTCCCAGACCCGAGAGCCTCCCCCCCTTTTTGCTCTAGTTCCTTTTTCCCTTTTTTTTGGCTTAATAACATTATTGAACTAATTCCTGGTCTCGTACTCGTTAGTGGTTTGGCTAAACTTAAGTTGAAACGAACTACGACTAACATTTCAGTTTAAACGGTGGAAATCGATTAAGTAAAATGGAAAACGATTTTAAAAACTCGGGTTAGCATCGATTCAATAATTTTATAAATAAGTAACGTCAATAATAACATAAATCAAGTAATCGTCCTTTTTAATGAAATTAATCGTTTAACGAGTAAATTAAACTATCAATATAATTTAAAGACATAAACGACACGAATTAACTTTAAAATCAATAATAACAATAATAATCCTTTTTTTTAATAAAATTGCAGCTTCCACAAGCAAATCGATAATCATTTAACTCATATAGTTACTAAAAATACGTTTTTATAACATAAAAAGATAATACAGGCAACTTAACATAAAAATAACGAAGGAGGGTCTTACACTTCACTTTCCTTCCTAGGGAGGAAAGGTATTAGGACTAAGCTATTTGCATAATTAACTAGCTAATACAACCGGTTACAAGTAATCAAAAGTACATCACGCTTAACCAATACTAATACATCAAACCATGAATCTAATCCTTGTCTAACTTGATTATACAACACTTAGCTATTGTTTAAGCACTAATATAATCAGGAAATGAAGGTAGTAGCACATGGGGTAGCCGAAATTCCAAGGTTACTTTTCGGCTAGCCAATCACAAGTGAGGGACAAGATATCTTTCCATGCTCTCCCATTGGTTGTTCTTTCCAATGCTTCAACCCATCCTAGGTGACCTTGAGTGTCGTTCCATGCTTGAAGAGTGTGCCACTCAACTTGTCTAGAGAGGGTGGCCGGCCGGTTTGGGGGAGGAAGAACCGGTTCAAGGGAACCGTGGCTGGCCGGTTTTCTTGCATTTTGTTCACATAGCAAAAATGTTCATGGCTTGGATTGTAAAGGTGGGGGGTAAATTTAGGATGTGTATAATTCCCCCCTCAAGAAAATCAAGGTACAAAATGGTTTTGAGGGTTAATCAAGCTATTGTTTCCAACCGTGCAAAACCGGGGCAAAATGGAGTTGCTTGGGAAAATGACCTTGATCTTCAATCCTCTTTAGGGTATGACTTGAAACTCATGCATGGACCTGCAAAACAACATCAAAAAGATTCCAAAAATGCAAAAATGTTAGTTCTAAGCTACAATGTAGCTTAGGAAATCGAATGCACAAAACTGGGCACTTTGAAGCTAGTGAACCCGTTTGTGCTAGCTTCATTCTCTCACAATAATTGAGCCATTTTCTTCACTTGGGACCTTGTTCTTGGACATGTAGGACTTGTATCATTATGGACAAGATCTTCAGTGGCTAGGATTCCATCATCCTCCCCTTGTTGAAAAGATTTGACCCTCAAATCTTGTCGGGAAGCATCTGAATAATATGGACTCAAATCAGCCACGTTGAAAGTGGCAGAGACTTCATATTCACCTGGTAAATCAACCTTATAAGCATTGTCATTAACTCGTTCCAAGACTTCAAATGGACGATCAGCTCGGGGCATGAGCTTATTCTTCCTCTTAGAAGGAAATATCTCCTTCCTTAAGTGAATCCATACTAAGTCTCCAGGTTGAGATACAATCTTTCTCGTATGCTTGTTGGCATGGGCTTCATATGCTGCATTGGTCTTTTCAATCTTCACCTTGACCAACTCATGGAGTTTCTGATCTCCTTTACCCTTGCTGCTGCATCAATATGAGGCTTGTGGTCTTGTGGTCGTGGAGTGAGATCAATGAGACTCAATGGCTCAATCCCATATACCACCTTGAAGGGTGAAAGACCTGTAGCCTTACTACGAGCTTTGTTATAAGCAAATTCAGCATGTGACAAGAGTAAATCCCAAGCCTTAGCATGAGGTTTAATCAAAGCCCTTAAAAGAGTGCCAAGGGTTCGATTAGTTACCTCAGTCTGGCCATCAGTCTGGGGGCGACAAGTGGTACTGTACAGCAACTTAGTACCTAGTTTCTTCCAAAGAGTAATCCAAAAATGACTTAGAAACTTAGTATCCCTATCAGAAACAATGGATTTAGGAATACCATGTCGTCTTGTCACTTCCTTGAAATAGAGCTCGGCAATATGTGTGGCATCATTGGTTTTGCTACAGGGAATGAAATGTGCCATCTTTGAAAACCTGTCTGCCACCACAAATATCGAATCTTTGCCTCTTGGAGTTCTTGGTAGACCTAAAATAAAGTCCATACTCACATGCTCCCATGGTAGAGTCAGTACGGGCAATGGAGTATATAAGCCTTGAGGTAGTGAATGACTCTTTGCAGCTTGACATGTTCCACACCTCTTCAGAATATCCTGCACATCTTGTTCCATACCTGGCCAAAAATAATGTTCCCTTAGCATAATGACAGTTTTGTTCTCACCATAATGTCCAGCTAAAGATCCTCCACGGACTTCTGGAATCAGCAACTCTCTTGTACTGCACTTAGGAATACATAGTTGAGTACCCTTGAACAGAAAACCTTCTTGAACATGGAAATCTCCTTTCGGGTGTTTTGAACAAGTAGCATATAATGCCCCAAAGTCTTCATCTTCAGCATATAATGCCTGTAGATGCTCAAAACCAAGTACACAAGCATCTAACTGGAATAATAAGAGGTATCTCCTGGATAGAGCATCTGCACCCTGATTGAGTTTTCCTGACTTGTGCTTGATAGTAAAGTGATATGACTGCATAAACTCAACCCACTTGGCATGCCTGGAGTTTAACTTATGCTGGCCTTGTATATACTTCAATGCTTCATGGTCAGAATGTAAGATAAACTCACTTGCAATAAGATAATGATTCCAATGCTCTAAACATCTCACAATACCATAAAACTCTTTATCATAAGTGGAGTATTTTCTTCTTGAATCACATAATTTCTCACTAAAGAAGGCTAGGGGTTTACCTTCTTGTGTAAGAACTCCACCAATGCCTACACCAAAGGCATCACATTCAACTTCAAAAACTTTACTAAAGCGAAGCAAAGATAATACCGGTGCTTGAGTAAGTTTAGTCTTGATATCTTCAAAGGCAGATTGAGCTTTTGGACTCCATATAAAGGATGTACCTTTGATAACTTCAGTCATAGGAGCCACAATAGTGCTGAAATTCCGAATAAACCTCCTGTAGAAAGAAGCTAAACTATGGAAAGCTCTAACATCATGAATACTCTTAGGTATAGGCCAAGAACGAATGGCCTCTACCTTACCTTCGTCTACCTTTATACCATCTTCAGTCACAATATAACCAAGAAATGTAACTTTTGGAGTAAAGAAAGAACACTTCTTAAGGTTACCAAATAGCTTTTCATGTTCTAAGACAAGCATTACTTGAGTTAAATGATCTTGATGTTCATGCTCATTCTTTGAATACACCAAAATATCATCAAAGTAGACTACCACAAACTTGCCAATACTTGGTTCATCAACCTCATAAAAGTACTAGGTGCATTAGAAAGACCAAAAAGCATTACCAACCATTCATAGAGACCACCTTTGGTTTTGAAAGAAGTCTTCCATTCATCACCTTCTCTGATTCTGATTTGGTAGTAACCACTTCGAAGATCAATCTTTGAAAACACCTTAGAGCCATGTAACTCATCGAGCATATCTTCAAGTCTTGGTATGGGGTACCTGTACTTGATAGTAATATTTTTAATGGCCCTGCTATCAACACACATTCGCATTCCACCATCTTTTTTAGGCACCAAAAGAGCTGGAACGGCACATGGACTCAAAGACTCATGAATCAAACCCTTTTCCTGCAATTCTGTAACCTGTCTTTGAATCTCATTAGTATCCTTTGGGTTCATCCTAAATGCAGGCTTGTTAGGTATGATGGAACCAGGGATAAGGTCAATGTGATGTTGAATATCTCTCTTTGGAGGCAAACCCGTGGGGATCTCCTCAGGGAATAAATGACAGAAGTTTTCAAGGAGTGCTTTTGCAATGAGGTGAGTGGGCAATAGATTTTCAGGTTCTTCTTGGATGCTTAAAATCCACTCTTTAAAGGCTTTAAGCTCATGTTGTGAAGCCTTTAGAATTGACTCACTCAAGTCTAGTAAACACTCACTGTGTTTGGGCTTATTTTGTGGGGGTTTTTCATGGAGTTTGGATGGGGCTAAAGCAGCTAATGTGATTTTCTTGCCATCCTTGGTAAATGAATATGTGTTTAGATAACCATTATGGATAACTCTATGGTCATACAACCATGGTCTTCCCAACAGAATATGACATGCATCCATAGGAATAACATCACACCACAACTCATCTTCATAATTTTTTCCAATGGAAAATGAAACCAAATAGCGAGAGTTCACTTGAATTCACTTGCTTTGATTTAACCACTAGATGTTGTAAGGATGTGGATGAGTCATTGTTTGTAGCCCTAGTTTCTTAATCATACTTAGAGAAACAACATTAGAATAACTACCACCATCAATGATCAAAGAGCATATTTTACCTTGAGAGGTACACCTTGTATGGAATATATTCTCTCTTTGTTCATCTTTAACTCCCTTTTGGTTGCTTAGAACTCTCCTTAAAACCAACAGTTCTCCTTCATCTGCTTCTTCAATGACACCTTCGTGAGCTTGTTCAGATTTTGGCTCACTTTCAGTTTCGTGCTCCTCTTCTTCAAAACTCTCCTTGACAGTCGTCCATTCAGCTAAAGTAATAACCTTTCTGTTTGGACATTTAGAAGCAATATGACCAAGACCTTGACATTTAAAGCATCTTCTATTAGCCATGGGGTTTGGGTTTGGACGAAATGGGGGTGCTGGGGCCTTTGGAGGTGCTACGGTTCTTTGTGGATTGAAGGGAAAGGGATTTTGTGGTTTTGGTGGTGGATGGGAACTCCCCTTGTTAAAGGTTTGGTTCTAGTTTGGAGCCCGTGAGATTGATGACTTGAATGTTGGTCTAGCTTTCTTTTGTTGTTCAACTTTATGAGCTAGTACACAAACATCATCAAAAGATGCATAGGCTTGTAATTCTACCACATTAGAATACCTAGGATCAAGACCACCCAAGTATCTAACTATGGTTTGTTCTTCAGGTTCTTGGATATCACATTTAATCATCTTTCTCAAACTCATGAGTATATTCTTCAACATTCATGCTTCCTTGAGTGAGATTATGAAATTGACAATAACAATCTTGGACATAGTTGGTGGTAAGAATCTAGTTTTCAACTTGGTTTTCATTTTCTCCCAAGTTCGAATTCTAGACTTTCTTTCTTTAAGCCTCTTAGCATTCAAGTTTGTCCACCATAAGGATGCATACTTTCTAAGCCTTAAAGCAACCAACTTAACCTTCTTATCATCAGGTATGTCCTTATATTCAAAGACTCTTTCAACTGTATGTAACCAATCAAGATACTCTTCAGGATCAAGCTTACCTTCGAATTCAGGAACTTCAACTCTGAAATCATTGTTGTTAGCTTGCATCCGTGGCTCTCCTCTAACCATTCTAGGAATTTCTTCTTCACTTGATGAATCAACATCATGGCTATAGACTTGTTCACGTGCCCTTGGTTCAGATGGAAGAGTGTCTTCATTGAGTTTTTGCTTTTGCTTCAAAAAGGATCCCAATTGCTTTCGTAGATGCTCATTTTGTGCTTGAGCTTCTTGGTTCCTTTGTGAATCCTCCCAAATTTGGCTAGCTAAAAACTCATTTTGCTTCACCAAGGCTTCAAACCTTTCTTCCAATGACATGCTAGATGAAGTCATGGTAGAATAGGTTGCTTAGAAGAAAGGGTAAACTGATTTTGTGAGAAAGGGGAAGTGGAAAGGCAAGCAAGGCCAAGGAGAAACCTAGGCTCTGATTCCAAATATGATGTATATATCAAGGGAGGAGGATACCCAAGCTAATATACATCAAAAGATTGACCCAAAAGCAAGAACTAATACACGGCCAAGGTGGCATGGTCGTGCTAGTGTGCAGGGTGTGGCCGTGCCACTTTGCTGCCCACGGAACCTAGCAAAGCTCAACTAGGCAGGGTTTGAGGGCTTGTGAACTTTGCTTTGATTATACTCTTTTTGGTGAAATATATGTCATGGAAATGACATAAAATAGAAGTATTTGAAGTGGAAATATGGAGGGCCATGATGATTATACTAAGTGAAAGTGATTAACTTAAGAATTCAACTTAATAACATCACTTAGAAATCAAAGGGATGAATCTAGGATAGATAGAACTAAGCTTTGAGATTGGATACATAATCACCACCAATCTTTGAGCTTAGGGCCCTTAACCTTGATTAAGGTACAGAATCACCACTTAATCAAGCTTAAGACTCACTTGAACACCACTTAGTTTGGCCTAAACTAAGATAAGCAAGCAAGGTTTGAAGAGAGAAAGATATGGAGCTCTCAAACTGAATTCATACATCAAAATGGCATTGTGTTCTCCCTTAGGCCGAAAATGGCCTTACATACTAGCAAAAGGGACACTTCATGTAACACCCCCAGCCCCTAGGGCCGAAAGCGT
>JACYFF010031955.1:72119554-72213760 GCA_017589665.1 Selenicereus undatus
TATATATATATATATATATATATATATATATATATATGTATGTATGTGTATAGTTAATTCCTAAGGGGGAGAGGATTGAATTTAAAGGAAATGGTGACAAAAAACCATTCTGACCATGTCTGCTATGCAAGCCTTCAAAACATTGGGGAAAGGGTGTCAAGGTTATCTGTGTGCACTTTCGATGACAGAAGAAAAAAAGGGATAGACATGGGTGAGATTCTGGTTGTGTGAGAGCTCCCAAATGTATTCCGAGGTACGCCGGGATTACCATGTAATTGAGAAATTGAGTTTACAACAGACCTGGTGCCAGGCACTGCCCCAATATCTAGGACTCCTTATCGTATGGCAGCGGCTAAAGTTTCTAAGTTGAAGACTCAACTTTCGGAACTACTAGACCAAGGGTTGATCCAACCTAGTATCTCAACATGAGGAGCCCCAACACTTCTTGTGAAGAAGAAGGACGAAAGTTTAAGATTGTGTATTGATTATCGAGAGCAAAACAAGGTGACCATCAAAAACAAATGTCCTCTCCCAAGAATTAATGATTTTTTGACTAGCAAGCAGGCTCTACAGCATTCTCTAAGATTAATATGTGATCAGGGTATTATCAGTTGAAAATTAAGAAGGAAGATGTACGCTGAAGTATCTTTCGAGCCTGATATGGGCACTATGAATTCTTAGTGCTACCATTTGGGCTAACTAATGCCCCAGCATAGTTCATGGACTTAATGAACAAGGTGTTCGAGCCTTTCCTTGATAAATTCGTGGTGGTGTTCATTGATGATATCTTTGCGTATTCTAAAACCAAGGACGAATATGTAGATCACATGCGAATGGTGTTGGCAACTCTTAAAGCACACAAGCTTTATGCTAAGCTAAAGAAATGCGAGTTTTGGCTTGAGAAGGCACACTTTTTGCGTCACGTCGTGTCTCAATGTAATAGCCCAACACCTTAAATTACGCTTATTTATTTAATTACCTCATGTTCATATTTGTTTTTCTTATATTTATTTATCGCATTTGTTCACCCACTGGGAAAAAATTTATTTGGGCCCTCACTAGTAATTCAGATTTTATTTGTTTATTTAATTGATTAATGAAAACTTTGGAAGAATTGATAGTAGGCCTTAACAAGTTTGATCCAAGTAATTTATTTTGTTTTCCGTTACATTACAAAAATTTATGTTCGAGTTTCACAAAAAAAAGTTATCATTACGAAGCGTTTTATTATTGAACCCAACTTATTTCGGTCGATTTGAAGCCCAACAAGTTCGCTTATTAACCTTACTAATTACCATGATGAAGCTTAACCATGGTTAACCCAAAAAGTTACTTTTCTAGTTAAAAACTCAGCTAAGAGTTGGATTAGTAAAAAAAACACAACTCAACCCAAAAACCCATTTTCTCACTCCTTTCTCTCTCCTACGTAGCTAGCCAACCCCACCTGCTGTTTGGGTGTTTTTCGGCCAGTTTTTCGGATAGCCCCAGTGGTCTCTGACCCCCCATCCTAGTACCACTAGCCACCATCCTTCCTCACCAAAACCACTAAACATCACCTCTATCTCTACTTGTCTTCAAGCAAAGTGAGTAATCTTGAACTTATCTTGTCGGTTTTGCTTTTTACTTTAGTTTTGATTCTTGTTTTGACGTTTGTGATCTTTGATCATGATGTTTTAATAAGAAATAAGAGTTATTTTGGTGTTGATCATGGTTGAGCCGAGGTTGGATCATGCTAGGGTTAGGGTTAATCCTTAGTCATGCAAGCTTAATGTTAAAGTGTTGGATTTTGATTGTTTTATCTTTGATTTGGTCATCTACTAACCTATTGGTGCTAATGATGATGTTTTTGGTGATTTGAAATGAGTTATACTGAGTCCAAGTTGGCCATAAACTAGGGTTTTGGTAAGTAATGTATGGTTTGGATTAAACTAGCATTAAGCTTGGTGTATGTGTGTGTTTGATTGAAAAATGAACTTTAATGGATATGATTATGAAGTGAACTTGAGTGTGGTGATTTTGTATGATGTTGGTATGGACCAAAGCTTGTTTACATTCTTTTAAGGAATGGTTTAAGTTGACGATTTGTGTGAAAAGAGAGGGAAAAGCTAAAACATTGAGGGCTGAAAATTTTGGGAAAATGGGACAGAACTCAGGATTAAACTGGTAATGATTAGCCCATTGGAAAATTATCATTTTTGGTGGTTAGATAGGTCAGTGTGTTAGATTTCAAATTCATTTTGAATTGCCTTAATCTGAAGTCTGTGGAAAATGTTATGGTCGTTTTACCAAAACTGTGCAGAATGGACCAAAACTGACATGCTTGTGCTCTTGACTCATTTAGGGAATTCTATTGTGGGAATCAAGCTTGATGTTCTAAATGAAAGATTTTTGGAACTTCCTAAACTTTCCATGTTGGGGTTTTGAGTCTCAATCAGAGGTTCAATGACTAAGTTACGAGTCATTCTTTCTAAGCTCTTGTTATGCTCTTACTTTTCTTTTGCTAAATTATTAGCCATGAAATAAATATTTTTGCTAACCATCTGTTCCTACAACGATAATTTTGTACAGAATCAGGGCCTAATCTATAATTGCTTCCACTTTTGTGCATAATATTATTCAGGGATCTTACATTGAAAAATTTGAGGTACATTCATTGGCTGTATCTTTAGAAATCAGCAAGTATTTATCGAAATTATAATGTTTTGTTACGTACATCACTGAATCAGTTTCATCAATGATTTATCACATAATTAGTGACCAAATAAGTTATTAGTTACAGGGCATAACCCTTCAGTTACCCGCACGACCTTAGGCCAAGTCTCGATCAGCTTGGCAGGTGTACACCTATCTTAAGATTGTAACAGTTACTAGGGGTTCTCTATGAGATAATAATTAACAATGCAGTTTCATATTTATCTAATTCTCTATTTTTAATTAAAAATGAACTGCAATATGGGCCCAACCAGTTTTTTCCATGAACGTTTGACAATACAGGAATGCATGTATTGAGCTTCCGCTCACAGTTCAAAATGTTTTCATGTTTTGTTTTACGAAAGTGTTCAGTGAATCGCCCTTAGGCAGGCAGGATGGATGAAGAAGATAAGTGAGCCAGGAAGCCTATATGGAATGGTGGTGTATTAGTGTTGAAATATTTATAACGCCGTATTGTGATATATTTTGGTATTGAAACTGTATATTTTATAAGAATTCTATATTCTGGTGTAATCCTTGAGATGGTTGAATGGTTTTGATGCTAGAATAGTTTCTATATTTATCCAAATGGTCTGATGAGTTGTGATGGTGTGAATGCCCTTTGATGGTAAACATTGATTATTGTGGCTAAGATTATCATTGTAATAGTCCGACCCTAGATTCTGGTTATTAATTTCATTTCATTCACATCATTTCTTTTCATATTCCCATCTCTTTATTATTCTCATTTAGACATTTCTAACGGGGCCCTTACTTTGCAATTCGGAGATTTCTTCTCGTCAATTTTGGAAATTGAGTTAGGCCTTGATATTTAAGAATTTAATGTTGAAAATTCTTTTTCATGGCATCACAACCATTTATTTCAAATTTGCTTAAAATAAATAAATAAATAAAAATTCAGAAATGCGCTCGGTTTCCATTTTTCGCTAAACCCGAGCCCGTTTAAAGCCGATTTCGAGGCAACAAGACTTGACCTTTATTTGATTAACTAAATCCTCTTAACTAAGCCTTAATCAAGCATGCTTTTATTGACTTTTCTCCTGAAATTCTCATCCAAGTAATTTGGGGTATAAAAGGGCAAATTTTTCATTTTACTTCATTCTTCACCAAGTAATTGCAAGGCACTTTCTCTCTCCTATTTCTCTCCTCCTTCTCTCTACCACACGACAGTAGCAAATTCAGCAGCACCACCACCATTTCAACAACCTTTAAATCATCAAAAAACCACAAAACATCCACCCCCAACCACCCCTCTTACTTCCCCAAGCATCTAAGATCATTTCAACCTCTTTTGGCTAGCACAAAGTGAGTGTTCTTGCACTTCTATACTGATTTTGTTTTTGTTCTTTGATCTTGTTGGTTTTTGTTCTCTATTTTGGTTGTATTAATGATGGATTAAGCTATTTTTGTGGTATTAAGAATCATCTTGTTGAGGGTTTATGGTGGAGTTGATTTTGGATGAAGTTAGGGTTAGGGTTTCATCTTGGGTTATGCAAGCTTCTTATTCAAGTGATATTTATGGCTTGCTTTCTCCATGTTTTTGCTTATCTTTTAATGTATTGAAGTTTACTATGGTTTTTATGATGTGTTGGAAAGATGAGATGGGGTTCACGTTGACCCAAAGTTAGGGTTTTATCCATAAATGCATGGTTTGGACCAAAGTTGTGTTAACCTTGAGGTATGTGTTTATGTGCCTAGAAAGTAAGCCTTGTTGGATATATATATATGAATTGAAGTTGAGTGTGGTGATGTTGGGATGTACCAAAGTGTGTTATACACTCTTGAGAAAGAGTTTGAGTTGAGGTTTCGTGTTAAAAAGGGAAGTAACAACTAAAAGAAGTGCTGCTGGAATTTTCAGTGAAACAGGACGAACTTTGAAACAAAATTGGTAATGATCTTCCAGGACAAAAATTCTGATTTTTGGTGGGTAGATAGTTCTGGATGTTAGCTTTAAAATGACTCTTGAATCTCTTTAATCCGAGGTCTGTGGAGGAAGTTATGGCTATTTTACTGAACCTGGGCAGAGTGGACAGAATGGTTGTTTTTTTACCAAAACCTGACATGTTGTTGTTCTGACCCTATTTTATGAAACCTTTCATAGGAATCTGGTTATGTGGCCTTCAGGAAAGTTTTAGAAGACTTCCTAAGCTTTTTATATTGGGGTCTTACGTCTCAGTTGGAGGTCGGGAGTATAAGTTGTGGATTATTCATTTCGTAGCCTCGTCTTAAACCCTACCCTCTAAACTTGCTATCCTGCCTTCACTTAACATTTCTACACTTTATTTAACTTTATCAGTTTAACCTATTAACTGGTGCATATCAATTCTTTATAAGCCTTTTCTATTTAAGGGTATCCATTATACTAATTTTATGCCTATAATGATTTTGAGCAGCATCAAGGCCTAAGCTCTCATCCTCTCCATTTTAGTCATCTATTTAATCTGTGAACTAACTTTTAAAGACCCCAGGTACGTTCATTGACTGTATCTTTGGAAATCAGCACGTATTTATCGAAATTATATTGTTTTGGTAAGTACATAAATAAATCAATTGAACCAGTGATTTGTCACATAACTAGTGACCCCATCAGTTATCAGTTACAGGCCTTTGCCCTTCAGTTACCCGCGCGGCTTCAGGTCAGATCTTCCAGTCGGCTTGGCAGGTGTACACCTATACATAGATCGTAACAGTTACTAAGGGGTGCACTAACAGATAATAAGTGGCAATGTAGTTTTATATTCATCTCATTCCCTATTTTAAAATCAAAATGAATTGCAAAGCGGGCCCTCATACTTTCTTTCCCCATTGAATCTTTATCAGTACAGGGATGCACGTATTGAGCTTTGGCTCACAGTTCGAAATGCTTTTATGTTTTCCTTTAGGAAAATGCTTAGTAAACCGCTCGCAGGCGGGCAGGGAGGCGGAAGGTGATAATTAAATCAGGATCGTCCCTTTGATTGGTGGATAGAAGCGCTAAGACGTTTTCATGCCTTTTTGTGGTGCATTTTGGTGTCCCAGCTATATATCTGAACTGCAATATGTATTTTAATGTTATATTTGTAAGCTTAAGTGGTGTTATGTATGATGTAACCCTGGGATCTTAGAATTATTCCGGTGTTGTTGTTAAATGTTTCGAATACTCGTGAATGACCTCTAAGGTTATACTTTGATTCTATGGTTCAACTTTCATATTTTAGAGATGCATTGTCCTTGCGGATGATGGTAACGCCCATCCATGGAGTTCTTGATGTTCAGCTATGATTTATGTATTAATTGGGGCATTACAATCATGTACAAGCAAAGCCTTGTCCTTGTTGGACGGTGGTAATGCTTGATAATTTGGGTTATTATTTCTAATTGCGAAAACTAATGAAAGGAACGTAAACAGTGACTTATCTACATTTGGGGCATTACACTAAAGAAGGCATTTTAGTGGATCTTGTAGAGATAGAGGCAATTATGAACTAGCCCAGACCCACGAATGTGTCCAAAGTAAGAAGCTTCCTAAGAATGGCAGGATATTACATATGATTTATGGAAGGATTCTCTAAGCTATCCATGCCTATCACCAAGCTACTCTAAAAAAGCAATAAGTTTGAATGGACAGAAGAGTGTGAAAATAACTTTCAAGAGCTAAAGAAACGGCTGGAATTTTCACCAATGGTAGCAACACCTGGAGGCAATGAGGGATTTTTCGTCTATAGTGATGCATCCAAGAAAGGATTGAGGTGCATTCTAATGTACAAAGGCAGTGTTATTGCCTATGTCTCCCACCAACTGAAACCTTATGGGGAAAACTACCCAACACATGACCTAGAATTGGTTGCAGTCATATTTGCATTGAAGGTTTGGAGACACTACCTTTATGGAGTAAGGTGTGACATATACACTGATCATAAGAGCCTGAAATACATCTTTACACAAAAAGAGTTAAAGATGAGGCAGAGAAGATGGTTAGAGCTTATGAAAGACTTTGACATGGAGATCAAATACCACCTGATAAAGCAAACGTAATGGTTGATGCTTTGAGCAGAAAATCCATTAGTTCTATGGCTTGCTTACTTACTTAGGAGAGAGACTTCTAAGGGAACTTAATGCCCTCCAGACAGAAGTAGTGCTACCAATGAATCAAAACTACCTATCGGCACTCCAGGTTACCTCCCCACTAATAGAACAAATCAAGCAGCATCAAAAGGAAGACCCTGAGATTATGAAAATTAGGAAGGGACTAGAAGAAGGAAGAATTAAGGAATTTCAAATCCAAAATGATGTGCTTTGGTACGGGAACAAATTGTATGCCCCTAATGTAATGGACCTCAAGAAGGAGCTGTTGAAAGAAGCTCATAATTCAACTCTTACTACCCATTTGAGGAGCAACAAAATGTACCATGACCTAAAGATGCATTTGTGTTGGATAGGGGTGAAAAGAGACATTGCAAACTTTGTTGCTCGCTGCCTCGCATGTCAAAGAGTAAAGACTGAACACCAAAAACCTAGGGGATTGCTTCGGCCATTAACTATTCCAGTATAGAAATGGGAGCACATCACCATAGATTTTGTCACTTGCTTACCAAAAACCACCCAGCAGCATGATGGTATCTGGGTGGTCGTTAACGAATTAACCAAGGCTACACGTTTCTTCGCCATGAAAATATCCTTCTCCTTCAAGCAATTAGCGGATTTATACATCAAGGTAATAGTTAGATTGCATGGAGTACTGCTCAGCATAGTGTTAAATCAGGACACTAAGTTTATATCCAGGTTCTAGCATAGATTCGAAAAAGCAATGGGAACTAAACTATGCTTCAGTACAGCCTTCCAGCCTTAGTCAAATGGGCAATCTGAAAGGACAATTCAAACTCTAGAAGATATGTTAAGAGCCTATGAATTGGAGTACGTAATGACCTGAGATCACAACTTACCTTTGGTCAAGTTTGCATGCAATAATAGCTACCATGCAAGTATTGGCATGTCCCCTTCTGAAGTACTGTACGGTCAACGCTGTAGAACCCCTATTTGTTGGGAAGAAGTAGGAGAAAGAGAATCCCCTAAGGTGGAACTAATCAACCAAATGATCGAGGCGATCAAAACTGTACGTAAAAGCGACAGGCTGCCCAGAGTAGGCAAAAGGGTTATGCAGATATCAGGAGAAGGTATTTAGAGTTTAATATTGGGGACCATGTATTCTGAAGGTCTCGCCACCCAAGGTACGCATAAGGTTTGGCCAAAAAGGGAAACTGAGCCCAAGATTCATTAGACCTTTTGAGATTCTACAAATAGTAGGCCTGATCGCATACCAATTGGCCCTACTGCCTTCACTATAAGGCATACATGATGTGTTCCATGTATCTAGTGTCTGAAAGTACGTTTCAGATCTTGATCATGTTATCAAGTATGAACCCTTGCACATTAAGGAGGACCTCACATATATGGAGGAACATATTTGAATATTGGGAAGAATGAAGAAGAAGCTCAAGAATAGGAGTATTCCTTATGTTAAAGTGCTTTGGAAGCGTCACAAGATAGGCGAAGCAACCTAGGAACTGAAAAAAGATATGTCGGAGAAGTATCCAACATTATTTCCACTAGGTAAGCAATTTCGATGACAAAATTCTTTTAATGGGGGAGAGTGTAATACCTGCGTTCTTTATTTTTACATTAAGCTGATTGTGTTACCTTATGATGTTATAAAATCATATTTTATTAACTATATACGTTGAATTATTATTGATGTTCTTGTGTTAGATATAATTTTTATTAAAAAGAATATTATTTTTGCTATTATTGTTATTATTAGTTTGGAAAATTCTTCGATGGTTTTTAATAAGCGTTAATAAGAATTGTTATCAGGTAATAAATCGAGTAGAATCCCGAATATGATTAGATTGTCAACCTCAAAATTAGTTTCGTTAATTACTAAATCAAACCTTGATATAATCGGGAATGATTAATCAACGAGAGATTGTATTATCGATTCGAGTTTAGAATATGAGGTACAAGATTAGACTAGCAATGTTTATTGTTGGGTAAACTTGAAACAAAAAAAGGGGAAAGAGGGGCAATTTCGTTAAATTCTGCCAGACTTAAGTCTGGCTTCTCCTTCTTCCTCTGGCATGAGAAAACCCTCGCCCCCCCATCTCTCCCTCTCTTCTTCTTCTTCTTCTGCTTCTATCCATACACGCCCCACAAAGCAGCAAATTCCCTCGATTTCTCCTCAACCCAGCTTGCATTTCCCCTCATTCTACCTCCTCCCAAACCCAACAAACCCCTGTTAGGAATTTCGGGCTAAATCAGTGTGAAACCACCATGTCTGTGGTCTGTTTGGGCAACAATTTAAAGCACCGAATACTTGCCTAACTTAATCATGATACCCTGTCTTTACCTATCCAAATTCTTCTATAAATTACGAATGAATTCGCAGCATAAACATTAGCCACAAGGCTGGACCAAAGAGTTAAAAGTTCAGTTGGTTTTTGGATCTGATTCGCGTGGTCTGGGGCATGGCTAGAGCAAGGAGTCAAAATCCGGATTTTCAAGCATCTAAGGTCGAACCCAAAAGCCTTTAGTTGGGTCGTCGAGCTTGGAATCGCAGTGGGTTTTCTCTCCCTCCTAATTGTAGTAATTTCAAACGAATTTAACAGTTTTAGGTAGTTTATGTTTAGATTTTGAAAATTGTGTTAGTAATTCGAATGTTTAAGGTTGGATTGGAGTGAAAATGGCGTTGATAATGACTTAGAGTTCATATGTGAATTAACACCCAATTTGATAACCCAGAGATTTGAGGAAATTATAGAGCAACCATAAACTATTTTAATGCCATTGCTAACTCTCTTTAATATGTCTAAATTCTGTTTTGATGGTTGCATATGGATGCTATGCTTATGGATGTTGATATGGATTTAAGTTTCTCGCATGTTGAAGAAATGTGCAGGCTGCTAACCGGATGGTTTGAGGAAGTGTATAGCAAACCGAATTGTGCTTTAATGTTATTGCTAGTTCAGCTTGGATATGCTTAAATTCTGTTTTTGGTGATCGATATGAAACCTATGCTTGTAGCTGTTGGTTTTATGAATTAATCGATTGAGTTGTTCTGATATTGAACCGAACATGGTGGTTAGATGGTGTGAGGTGAAAATAATGAGCAACTCGATGTTTTTGTGGTCGATGTTGTGTGATGAGGGAGCCTAGATTTGATACTAATCATAATCGATTGGATTGCGAAGTATTTGGGACGTTAGGTGGATTCTGCTGAAACTGTTCCTGCGAAGTGATACGAATGTGCTATTTTTAAACCCTTTCCTGTTGAATTGTTTAAATGATGCTAAGTGAATGGTTTGTGAACTTTAGGAATCTTTAAAGGAGTCGTTAAAATTGTGTTTCCATAATTTTAAATGTTGCTAAATGCTCACCAATTGCCTGTTCGATTGTTAAGGTATTTGTAGCCTAAAATGACATTAAATCGTTGAACTACTTAGTGAATGACTCAAGTGAATAGCCGATAGTTTTAGGAAGTTAAAAAGTAAATAAGTAATAGGCTCAAAAATGTTTTAAGGCTTTAGTTTCTTTATACCTCTTTCTTTGTGTTTAAAAGGATTTAAATGAACTGAAAAGTAGAAACTGAAGGTGTTAATTACGAAACTTAGTTTGAATTATATGCTAGCCAATTACTTTAAGTTTCAAATTTTGAGTTAGTAGACTCACTATGATTTTAAGAGGCTTTTCATGTTGAAAATGAAGGAATCATAAGCCATTAATAGGGTTATGGGTTATTTTGCTATACAAGCATGGTTTTAATTATGTATGCAATTATTAAAGAGAAATGATTCGTGACTCACTCGAAGATGAAACTTACTGTGTATGATAGTGACTCCTTTTTAATAACCTATAATTGTTTTGAATGATTTTAATTGCTAAGATAAGTGCTTGAGTGGACAAATGATGAGGGAGTAGACCCAATTTGCGGGAACCCTAATGCCTAGGGAGATAGACCTAGAAGTGGAAACCCTAGAAGACTTTGACGAGAGTAATGGTCCAAAATATGTTATGCCCTGGGGATAATTTAATGCCTGAGTGATGGCCTCACATAGGGCGAGTGGTGATCTCCCCTAACTAGCATATTATGAGATCTTATGCCTGAACAAAAAGATATTTTCTTGATATATAAGAAAATAGTTTTAATTATTACCATTGTGGGTATTTCAGGAACTTTTAAAAAGTATATTACCCTTGAGGAGGCTAGTTGAATTGTAAACGATTCTTTAAATGAAAAATGAGTCACTAAATTTCCAAAATGTGTGTGGTGTATCTGTGGGGGAGAATCACGGACATTCAAACCTAAATTCAAAAGGTAAACACAAGCAAGCTAAATTCACTCTAATCTTTGAGTGTAGCCGTGTATGAATGAGTGAAATAAGGATAATCTAAACCCTCTCTTAGACACAGAAACACCACTAAGATAGAGTTTAGGGCCCTTAAGCTTAATTAGGATACAGAAACACCACCCAATTAAGTGTTAAGACTTACTTGATCACCACCTTAATCGGCCTAGTTAAGGATAAGCAATTCAAGTGTTTAAGGGAACGAAAGCACAATGCTCTCAATTTTGGTTTTTCATTCAAAATTCAAGAGTCTCTTACAAATGGTCGTGGCTAACATAAATATAGAGCCAAGCAAGCAACCAAGCAGCAAAGGAACCTAATTGAGGTTTTCTCCTTAGGAAGGAAACGTCTTAAGTTTGCTAATACTTGCGCTTAAGTCTAAACTAAGTTACATGCTTGCTTAACTATACTAATTACAACCAGAATATTAAGGAAAGCAAAAAAAAATGATGTAATTAACTTTAATACATTGTAATTAAGCTAATATAGCAGCAACACTAGCAAAATGTGGAGAAAAGTAGCCGTAAAGTGCTTCTTCTTTTCAGCTATCCAATCAGGTTGCAAGGTGCTGATTTTCCCTTTGTTTTCTCATTGGTTCACAAGTTTCAAAGCTTCCTCAGTAGCAAATCATTGTGTTTCTAGGATGCTTGACTAGTAAAGGTAGCAAACAAGCAAGGAGAGAGCAGAGGAAATCCTTTGGAGATGGGAAAACACATCATGCTTCAACCGGGTTCACTAGGCAGTTTTTAGCCCAGTTTTGTACGCTCTTTTAACCCAATCAAAACTGAGCATGATTTTGTTTCTAGGCCATGGGGGGACTCCTTAGGGTGTGTACAAACCCGCCTGCAAAGAAATCAAGGTTAAATCATGTTTAAGTAGAGGATATCTACTAAAACATTTTACCATGCAAATTTGGACCAAATCTGGGAGGTAGAGCAAATAGCCTAATTTCTTCACTTCGACTGAGCATGATTGGTTTTTCTTGCTTGGAACTGAATGTTAACATCTAGGGGAACCCAAAAATGTAAAAATCCAAGGAACTCAATGTTAACATCTAGAGGTATAAGCTTGCAAATCAACAGCATTAGCATATCTAGGATCAAGGCCTCCTAAGTACCTAACAATGGTTTGTTCTTCTCACTAGTGTAAGTCGTACTTTACTACAAGCTTTTCAAACTCTCTAGTGTATTCTTCTACACTCAAGTTACCTTGGTTCAAGTGGCGGAGTTTAGAGTAATAATCTTGAACATAGGTAGGAGGAAGAAACCGAGCCTTATGGTTAGATTTCATCTTCACCCATGTTCTGATTTCGGACTTCCTTTCTCTAACTGTTTTGGCACACAAATTAGTCCACCAAAGACAAGCATACTTACGGAGTCTCAAAGAAACCAACTTCCATTTCTTCTCTTCAGGAATGTCCTTCTACTAAAAAACTCTCTCGACTGTGTGTAACCAATCTAAGAACTCTTCAGGAGCAGGCTTGCCTTCATATTCTAGAATTTCAACTTTGTAATCGTTCGTACTAGCTTGAATCTATGGGTCTGGTCTTACCATCCTTAAGGGTTCATCCTCACTAGATGAATCCAAAGTATGACTAGACAGTTGTTCTTGCCTTTTGGAATCAGATTGGAGTGGTTTTTCGTTGGCTTGTTACTTTTGCTTCAAAAATACACCAAGCTGTTTTCGAAGATACTCATTTTGAGCTTGTGTTTCGTGCTCACGTTGATAATCCTCGTTGATTTTCTTCAACAGCAACTCATTCTGCCTCATGAGTGCATCAAATCTCTCTTCCAAACTCATACTAGTACTCATGATGATAGTAGTTATGTATGGTTTGTGTTTTGGGCATAACAGGATGAGTGTGTTCAGGAGTCTGTTTGGATGACTTTGGGGTGTGTGGGGCTTTGTTTCAGGCTAAGATGAAACTTGCTCTGTGTAATAGTCCGACCCTAAATTCTGTTTATTAATTTCATGTCATTAATCCATGTGATTGAGTTCATTTCATTCACATCATTTCTTTTTATATTTTCATCTTTTTATTATACTCATTTGGACATTTCTAACGGGGCCCTTACTTTGCAATTCGGGGATTTCTTCTCGTCAATTTTGGAAATTGAGTTAGGCCTTGATATTTAAGAATTTAATGTTTAAAATTCTTTTCATGGCACCACAACCATTTCTCTCAAACTTAAAAAATAAAAAAAATACAAAATTCATAAATGCACTCGGTTTCAGTTTTTCGCTAAACGTGAGCCCGTTTAAAGCCGATTTCGATGTAACAAGACTTGACCTTTATTTGATTAGCTAAATCCTCTTAATTAAGCCTTAATCCAAGCATGATATTATTGACTTTTCTACCTTAATTTTCAGCAAAGTAATTTACATATAAAAAGGGCAACATTTTCATTTTAATTCATTCTCCACCAAGCTTGCTAGAGACTTTCTCTCTCTTCCATCTTCTCTTTCTCTCTCTACACGGCTGGAGCAGCTGAAAAACCACCATATTAGCCATCTTTCAACCACCAAAAATCCACAAATCATTCCCCGCTCACCACTCCCCAAACACCTCTTTCACTTCCTCAAGCATCAAGGATAATTTTGACCTCTTTTGCTAGCACAAAGTGAGTGTTCTTTCACCCCTATGCTGATTTTTGTTTTTTATCTTTGATCTTGTTTGTTTTTGTTCTTTATTTTGGTTGTTTTAATGATGGATTATGCTGTTTTTGTGATATTAAGAATCACCTTGTTGAGGGTTTATGGTGGAGTTGATTTTGGATCAAGTTAGGGTTAGGGTTTCATCTTTGGTATGCAAGCTTCTTGTTCAAGTGATATTTATGGCTTGTTTTCTCTGTGTTTTTCCTTATCTTTTAATGTATTGAAGTTTATTATGGTTTTTATGATGTGTTGGAAAGATGAGATGGGGTTTAAGTTGACCCAAAGTTAGGGTTTTATCCATGAATGCATGGTTTGGACCAAATTTGTGTAACTTGAGGTATGTGTTTATGTGCCTAGAAAGTAAGCCTTGTTGGATATATATATGAAGTGAATTTGAGTGTGGTGATCTTGTATGATATTGGCATGTACCATAGTGTGCTTAGATGCTCTTAAGAAAGAGTTTAAGTTGAGGTTTGGTGTGAAAAGGGAGAGAATAACCTAAATCAGTGAGGCCGGAATTTTCAGTGAAACAGGACGAACTTTGGATCGAAACTGGTAATAATTGGCCCAACCAAAAATTTTGATTTTTGGTGAGTATATAGGTCTGGATGTTAGGGTTAAGAGGAATTTTGAATCGTATTAATCCAAGTTCTTTTGAGGAAGTTATGGCCATTTGACTGAACCTGGGCAGAATGAATTTTTCAGCACTGAAATCTGACATGTTGGTGTTCTGACCCCGTTGGTGTTCTGACCCCATTTTATGGAACCTTTCGTAGTAATCTAGTGATGTGTCCTTCGGGAAAGTTTTAGAGGACCTCTTGAGCTTTACATATTGGGGTTTTGTGTCTCAATCCGAGGTCGGGAGTTTAAGTTTTGCTTTATTCTTTCCATACCCTCGTCATAAGCCCTTAACTCACCACTGTGCCTTAACTTCGCATTTTAACTTCAGCATCTTAGTTTAACCTATCAATTGGTTTGTACAAATTCTTTATAGCCTGTTTCCTTTTTATTTAACAAATTCTTTAAAGCTTGTTTCCTTTTTATTTAAATGTGTCCATTATAAAAATAAGTTCATCCTAACCTCATGTGTCTACAATGATTTTTGAACAGAATCAAGGCCTAAATGCTCATTCTCTCCATTGTAGTACATCTATTTAACCTGTGAACTAACTTTTAAAGACCCCAGGTACGTTCATTGACTGTATCTTTAGAAATCAGCACGTATTTATCGAAATTATAATGTTTTGGTAAGTACATCAATGAATCAATTGAACCAGTGATTTATCACATAATTAGTGGCCCCATCAGTTATCAGTTACAGGGCATTGCCCTTCAGTTACCCGCGCGGCTTCAGGTCAGGTCTTCCGGTCGGCTTGGTAGGTGTACACCTATACATAGATCGTAATAGTTACTAAGGCGTGCATTAATAGATAATAATTGGTGATTTAGCTTTATATACATCCCATTCCCTGTTTTAAAATCAAAATGAATTACGAAGCGGACCCTCATAATTTTCTTTCCCCATTGAATCTTATCACTACAGGGATGCATGTATTGAGCTTTGGCTCACAGTTCGAAATGTTTTTATATTTTGTTTTAGGAAAATGTTCAGTAAACTGCTCTTAGGCGGGCAGGGAGATTGAAGGTGATAAATAAATCAGGACCGTCCATATGATCGGCGGATAGAAGTGCTAGGATGTTTTCATGCCTTTTTGTGGTGCTTTTTGGTGTTCCAGTTGTATATTTGAACTGCAACATGTTTTGGGGTTACAACTGTACATTTAAACTGAGTTACGTATGTTGTTTAACCTTGATGTAACCCGGAGAAGTTAGAACCTTTCCTGTATGTAATTAAATGGTTTGAATGGATGTGTTTGCCCTTTGAGGATAAACTTTGATTTTATGGCTAAATTTTTCATTTTCAAGCGAAGCCTTGTCCTCGCGGACGGGGGTAATGCCCATTCATTGATTTCTTGGTGTTAAGCTTAGGTAGGTAAATGCAGCTATAATTTATGTATTATTGGGGCGTTACACTCTTGTACCAAATATGGTGTATCTGTGGAGGAGAATCGTGGACATTCCAACCAGAATTCAAAAGCTAAACACAAGTAAGCTGAATTCACTATAATATTTGAGTGTAGCCGTGTATGAATGAGTGAAATAAGGATAATCTAAACCCTCTCTTAGATATAGAAACACCGCTGGGGCCCTTAACTTTAATTAGGATACAAAAATACCGCCTAATTAAGAGTTAAGACTTACTTGATCACCATCTTAATTGGCATAATTAAGGATAAGCAAGTGATGTGTTTAAGGGAACAAAAGCACAATGCTCTCAATTCTAGGTTTTGATTCAAAATTCAAGAGTCTCTTACAAATGGTCATGGCTAAAAAAAATATAGAGCTAAGCAAGCAACCAAGCAGCAAAGGAACCTGATTGAGGTTTTCTCCTTATGAAGGAAACGTCTTAAGTTTGCTAATACTTGCGCTTAAGTCTAAAGTAAGTTACATGCTTGCTTAACTATACTAATTACAACCAGAATATTAAGGAAAGCAAAAAAATGATGTAATTAAGTTTAATACATTTGCATTACTAGCACAATGTTGGGAAAAGTAGCCGTAAATTGCTTCTTCTTTTCAGCTATCCAATCAGGTTGCAAGGTGCTAATTTTCCCTTTGTTTTCTCATTGGTTCACACATTTCAAAGCTTCTTCAGCAGCAAATCATTGTGTTTCTAGGTTGCTTGACTAGCAAAGGTAGCAAGCAAGCAAGGAGAGAGCTGAGGAAACCGTTTGAAGGAGGAAAAACACATCATGCTTCAACCGGGTTCACTAGACAGTTTTTATCCCCGTTTTGTACACTCTTTTAACCCAATCAAAACTGAGCATGATTTTGTTTGTAGGCCATGGTGGGACTCCTTATGGTGTGTACAAATCCCCCTACAAAAGAAATCAAGGTTAAATCATGTTTAAGTAGAAGATTTCTACTAAAACATTTTACCATGCAAATTTGGACCCAAATTGTGAGGTTAAGCAAAATTGCCTAATTTCTTCACTTCGACTGAGCATGACTGGTTTTTCGTGCTTGGAACGGAAAGTTAACATCTAGCGGAACCCAAAAATGTAAAAAACCAATACGTAAACCAAAATGTAGCTTAAGAAATCACATACTCAAAATCGAGTACATTCTGATTCAACTGGGTTGTTTGGATAACTTAGGTTCAGTGGTTGAGTTGAATGGGTAAATGAAGTCCAAATGAGCTGAAACCTGTTTTTTTCGAATGCTAACTTCTTGAACTCCAAATGCATTGAAAACTATTTGGCTTAAACCTCAATAGGCCTAAGTAATTAAGTTCTCAAAAATCAGGTCTGTTGCTGGAATCAACCTCTGACCTGTTGTTTTGCTTCTTTAACAAAATGTGGATGATTTATTCAACTTGGGCCCGAAAAAATAAGATTACCTTGACTGATTTGATTCTCTAATTTGAGGGGCATGGAGAGATCTCCATCATCCTCCCCTTGTTGAGAAAGATTTGGCCTCAAATCGGTTTAGGTAATGACCTTCCATTCTTGGCTCAATTCTGGCTGAAATAATATCATCCATTCACATAAGTATCTTTTGATCTTAGAGGCTCTTTTCCATTCATTCCCCTTTTTGATTTGAATGTTCCTTGGAGGGGACCCTTTGGACTTGCTTTGAACCACTTCATCAAATGCTCTTAATTCATAATTAGGAGCTTCATGTAATGGTTCACCAACAGTGAGAAAAAGGATTAGTTGCTCATGGCGTCTTGGTGGGTGGTTGGTGTCCAAAGTGAGCTAATCACCTTCATCTACTTCCATTACCATCTGCTCTAGAGCTTCCTTAAAATCACCTTCAATTATCTCCTCATTTTCCTCCTCTACTGGCTTCCATTCGGCTAGTGTAACAAATCTTCGGTTTGTAAAATATGATGCTAAGTGTCTAAATCCTTGGCACTTAAAACATCTTTGGATGCCCTTTGGAAGGGGTTTAGGTCTAGGTTGTAGGGGTAGGATTTGCTGTGGAGTTTGGTTTTTTGTGGAATAAGTGTCGTGGGTTTAGGACTAGGAAATGGACTCGCCTTGTTCACGGTTTGTTCATGGGGTGGGGGCTTTGGAAACTCTTACTTATGGGGTTGTTTATTCTTTTTTTCCTGCTCAACGTTCTGAGCCAGCACGCAAACTTCATCAAAAGAGGTATGAGCTTGCAAATCAACAACATTAGCATATATAGGATCAAGGCCTCCTAACTACCTAACAATGGTTTGTTCTTCTCATTCGTGTAACTCGTGCTTGACTACAAGCTTTTCAAACTCTCTAATGTATTCTTCTACACTCAAGTTACCTTGGTTCAAGTGGCAGAGTTCAAAGTAACAATCTTGACCATAGGAAGGACGAAGAAACCGAGCCCGAAGCTTAGATTTCATGTTCGCCCATGTTTTGATTTCGGACTTCCTTTCTCTAACTATTTTGGCACACAAATTAGTCCACCAAAAGAGAAGCATACTTACGGAGTCTCAAAGAAACCGAATTCCCTTTCTTCTCTTCAGGAAGGTCCTTGTACTAAAAAACTCTCTCGACCGTGTGTAACCAATCCAAGAACTCTTCAGGATCAAGCTTGCCTTCATATTCTGGAATTTCAACTTTGAAATCGTTTGTACTAGCTTGAATCTATGGGTCTGGTCTTGCCATCCTTAAGGGCTCATCCTCACTAGATGAATCCAAAGCACGACTAGACACTTGTTCTTGCCTTTTGGAATCAGATTGGAGTGGTTCTTCGTTGGCTTGTTGCTTTTGCTTCAAAAATGCACCAAGCTGTTTTCGAAGATACTCATTTTGAGCTTGTGTTTCATGCTGAGATTGATAATCCTCATTGATTTTCTTCAACAGAAACTCATTCTGCCTCATAAGTGCATCAAATCTTTCTTCCAAACTCATACTAGTACTCATGATGATAGTAGCTAGGTACGGTTTGTGTTTTGGGCATAATAGGATGAGTGTGTTTGGATGACTTTGGGGCACATGGGGGTTGGTTTCAGGCTAGGATGAAACTTACTGTGGTACCAAATATGGTGTATCTGTGGGGGAGAATCGTGGACATTCCAACCAGAATTCAAAAGCTAAACACAAGCAAGCTGAATTCACTATAATATTTTAGTGTAGCCGTGTATGAATGAGTGAAATCAGGATAATCTAAACCCTCTCTTAGATACAGAAACACCGCTAAGATAAAGTTTATGGCTCTTAACTTTAATTACGATACAAAAACACCGCCTAATTAAGAGTTAAGACTTACTTGATCACCACCTTAATTGGCATAATTAAGGATAAGCAAGTGATGTGTTTAAGGGAACAAAAGCACAATGCTCTTAATTCTAGGTTTTCATTCAAAATTCAAGAGTCTCTTACAAATGGTCATGGCTAAAAAAAATATAGAGCCAAGCAAGCAACCAAGCAGCAAAGGAACCTGATTGAGGTTTTCTCCTTATGAAGGAAACGTCTTAAGTTTGCTAATACTTGCGCTTAGTTCTAAACTAAGTTACATGCTTGCTTAACTATCCCAATTACAACCAGAATATTAATAAAAGCAATACAAATGATGCGATTAACTTTAATACATTGTAATTAAGCTAATACAACAACATTACTAGAAAAATGTGGAGAAAAGTAGTCGTAAATTGCTTCTTCTTTTCAGGTATCCAATCAGGTTGCAAGGTGATAATTTTCCCTTTGTTTTCTCACTGGTCCACACATTTCAAAGCTTGTTCAGCACCAAATCATTGTGTTTCTAGGCTTCTTGACTAGCAAAGGTAGCAATCAAGCAAGGAGAGAGCTGAGGAAACCGTTTGTAGAAAGAAAAACACATCATGCTTCAACCGGGTTCACTAGGCAGTTTTTAGCCCGGTTTTGTACGCTCTTTTAACCCAATCAAAACTGAGCATGATTTTGTTTCTAGGCCATGCGGGGACTCCTTAGGGTGTGTACAAACCCCCCTGCAAATAAATAAAGGTTAAATCATGTTTAAGTATAAGATTTCTACTAAAACATTTTACCGTGCAAATTTGGACCAAAACTGGGAGGTTGAGCAAAATAGCCTAATTTCTTCTCTTCGACTGAGCATGATTGGTTTTTCTTGCTTGGAAATGAAATTTAACATCTAGGGGAACCCAAAAATGTCAAAATCCAAGACTTAAACCAAAATGTAGCTTAAGAAATCACATACTTAAAACCGGGTACATTCTGGTTCAACTAGGCAGTTTGGATAACTTAGGTTTATTCGCTGAATTAAATGGGTAAATGAAGTCCAAAGGAGCTGAAACTTGTTTTCTGGAATGCTAACTTCTTGAACTCCAAATACATTGAAAACTGTTTGGCTTAAACCTCAAATAGGCCTAAGTAATTAAGCTCTTAAAAATCAGGTTTGCTGCTGGAATCAACTTGTGACTTGCTGTTTTGCTTCTTTAACAAAATGTGGATGATTTATTCAACTTGGGTCCGACAAAATAAGATTACCTTGACTGATTTGATTCTCTAAGTTAAGGGGCATGGAGAGATCTCCATCATCCTCCCCTTGCTGAGAAAGATTTGGCCTCAAATCAGTTTAGGTAATCACCTTCCATTCTTAGCTCAATTTTGGCTGAAATAATATCATCCATTCACATAAGTCTCTTTTGATCTTAGAGGCTCTTTTCCTTTCATTCCCCTTGCTGATTTGAATGTTGTTTGGAGGGGACTCTTTGGACTTGCTTTGAACCACTTCCTCAAATGCTCTTAATTCATAATTAGGAGCTTCATGTAATGGTTCACCAAAAGTGAGAAAAAGGCTGAGATGCTCATGGCTTCTTGGAGGGTGGTTGGTGTCGAAAGTGAGCTAATCACCTTCATCTGCTTCCACTACTATCTCCTCTAGAGCTTCCTCAAAATCACCTTCAATTACCTCCTCATTTTCCTCCTCAACTGTCTTCCATTTGACAAGTGTAACAAACCTTCGGTTTGTACAATATGATGCTAAGTGTCCGGATCCTTGGCACTCAAAAGATCTTTGGATGCCCTTAGGAAAGGGTTTAGGCCTAGGTTGTAGGAGTAGGCTTTGGTGTGGAGTTTGGTTTTTTTATTGAATGGGTGTCGTGGGTTTAGGGGTAGGAAATGGACTCCCCTTGTTCACGGTTTGTTCATGGGGTGGGGGCTTTGGAAACTCTTGCTTATGGGGCTGTTTATTCTTTTTTTCCTGCTCAACGTTGTGAGCCAGCACACAAACTTCATCAAAAGTGGTATAAGCTTGCAAATCAACAACATTAGCATATCGATCGAGGCCTCCTAACTACCTAATAGTGGTTTGTTCTTCTCAGTCGTGTAACTCTAGCTTGACTACAAGCTTTTCAAACTCGCTAATGTTTTCTTCTACACTCAAGTTACCTTGGTTCAAGTGGCGGAGTTCAGAGTAACAATCTTGAACATAGGTAGGAGGAAGAAACCGAGCCTTAAGCTTAGATTTCATCTTCGCCCATGTTCTGATTTCGGACTTCCTTTCTCTAACTGTTTTGGCACACAAATTACTCCACCAAAGAGAAGCATACTTACAGAGCCTCAAAGTAACCAACTTCCCCTTCTTCTCTTCACGAAGGTCTTTATACTAAAAAACTCTCTCAACCATGTGTAACCAATCCAAGAACTGTTCAGGATCAAGCTTGCCTTCATATTCTAGAATTTCAACTTTGAAATCATTTGTACTAGCTTGAATCTATGGGTCTGGTCTTGCCATCCTTAAGGGTTCATCCTCACTAGATGAATCCAAAGCATGTCTAGACACTTGTTCTTGCCTTTTGGAATTAGATTAGAGTGGTTCTTCGTTGGCTTGTTGCTTTTGCTTCAAAAATACACCAAGCTGTTTTCGAAGATACTCATTTTGAGCTTGTGTTTCCTGCTCAAATTGATAATCCTCATTGATTTTCTTCAACAGCAACTTATTCTGCCTCATAAGTGCATCAAATCTTTCTTCCAAACTCATACTAGTACTCATGATGATACTAGCTAGGTACGGTTTGTGTTTTGGGCATAATAGGATGAGTGTGTTAAGGATTGTGTTTGGATGACTTTGGGGCGTGTGGGGGTTGGTTTCAGGATAGGATGAAACTTGCTTTGGTATCAAATATGGTGTATCTATGGGGGAGAATCACGGACATTCAAACCTGAATTCAAAAGCTAAACACAAGCAAGCTGAATTCACATTAATCTTTTAGTGTAATCGTGTATGAATGAGTGAAATAAGGATAATTAAAACCCTGTCTTAGATGCAGAAACACCACTAAGATAGAGTTTAGGGCCCTTAACCTTAATTAGGATACAGAAACACCACCTAATTAAGAATTAAGACTTACTTGATCACCACCTTAATCAGCCTAATTAAGGATAAGCAAGTGATGTGTTTAAGGGAACGAAAAAACAATGCTCTCGATTCTGGTTTTTCATTCAATGTTCAAGTTTCTTTTACAAATGGTCGTGGTTAACATAAATATAGGGCCAAGCAAGCAACCAAGCGGCAAAGGAACCAGATTGAGGTTTCCTCCCTTGGAAGGAAACGTCTTAAGTTTACTAATGCTTGCGCTTAAGTCTAAACTAAGTTACATGCTTGCTTAACTATCCCAATTACAACCAGAATATTAAGGAAAGCAAAACAAATGATGTGATTAACTTTAATACATTGTAATTAAGCTAATATAGCAACATTACTGGCAAAATGTGAAGAAAAGTAGCCGTAAAGTTCTTCTTGTTTTTAGCTATCCAATCAGGTCGCAAGGTGCTGATTTTCCATTTGTTTTCTCATTAGTTCACACGTTTCAAAGCTTCTTCAGTAGCAAATCATTGTATTTCTAGGCTAATTGAATAGAAAAGGTAGCAAGCAAGCAAGGAGAGAGCTGAGGAAACCGTTTGGAGAAGGAAAAACACATCATGCTTCAACCGGGTTCACTAGGCAGTTTTTAGCCCGGTTTTGTACGCTCTTTTAACCCAATCAAAACTGAGCATGATTTTGTTTCTAGGCCATGGGGGACTCCTTAGGGTGTGTACAAACCCCCTGTAAATAAATAAAGGTTAAATCATGTTTAAGTAGAAGATTTCTACTAAAACATTTTACCAAGCAAATTTGGACCAAAATTGGGAGGTTGAGCAAAATAGCCTAATTTCTTCACTTTGACTGACCATGATTGGTTTTTCTTGCATGGACCTGAAATTTAACATCTCAGGGAACCCAAAAATGTAAAAACCAAGACTTAAACCAAAATGTAGCTTAAGAAATCACATACTCAAAACCGGGTACATTCTTGTTTAGTTGAGCAGTTTGGATAGCATGACTTTATTGGCTGAGTTGAATGGGTAAATGAAGTCCAAATGAGCTAAAATTTGTTTTTCTAGAAAGCTAACTTCTTGAACATCAAATCAATCAAAAGATATTTGACTTAAACTTCAAATAGGCCTAAGTAATTAAGCTCTAAAGAACCGCATTTGCTGTTGGAATCAACCCGTGACCTATTTTTTTGCTTCCTTAACAAAATATGGATGATTTATTCAACTTGGGGCCAGTAAAATAAGATTACCTTGACTGAATTGATTTTGTAAGTTAAGAAGCATGAAGAGATCTCTCTTAATGTGTCTGAAAGTTTTTGACCCTATCTATGTGGTTTGTGCTTGCTTATGTGCCTAAATGTCGTGTTAATAAGGAAGTGTGGTTATTAAGGGTCTAGATACGAGCTTAAGTGGCTTAGCATGAAGTTTAGAGGTGTGATTTTCCTTGGGGACAGTGATTGCCTAGAATGATAGTAATATATAAATGTTGTGTGACTACTACTTATCATTATTGCTTGCAAATGGTTTTGACTTTTATCGAATTGAGAAACACTCACTGAGCATGTGGCAGCTCACCCCTTTCGTTATTCTCTTTTCCAGGTTTAGACTAAGCAGGCATAAAGGTTATTTTGAAGTTATTTTGATGCTAACCCGCCAATAGCTTTTTAGCCAGTTTCGTTCAATGGTTGCTGTGAAGTGTTTAATGCCTTACGATATTTTTAATTGTTTAAGCTCTACATTGAATGTGTAAGCATATAGTCGATTTTGAACCTATGTATATAATGTTATAACTCCTTTGTTTAGTTAGTTTGACTGTTAGTGACCCAAGCAAGTGGCCCGTGGCGGTGATTCAAGTTACTTGATATATTGTTTTACCTTATTACTAGTCTACAGGTACCCTTAGCTTGAGCTAAGACTATAAAATGTTGCAAAAACAAGGGAAACTCTTGCAGTTTTATTCCAGAATGCCTAACTAGATGCTAATGCCTAAACATAGCCTCATTAGCCTTAGGGATTCCTTCTAGGAAATCTCAGAGGTGTGACTCCTTCTCGGGATGGGGGTGTCAGATTAGGTGGTATCAGAGCCATAGGTTGCATTATGGATTTAGACATCATAATTGGAGTGCGATGTGGGAAATACGTAACTTATGTGCTTTTGTGATCTTAACTTGCTTTGTACTACCTGTATTAATAATTGCATGACCAATGATATGTATATATGCTAGTTTTTCCACTTACCCTTGCAGTGGTAATATAGGATGGTATTCCATATTGCCGATTATGTTTATCTGCCTTTTTGGTGGGCCTCTTAGAATGCGGTCATGTATTGGAGAGCCATGGAGATGAATAACAGATGGGGTCCCCATAGAGTCAATCAAAACTACTGGGCGGTAAGATTCATAAGAAAGGTACCTTTGGTCGGGACATGGAGAGAAGTAGTTGTCACCCTCCAACAGTGGACACTACACATGAAGGCCATACACGCCTTTTACATATCGAGGTCTGGTGAAATTTCTCTTACTGGTAGAGCACCAAGTAGACCACTTGGGGTTTATTCCCCTCCAGAGAAGCGTTGGTACCAGCCAACTCATCCAAACCTTACTCATTTAACCTGCTGCAAACGAACACCTTCTCACCACTGTGTCTGAAAGGAATCAACAAGCACTATCAGATGAGGCTCCTCTTCACTAAGAAACGCCAAGCCTAGCGCTACCAGCTAATCGACACCATGTTTGAAGGCTGGCTAGATGCTTACAAGATGCTCTACCCCCGAGGATGGTGAGCCACTATGCTCAGAATTCGGGAGTTAGTAGATGGAGAATACAACATCGAGTGTGCCCCCACTGTGAGATTGGAAGAGACATTATCCCTTAACCCCGACCAATCTGAAAGTTCAGATGAATTCATGGTTGATAACCTTTCTCGAGGTGACACATTGGATGAGGAGTAGGGTAGAGTAGTGTGTAGACGTTGTGTTGTATATAAATAAGCTGGATGTAAGCCTTTCGAGTATGTTTCCTTTCAATACGAAGCACTAGAATGATTAGGATTTCTAGTGGCTCCTAAGTCACACTACCAATGTTTAAATGAAATAAATGCAATTGGTGCTAGTGTTATATGCTCATTAGTTTGTTTATGCATATACATGCACTTGTTTAATGTAAAAATATGGTATGCATATATAACCTTGCGTGGGTTGAGCTAAAACTTAACCTGTGGCTATTCATAACATTCTTCGTCCACTTACAAATATTTTCATAACCAAGAAATCCCATTTGGGTGACCTGTTAGTGAAGCATGCTTTCATTTATCTAGGAGTTTTATTGTGTGTTTCATTTCTCTCATTTGTTTAAATTTTACAATCATGCACTTCAGGTGTGTGACCCATTGAGTTATGAACTCCGGCATGTGGTCGTTGAGCTATTGAAGTGTTTGTCTCCATTTTAGGTACCTATTATAAGGCTTTAAGCCGGGTTTTAGTTAGTTTTTAGGCAAAACTCTATCCGTTTTGTGTGAGGCTTTGAGACTTTTATTGAGGTGTGTTAATATACCTGATCTTGAGTATAGTGATGGTTAAAACCTATTGTGGGGATGCCATTAGCAACTTCTTAAGGGATTAATATAGTGTTAAGTTATAGTGTCAAGCTAGATGTAAACCTCTAGATGAGGAAATGCTTTATGGGGCAATATCTTTGACGTGAACTAGTATGAGATGAACAATACAATGAGTGCTTATGTCTGGTGATAGCAGTTAGTAGCTTATGGTGTGCTACTTGGCATTATATGGGTGGTACGAGTAAGATTATGCTGCCATTCTTGACATTAGGACGTTACATCAACAATGCTCTTATTACTTCCTATCATTGAGCCCTAGTTGCCTTGAATTGTTCAGAGGGATCATTTCTTTGCTACTAACACTCAAGATTCTTTGCCACTCACACTCTCTTGATTTGTAATAGAGTGTTTATGGAAAATCTCATATGTGGTCCGTGGGGAGTTCTTTAAACACATCTGAGCAACCTTTCTCATAGGCGATTCAAACCATGACAATCAAAATCATTTCATTCTCTATTCCTATAATGGAGCTGATGTATCTTCAGGGGAAAGAACGAAAACTAAAGCTAGAGATCAAAAGCACACGGTTTGCAAATTGAAAACTAGCTTAGCTCTCCTTGAATCCGTGTAGATAATCAAGAGTTTGATAGAACTAAACTGATGCTCGGATAAAGAATCACCACCAAACATAAGCTTAGGGCCCCTAAACTTTGATTAAGATAAAAAATCACCAATTAAACAAATATTAGGACTTACTTGAACAACACCTTAATCGACCAAATTAAGGATAAGCAAGTGACGTATTTGATAGAAAGAAAGCATGAAAGCTCTCTAGGTTGAAAGTTTTATTCAAAGTGTAATGTATCTCCAAATGGCCATGAGCAGCTTGTGTTTACAAGCCCAGTAAGCGAGCACCTAAACCTTTCCTTCCTGGGAAGGAAAGGTATTAACTTAAGCTAATACTCACGGTTAGGAGTAACCGTGTACAAACCTTGCTTACCTTTAATCTAATTACATTCAAAACATTAAATAAAGCAAAACAAATGGTGTTTATAACTTAACCATGCTTATTTAAGCCTAATACAACCAGCTCTAGCAAAATAAACAAAGGGAGCAACCGTAAAGTGAAACCCCTTTTCGGCTGACCAATAGAATCCGAAAGACATCTGCTTTCGCAGCTAGCTTCCTATTGGTTGTTCCTTTCAAGATTGCAGCTGATGATTACCTTTATAGAAGCCTTGGTATGTGTGCTCAACCTTGGAGTGTGTGCCTCTCTAGCTAGATAGCAACAAACCCATGAATTAAGGCAAAACAACCGGGCTATACTAAACCGAGTTCACGGGCAATTTTGAGCTGATTTTCAGACCTGTTTTAAGCTTAAAAAAAGTGAGCATGATTTTGTTTTCAGGCCATGAGGAGTAACCTTAGGGTGCGTACAAGCCCCCGTACAAATAAATCAAGGTGAAGCCATGTTTTAGTAGGGTAATTCTACTGAAATATTTAACCGTGTAGTTTTGCACCAAAACTGGTCGGTTTTACAAAAGGGCTTGATCTCCCATCTTCTTGTGAGCATGATTGGAAATAAATACTTGGAACTGAAATTAGACATCATAAGGATTCCAAAAATGTAAAAAGTCAAGACTTAAGCCACAATGTAGCTTAAGTAATGAGATGAACAAAACGGGGTAATTTCTGGTCCTTCAATAGGGTTACATGACTTTGGCTCTCTTCAACAATCTGAACCAATGCTTGGACTTTGGAGCTTGTAATGGACCTTGTTGGACCTTCTTCATTGTCATTGGTGGTGCGGACTCCATCATCCTCCCCTTGTTGAGAAGATTTGATCCTCAAATCAGCAAGACAATCATCGTCTTGGTAAGCTTTCAAATCAGCTACAGTGAATGTGGCTGAAACTCCACAGTCACGAGGTAAATCAACCTTATAAGCATTGTCATTAATACGTTCAAGTACCTCAAATGGACCATCAGCCCTTGGCTTGAGCTTATTCTTCCTTTTGGATGGAAATCTTTCCTTCCTAAGGTGAATCCACACGAAGTCTCCAGGTTGAAAAACCACTTTCTTCTTGTGTTTGTTGGGTCGAACTTGATATGTTGCATTAGTCTTCTCAATCTTACTTTTTACCAACTCATGAATCTTCTTGATTTCTTTTACCCTTGATGTTGTATCAGCACTTGGCTTTTGGTCCACACGTTGTGGTGTAAGATCAAGTGGGCTAAGGGGATTAATTCCATAGATCACTTTGAAAGGGGAAAGGCCAGTAGCCTTGCTTGGTGTCCTGTTGTAAGCAAACTCTACATGGGGTAAAAGCAAATCCCAAGCTTTGGCATGAGGTTTAATCAAGGCTCTTAGGACTGTTCCTAAGGTTCGATTAGTAACCTCAGTTTGCCCATTTGTTTGTGGATGACAGGTAGTACTATATTTCAGCTTAGTGCCTAACTTCTTCCACAAAGTAAACCAAAAATGACTCAAAGACTTGGTATCCCTATCAGAAACAATGGACCTAGGAATACCATGTAATCTTGTTACCTCCCTAAAATACAACTTAGCTATATGTGTAGCATCATTAGTCTTCTTACATGGAATGAAATGAGACATCTTAGAAAACCTATCAACCACAACAAAGATAGAATCCTTGTTCCTTTGGGTTTTAGGCAGTCCAAGAATGAAGTCCATACTTACATCAACCCACGGTGAAGTGGGAATGGGTAAAGTTGTGTATAGGCCGTGGCGTAAGGAATGGCTTTTAGCCACTTGACATGTCCCACACCTCTTGAGTATGTCCTACATGTCTCTCTCCATGGCTGGCCAATAGTAATGCTCCCTTAGCATGGTGACTGTCTTGCTTTCTCCATAATGTCCAACCAAAGATCCTCCATGAACTTCCCTGATTAGAAGCTCCCTTGTGCTACACCTTGGTACACACAGTCGTGTACCCTTGAATAAGAATCCCTCCTAGATTAGGAAATCTCCTTTGGGGTGCTTAGAACAATCATCATACAACTCCCCAAAGTCTTCATCCTTGTCATATAAAGCTTTTAGATGCTCAAAACGAAGTACACAAGCATCTAACTGAAATAACAAAAGATACCTCCTAGATAGAGCATCTGCACGTTGATTGAGTTTGCCTGATTTATGCGTGATGGTAAAGTGATATGATTGCATAAACTCGACCCATTTAGCATGCCATGAGTTCAACTTATGCTGGCCTTGTAGACACTTTAAAGCTTCATGGTCAGAATGTAAGATAAACTCACTTGCAATAAGATAATGACTCAAATGCTCTAAACATCTCGCAATGGCATAGACTTCTTTATCATAAGTGGAGTACTTTCTTCTTGAATCACATAATTTCTCACTAAAGAAGGCTAGAGGTTTACCTTCCTGAGTAAGAACTCCACCAATGCCAACACTAGAGACATTACATTCCACTTCAAAGACTTTACTAAAGCACGACAAGGATGAAACAGGTGCTTGAGTAAGTCTTGCTTTGATCTCCTCAAAGGCAAATTGTGCTTTTGGATTCCATACAAATGATGTACCCATGATAAATTCAGTCATAGGAACCATAATGGTGCTGAAACCATGTATAAATCTCATGTAGAAAGAAGCTAGTCCATGGAAAGCATGAACATCATGTATGCTCTTTGGTACTGGCCAAGACCGAATAGCCTCAACCTTGCTTTCATCTACCTTAATACCATCTCTAGCAATAATATAACCAAGAAATGTAACTTTAGGAGTAAACAAAGCACATTTCTTAAGGTTACCAAATAGCTTTTCACGGTCTAAGACAAGCATAACTTGAGTTAAGTGATCTTGATGTTCATGCTCATTCTTAGAATACACCAGAACATCATCAAAGTATGCTACCACAAACTTTCCAATGTAAGGTCTAAACACTTGGTTTATTAACCTCGTGAAATTACTAGGTGCATTTGAAAGACCAAAAGGCATTACCAACCACTCATAAAGCCCTCCTTCAGTCTTGAAACCTGTCTTCCATTCATCACCTTCTGTAATTCTGATTTGGTAGTAACCACTTCGAAGATCAATCTTGGAGAACACCTTGGAGCCATATAATTCATCTACCATGTCTTCAAGTCTAGGTATTGGGTACCTGTACTTGATGGTGATCTTGTTAATGGCTCTGCTATCAACACACATTCTCATTCCTCAATCCTTCTGAGGCACCAAAAGAGTTGGGACGACACACGGGCTTAAGGACTCACGGATCAAGCCCTTGTCTTTTAATTCTTCAACCTGTCTTTGGAACTCCATGGTGTGTTTAGGATTCATCCTGTATGTTGATTTATTTGGTAGGATGGAACCTAGAATAAGATCAATGTGATGCTGGATGTCCTTCTTAGGAGGCAAACCCGTAAGTATCTCCTCAGGAAACAAGTGACAGAAGTTTTCAATGAGTGTTCTTGCTATAGGATGAGTGGGCATCAAACTTTCTGGTTCGTCCTAGATGCTTAATATCCACTCTTTAAAGGCTCTAAACTCATGTTGTGAAGCCTTTAGAACTGGTTCACTTACGGACAGTAGGCAATCTATGTGTTTCAGCTTGTTTTGTGGCTCAATTTCGTGGAGTTTGGATTGGGGGTAAAGGGGCTAGGGTGATCTTCTTGCGATCCTTGGTAAATGAGTAAGTATTTAGGTAGCCATTATGCATAACCTTTCGGTCATACAACCATGGTCTCCCTAAAAGCATATGACATGTATCCATAGAAATAACGTCACACCATAACTCATCTTGATTGTTCTTTCAAATGGAGAAAGAAATCAAGCACCGAGAATTCACCTGGATTCCTTTGCTTTGATTCATCCATTGGATGTTGTAACGATGTGGATGAGTCATTGTTTGCAAGCCTAGATTCTCAATCATGCTTAGAGAAACTACGTTTGCACAACTCCCTCCATCAATGATCAAAGAGCACACTTTCCCTTGGGCAGTACATCGAGTGTGGAGTATGTTTTCTCTTTGCTCATCTTTAGCTCCTCTTTGGTTGCTTAGAAATCTCCTTAAAACCAAGAGTTCTCCTTCATCAGCCTCTTCAACAACTTCTTCTTGACTTTCCTCAAGTTTTGGTTCACTTTCAACTTCATTTTCCTCCTCTTCAAAGTCCTTCACAGTTGTCCATTCAGCTAGGGTAATTACCTTTCTGTTTAGACACTCCAAAGCTATATGCCCAGGCCCCTGACATTTAAAACAACTTATATTGCTCATGGGATTAAGATGGGGTCCATTTTGAGGTGTTTGGTTCTTTTGTGGTGCTGTGGTTTTTTGTGGGAAGGAAGGGAATGGATTTTATGGCTTAGGAATAGGATTGGAACTTCCTTTTTTAAAGGTTGGTTCTGGGTGAAAGGTCATGTGTTCTGAGGTTTTTGGGGCTGTTTGGCCTTCTTTTCCTGCTCCACCTTGTGAGCCAGCACACAAACATCATCAAAGGACATATATGCTTGCAATTCAACCGCATGAGAATACCTAGGATCAAGTCCTCCCAAGTACCTAACTATGGTTTGCTCTTCGGGCTCTTGAATGTCACATTTGATCAAGAGCTTCTCAAACTCTCTTGTGTATTCTTCAACACTCATATTACCTTGAGTAAGATTATGGAGTTGAAAATAAAAATCTTGGACATAGGATGGTGGTAGAAAACGTGCCTTGAGTTTGGATTTCATCTTATCCAAAGTACGGATTTTTAATTTCCTTTCTCTTAGCCGTTTAGAGCACAAGTTGGTCCACCATAATGATGCATATTTTCTCAACCTTAAGGTCACTAACTTGACCTTTTTATCTTCAGGAACATCTTTATGTTCAAAACCCTCTCAACAGTATGTATCCGATCAAGAAATTCTTCAGGATCAGGCTTACCTTCAAATTCAGGAACTTCTACCTTGAAGTCATTGGTATTACCTTGAAATCGTGGCTCCCCTCTAATCATTCTGGTTGGTTCTTCTTCACTAGATGAATCAACTTCATGAATAAAGACTTGTTCACGCCTCCTAGGTTCAGATTGAAGAGTGTCTTCATTTAGTTTTTGCTTTTGCTTCAAAACCGAACCCAATTGCTTTCTCAAGTACTCATTTTGTGCTAGAGTCTCTTGATTCTTTTGTGAATCCTCTTGAATCTTTCTGGACAGAAACTCATATCGCTTCATCAAAGCTTCAAACATCTCTTCCAAGGTCATGCTTCCTGAACTCATATTCATGGATGGTGTTTACACTCAAACTGAAAGTGAAACTGAAGTGTTTGTGGAATAGCAATGAATCGGTGAATTCTAAAAGTGGGATGGCATACCAGGCCAAGGAGAAACCTTTGCTCTGATACCAAATATGATGTATCCTCAAGGGAAAGAATGAAAACTAAAGGTAGAGATCAAAAGCACACGGTTTGCAAACTGAAAACTAGCTTAGCTCTTTTTGAATCCGTGTAGATAATCAAGAAGTTTGATAGAACTAAACTGATGTTTGGATGTAGAATCACCACCAAACATAAGATTAGGGTCCCTAAAATTTGATTAAGATATAGAATCACCACTTAAATAAAGATTAGGACTTACTTGAACACCACCTTAATCGACCAAATTAAGGATAAGCAAGTGACATATTTGATATAAAGAAACCACGAAAGCTCTTTAGGCTGGAAGTTTGATTCCAAGTGTAATGTATCTCCAAATGGTCGTGAGCAGCTTATGTTTACAAGCCTAGCAAGCATGCAAGCGAGCACCTAAACCTTTCCTTCTTAGGAAGGAAAGGTATTAACTTAAGCTATTACTCACAGTTAGGACTAACCGTGTACAAACCCTGCTTACCTTTAATCTAATTACATTCAAAACATTAAATAAAGCAAAACAAATGGTGTTTATAACTTAATCATGCTTATTTAAGCCTAATACAACCAGCTCTAGCAAAATAAACAAAGGGAGCAACCGTAAAGTGAAACCCCTTTTCGGCTGACCAATAGAATCCGAGAGACATCTCCTTTTGCAGCTAGCTTCCGATTGGTTGTTCTTTTCAAGATTGCAGCTGATGATTGCGTTTCTAGAAGCCTTGGGATGTGTGCCAAGCCTTGGAGTGTGTGCCTCTCTAGTTAGATAGCAACAAACGCACGGATTAAGGGAAAACAGAAGGGCTATACTAAACCAGGTTCACGGGCAGTTTTGAGCCGATTTTCATACCTGTTTTAAGCTTTAGCAAAAGTGAGCATGATTTTTTTTTTCAGGCCATGGTGGGTAACCTTAGGGTGTGTACAAACCCCCCTACAAAGAAATCAAGGTGAAACCATGTTTAAGTAGGGTAATTCTACTAAAACATTTAACCATGCAGTTTTGGACCTAAATTGGTTGGTTTGACAAAAGGCCTTGATCTCCCATCTTCTTGTGCGCATGATTGAAAATAAATGCTTGGACCTGAAATTAGACATCATAAGGATTCCAAAAACGCAAAAATTCAAGACTTAAGCCACAATGTAGCTTAAGTAATGAGATGAACAAAACCGGGTAATTTTTTGTTCTTCAACCCGGTTACATGACTTTGGCTCTCTTCAACAATCTGAGCCAATGCTTGGACTTTGGAGCTTGTAATGGACCTTGTTGGACTTGTTGGACCTTCTTCCTTGTCATTGCTGGTGGGGACTTGTTGCACTTGTTGGACCTTCAACAATCAGGAGCCTATAATAACCCTGGTGTGCGTTACAGTGTGATTTGCAGTTCTTTCTAAGCATATTTGATCCATTCTATACAGTTCAGTCACCACTATGTTCATATTTTTACTATCACCTACTTTATAACTCCTTGCTTCTATTTGGGCACTATTTATTTATTGCTTGCAAAACCTTTGGTTGCTTCAGACCCAGTCATTGAACGCCTTTTTAACTATTAAATGTATCCATATTGTTCATGTTTCTATAACACCGTAACTTTATGTTGGCATACTACTCTATGGCCGTGACTACATGTCGTAACTCAAGTTATTTTTGTAATCCTTTCTTTTCTAGTACAACCTATCTTGTTAATGATAAACAATGATTTGTTCTATTTCCATTTGCTAGTAGTTTTGAAGTTTATATGCCTACCCAAGACTTCCATTTACTACAAAATGTGTTTTTGATGGATGTCATCATGTTCAGTCAAAAGACCGACTCCTTCATCTTGACGTATTGTCCTTTCAAATACCAGATGAATAAAATTTCCCTTCTGATGGTGTTGACCCTTATCTTGATCATTTTATTCACATACGGATACCGTATGACTTTTCAAAAGCCGCTTTGGTAATCTGTTACATTTCTTCACCTTCATTACTTAATACTCCCTCTTAACTTCATAACATCATTCATTTACTTTACTATCCTGACCAACATGAATAAACTGCATTTCTTGTATATGCAGGACATTTATATGCCTTACCTCTTTCATTATGAATCTTCGTCCTTTCATTTATTCAGCTTAAATGCCTGTCCTTTATAACAAATAAAGAAATATCATTGCAACAGTTCATGGTGTGGTTGTATCTCTTCACACTTTAGATTGTCCCCCTATCTTTTGAATCTATTGAGACCAGGTGGTAGTTGAATGTGCTATCCTGTACAAATATGCCTCTATTAGTATTACTGGAACTATATTCCTTGGGCATTCAATCCAGTTTGATTGCCATGCCTTGTTATCATTATGGGAATGAACTAATTGTGTACTTATAGAAGAGGACTTGTAAAGATCTTAAGGTTAGCTTGAGAAATGATGAAAGACTATACATGTGTTTTTATGGACCAAGGGAAGAAAAACCCTATTTCTGCCCTAATTACACTATGTAAGCAAGTGAGTCATCGTGTCAGTAATGCATTGAATATTAGCGATATGCCAACCATACTCAGTATATACATTTCCATAATTACAGTTTGTGAATTTAGAGATGTGTCATCTGAGGACTTTCAGGATTGTTTTCCCCTAAGAATCATTGATTTTCATATGAACCTCGTTCTAGGTGCTCAATCCATTTTTAGAGCCCCTGTCGCATGATCCCCAGTAGAGTTCATGGAACTAAAGATTTAGTAACATGAGTTGTTACAGAAGGGAGTTATTTGACCAAGTGTGTCACTGTGGGAAACGCTAGTTTTATATGTGTGAAGAAGGAAGGCAAAACCTTATGGTTGTGTACTACTTTCAGAGAGTTGAACAAGATCGATATAAAAAACAAATGCCCTATACCTTGAATAAATGATTTATGGGATTAGCTGCCAACAACATAAGTCTTTTCCAGGAATGATTTGAGGTCCAGATATCACACCTAAACCATGCAACCACATTTTATCTTTTGAAGAATACCCAATTATAGTAATTCTTGTAGTTGTTTGCTTTTCTCATCTTCAAAACTTGATACTATCCAATATTGTTTAATCTCCCTAGCATTTGAACCCGATATTTCCTATTAGTGTGATCTTCCATGTGTTTGCAAACCCATTGTTAAATGGGCAATACATTTTTATTCGACCTTATATGGTTGCCAACATTCCAGTGCTCTCGACCTTCACCATTTTTATTTCATGATCATGAGTTGCCGTTCATTCCATTGAGTGTCGATTCACATATCTACCTAACATCTCATTTATTCATAATGATAAGCTCGTATAACTTGTTCTGAATTCATAATGTAATTCAACGTTCATTGGCATGGCTAATTACAATTGTCATAATCCCGTTACTGTCTTTATTTTGAACTTCAACTCCCACACATATGTCTTACATTCTGATAAATAAACTTCCGTATTCTCTATTTAATCTTATTATTGTACTCGAATTGGCTTCATATGAGTAAAGGCATGTTCCTATTGCAGCTTCTTCAATCTATTTATCTATTCATTGGCACTTTGGTGGTCTAATCCATTTATCGATCCATTAGACTTTGCTTGTCCAATCTATTTGTCTATCTATTGCACTTTGCATATCCAATCTATTTATCTATTTATTGCACATTGCTTGTCCCATCTATCTATTGCACTTATCTTGTTACTTGTGGCTATAAAGTCACCTAGTTGAAGCTCCGTTGCTTGTCATCTTGTTTTCAATTCATCAATTAAACCCGAGTATAACCATGCCCTCTTTGTCCTTGGTTGATTATTCATTGGACCCTTTATGATCCATATTTATAAATTACAACTCTTATGGCATTATATTTCAGAATTCATGACACTTATGGTTATATTTATTCTAACCACCCCATGTTAATCCCTCCTTTATAAATCTTTTCTAGTCTCACTGTTTATTTCTTTTATACCTAATGATTGACTTGACTACCAATTCCATCATTGTCATCTCTGGCAATGTTTATTCTAGTGTCTAATTCGGACTTAGAGTAGATCTTACACTAGTCTGATGAGGGAAGATCTTGTGATGCATTAAGCACATCAAATGAGGACTATTTGATAAGGGCATAATCCCAAACACTGCTTAGCGGTATTAGAGTAAGCTAGAAGAAGAATCGAGAATAATGAGACAGTTCCAATACATGCTAAGGTGACACAAGCATTACAGAAGAGTCATATGGTCATTTTGACCAAAGAAGGAGATAATCAAAGTTCAGATGAGATATAAAGTATTCCAAAGGGCTTCTCTAGTCAAGGGTGTCAAGAGACTGGATATCAAAGATAATTAAATCCTCATTACATTGGGCTTTATGAGCCCGTATCAGAGTGCTTATTAGGAAATGTAATGGTTTTCATATTTATTAGTGGTCAAGGCAGAGAACCAATAGAGTAGAGTACCTCCTTTGCAATAACAAGTTTTTCTTTTAAAGATAATATCAATTTTTAACCAAAGTAATCGAGCTAGTGAAGTCACTGACGATCTAAGTACTCGACCGCATGATTAAGCAGCTATGCACTTTGGGCTAATCATACCTTTTTGGAAGGAAGCAGTGAAAACCAACTATCCATACTTGAGGCGACATTGCATACATGATCAAAATCATAAGTTTTGAGGACAAAACCCTTTAACGGGGGAAGGTTGTAATAACCCGACCCTAACCTATATTTATTTATTTAAATCACATTTATTTATTTAATTAATCATGTTTATTCATTTAATTAATCATGGTTATTTATTTAATTTGTCATGGTTATTTGTTTAACCAAATCATGTTTATTAATTCAATTACACCCAATTTATTTATCGAGCGAATTCCATTATGTTATTTAAAATTTTCCACCTTCATATAACATATTTAATCATCCCGATTGGGAGATATTTTATTGGGGTCCCATTTTGCAATTCAAGTTTCATTTATTGTTAATTTTAGTTTCGTTGATTAATTAAATATCAGGTGAATCGATAGTAAGCCTCAATAATTATGGTTTAAGAAATTATTATTATTGTTATTATTATTATTATTATTATTATTATTATTATTATTATTATTATTATTATTATTATTATTATTATTATAATAACATTGCAAAAATTTAATTTCGAGCTATGAAAATTCAATCACATATGGTTTACTTCCCTTCCTGGGCCCAAACCGCGCAAGCTAATCGTAGCCCAACAAGTTTGCATTACTAATGAAGCCAATTACCATGATTTAAACTTAACCATGGTTAGCTAAAAAGTCACTTTAGGGGAGAGTAATATTAGCCAAGTGATGTTGATTATTCTAGCAAGCAAACAGACAAACCCATTTGCCTCTCGTCTCTCTCGCTAGCTGGCCATCTTTCCCCCCTTGTTGTTGCTGCTGTTTTGTAGTATTTTTCGGCCAGTTTTTGGCCAACCCTGGCTGCCTCTGGTTCCCCCCGACATCCTAATACCACTACCCACCGTTCTCTATCATCAAAACCACTAAACATCACCTCCATCTCTACTTTTATCAAGGTTGAAGTGAGTAACCCTAAACTTGTCTCTTTTGATTTTTGGTTTTGATTCTTGTTTTGCTATTTATGGTTGTTGATCATGTTGGATTGACAGAATCAAGGGTTATTTTGACGTTTTTATTGATTGAAATAAGCTTGGAGCATGCTAGGGTTTAAGGGTAATCATGTTCATGCAAGCTTAATGTTAAAATGTTCGATTTTGATTATTTTTTCTTTGATTTGGTCATCTTTTACCTATTGATGTTTATGATGATGTTTTTGGTGATGGAAATGACCAAATCTTGTTTACATGCTGTTAAGGAATGGTTTAAATTGAGGATTTGTGTTTAAAGAGAGGGAAAAGCTAAAATAGTGAATGCTGGAAATTTCAGGAAAACAGGGCAGAATTCAGGATTAAACTGGTAATGATCGGCCCATGGTCAAATTATGATTTTTGGTGGGTAGATATTTCAGTGTGTTATATTTCAAATGGCTTTTGAATTGCCTTAATCCGAGGTCTTTGGAAAAAGTTATAGTTGTTTTGCCAAAACTGTTCAGAATGGGACCAAAACGGACACACTTGTGTTTTATCCCCATTTTGGGAACCCTATTGTGGGAATGATGTTTTGGGTTCTAAATGATAGTTTTTCGGGACTTCTTAATATTTTTCAGATTGGGGTTTTAGGTCTCCATTTGAGATCAAGGGGGAAAGTAATGACTTTTTGAAGTGAACTGACATGCTTTGGTGCAAACTGGGCTGTTATTGCAATTTTTGTGAAACATATACTTGGAGGGAAATTCTGAAAATTATACCATAGATTTTCCAAATTATGTTTGAATTTCTTATAAGATTTCACAAATTCTGCATGAGTATATTGAGTTTGGTGATTTTTGGAAGCATCTTGAGTAATTGTGTAAAAAGTAATAATAAAGATTGAGTGAGATTGATTATGCACTCACTTTGTGTATTTTGGGCTAAGTAAGGTCATTGAAGGAGGAAATAAATATTCATGGACATTCGTGGAGCTTTTAGCTTGATTAATGAGAAAGAAGAAGACAAGAATGCAATTTGGGAGCTTGTTTATAAGCTTTGAATCAATTATGGATTTTACAAAGAAAATACCAAGTTTAGGGAGCTTAATAGCTTCTATTGAGTTCAATGACTCATTTGGGGTGGAATTCTATATCTAATGGATTTATGAATGGAATATGAGAAGTTGGGAGAGTTGTGACTCAGAAACCATATTAATCAGACCAGGTTATTACAGTTTATGCTATTTTGAATCAAGATATATCTCTCTCTTGGCCTCAAACCTTGATTACTTACTCGATTCAGAATGTATCAAATGTACTTATCAAGCCAATCTAGTGTACTAATTGTTATCTTGAACCAAGCTATACATCAGTGAGCCTTAAACCCGTATTAGCAACCTATCTCAGAAAAGGCCATGACCACTCTCTCATTCGTCACCATCAAGGCCTTTCCTTTGTAATCTCATTTATCTCATTGTGGTATATTTTACTTTCATTTACTTTATATCAGATTTAATTACTTTCTTCAATCCAGTTTTGAAGTTATATTGAAATACCCAATTTACTCAATTTCTATTACATGTACTTACTCAATTATGCGAGTAAGGATCATTTACCGACTACACATACCTAGAATGACATTTATGAAACAGAAATTATGGATAAGTGTTATGAGGTTAGAACATATTTATTAAGTCATAAGACTTAAGGTGTATCCATTGCCTGTATCTTCAGAAAGCAGAAGAAGTTTATCAAGTTACAACTTTTAATGCCTTTATCAATAAATTAGCTTATACAGTGATTTGCTATTTAACTTGTGACCCCGTCAGTTATCATCAAGAGGGTGTCAACCCATCATTTACCCGCTCGATTTCAGGTCAACTCTTAATCAAATTGGCAGGTGTACACCTATGTATAGATCATATTATTGCAAGGGGTTCGCATCCATATAATAATGAGCAATTTAGTTTCATATTACTTTTATTTTCATTGTTATTACGAACTAAATGAATTACAAAGGCGGGTACCCATCAACAGTGTTTCTACGATCATTTTATAATACACGAATGCATGTACTAAGTTTTAGCTCACATTTTTCAATTGTTTTTATGTTTTCCATTTTAGGTGATGAAGTATCACATGTTTCTCCATTTAGTAAGCCCTTTTCGAAGTCATTAGATGCTCACAGTGGATTCAGCATAGCATGAATGTTGGTCAACTTGGCTCTATATTCAACATACTTGGGCAGTGTAGAGTGCGAGTTAGCACATGGAATGATTAAATCAATTGAATTGAAGTTGAACTATTATGGACTTTGGTCTTGGAGTGCTTCAGTTTAATAGGTATTGTGATTGTGAATATGAGTCGTAAGATTAAATAATTTCAGTGCGCCTTGTCCTTACCAGGACGGCAGTAGCATTTTGGGGTTGTTACAGAATAGTTTATGAATGGTCTCCCAAAGGCTCATATACTTTCTTAAAGGTTCCTGAAATACCCACGTTGGTAATAATACAAACTGTTTTCTCATATATCAGGAAGGTGTCTTTATTTTCAGGCATAAGATCATAAAATGTGCGATTTATGCTTTGGCTATGTATTCACTTATGAAAGATGCTGAAACACATGGAGTAAAAATTATGTAAGGGACTTTCTTTCACAGAATATGTGCACTTAAGACTTATATGCTCGACAGATCAGAAGGATATAGCCATACTTTACTTGAACTTTCATTCGAACTAGCCTCTTATTGGCCCTTAAAAATCTTTCTTTTTCTTGAAATACTTAAAATGGCGAAATATCGACTGCTTTTCTTACTTATTAGGAAAATACTATGGGCATAAGATCATCATAATGTGCTGGTTGGGTGAGATCTATTCTCAACCCCTAGTGACATTATCGCTCACGCTAAGCTCTTACTCCCGGGATGGCAACTAAATTAGACCTTAACCCTCGTCAGGGTGTCTAGGGTTTCCCACCACTGGGACTTCTCCCTAGGCTAGGGATTCCCCTATATAAGCAGGTTCGCTCCCATGGGATTCCCCCGTTCTAGCGAGTTCACTCTCATCTTATTGTCCCTAAGCACGATATTTTAGCCAATTTAAAGCGTATGGCCGTAGCGGCTAATAAGTTTGCTATCTCTTATAGCGAAATCATTTTTCATACAACACACCCCTTTTCAAAATTCCTTAGGGATTCCCCCGTTCTAGCAGGTTTACTCCCAAAACTTTATTCGTACAGTTAAAAATAGGCCATCATTCGCTAATAGTTATGGTTACTATGATTTCAGACAATGAAAAACCTTCTTTTTCAAAAATTCACCCTCACACGCATAATCATGCTTAATGTCATGAAGGGGAGGGGTTCACACGTAACACATTCAAACACTTCATAATTCAACTAGGCAGAAATTATTCAATGAACCACACATGGCCTCGCAATCCACATGATTGCGGTCAATCACAACCCAGGCTCGCTCCTCATGCGACACCGACCACAAAGAACCTCAAAACTCTCATTAGTTCATCCTCAAGCCATCCAACTACTAACTCGGTTTAAATTTCATAACCATAGCATATCGTCACAAAGAAATGTGTAATAACGACATATGACTTACCAAGCAAGCAACATTCATGCAGCTGCACATTACGGCATATTTAAACATATATAGCACATTAACTTAAATAAGGCCCTTAATGGCCCACAAGGAATAACAAGGCATGAACTAACTTGCATTCATAACTCACGATTAGGGAATAAGCGTTCTCGTTCTATGTCATTTTCAAAAGCAAATCTAGTCACATTAAGGTTTTCAAGCTCATTTAAATTTAACGAACGTCATTGGGTCATTTCAACGTCATTTCAAGCATGAATTAACCAACTTAGCATGCATCGATTTGAGGCATTTCTAGGTCATTCAAAGGCTGTGATTTCAACGTCGTTTCAAGCATGAATTAACCAACTTAGCATGCATCAATTTAAGGCATTCCTAGGTCATTTAATGGCCATTCTCAAACATGAATCAACTAACTTAACATGCATCTATTCGAAGCATTCTCAGGTTATTTTGAAGCCACTTTCAAGCATAAACTAGATAAATTAACATGCATCGATTGGAAACATTCTTAGGCTATTTCGGAGCCACCTTCATGTATGAACTGACTAAATTAACTGGCATCGCTTCGAAGCATTCTTAGGTTATTTGAAAGCCACTTCCAACCATGAATTAACTAAATTAAAATGCATCGACTTAAAGCGTTGTTTACTCACATAATGCCCAAATTTGCTAAATACGAAAACCACACATTCTGGCAATTTAAAGGGCATACTTTCTACCAAACTATGGAGATTGTTCTAACCTAATTTAACCAACATTTTGGGCGTACCAATGAGTCCAATTAGCTTGTGTCGATCTGTGGCATTCTGAGGCATAAAATCACTTCAATTATGAGCGGCTTCAATCAACAGCTATAGATGCATAATCTAAGCTGAATTCAATTGAAATAAAACATGCACAATCACTCCCTTAACCCGACTAATCTTAAACTACCATGCATCATAGCTTGAGGGCTAAATCGTTTTCGAAATTACTAATAATTTAGGAGGGGAGAAACACTCACCTCGATCCAAGCTAGGCACCCAACTCCTGGGCTAATTGGGCAAGTTTGAAGTCGAATTTCAAGCCTCCTAATTCGCAGCCCAACACAGACCCGAATCAGCCCTCCCCAGGCCTAATTCTGTTGCTATTCATGCTATTTCAAGTGGTCGCCGGAATAGGGCTTAGCTACCGTCGGTTCGCCGGCTTGGTCACGCCAGGCATCGACAGCAGATTCCTCGAGCCCCCTCGTTCTCTGTTTATCGTTGTGTTCTAAGCGTGGGATGACCGGCAGGGTGTGACTGCGGCTAGTTTGCCGGTGTGCCGTTGCCGCTACGCCACCCTCGCCTCCCTCTCCATTTCTCTCTCTCTCTCTCTTTCCCTGTCTCTCTCTTTGTGTTAGTTTGTCGGGGAGGGTCGAGAGGAACCCAAATGAACCCCGTTTTCTCTTGTTCTCTATTCACGAGGGCCCCCCTCTTGTTTTTTGTTTTGGTTTGTCTCACTTGCTAAGCCTTGGTCGGTTTGGTCTTGCTAGTCTCGATACTTCCTATTCTAAACCCCAAATTGATAATACGGTTCATTGTCGATTATTCGTTTCCAAATATATCAAGGTTCGATAAATTAAATGAACTAATTTTAGGGTTAACAATCTAGTCGCATTCGAGAAACGACTAAATTAAACTATCGGCATAATTTAATGGCAGAAGTTAGCACGAATCAATTTCAAAATCAATAATAACAATAATAATTCTTTTTAATAAAATTATCATTCACATAAATGCATCACTAATAATTTAACTCATATAGTTACTAAAATACGATTTTATAAGGTAAAAAAGCAATACAATTAGCTTAATGTAAAGCAAAGAATGCGGGTGTTACGTTTTTCCCCCTTAAAAGAATTTCGTCCCTGAAATTCCAAGCTATGTTCAGTTGTACCTAGATGTGCACACACGTGATACGATCTACACAACTCGCACTATTGTCCAAAGGCTTGTTTTACAATAAATTATGCTTGGAATCTCATTCATAAGACATGCATAGAATATGCACAGATAACTTTCCTTCTTTTTCTTGAAAACTCTTTGCTTAGCCTCTTGAGGCTCATATTCTTTTAAAAAGAATCTCCTTCGTAATGACCCTTATAAGCTTTTTCGAATCTTATTCGAATTGGCCTCTTAATGGCCTTTAAAAATCTTTCCTTTTCTTGAAATATTGAAAATGGGGAAATGCCGACTGTTTTTCTTACTTATTAGGAAAATACTCTAGGCATAAGATCATAATAATGTGATGGTTAGGTGAGATCCATTCTCAACCAGTAGTTAGAGTATCGCTCACGCTAAGCACTTACTCCCGAGATGGCAACTAAACTGGACCTTAACCCTTGTCAAGGTCTTTATGGTCTCCCACCACTGGGACTACTCCCTAGGTTAGGGATTGTCCCATACAAGCAGGTTCACTGCCATTCGATTCCCCCGATCTAGCAAGTTCACTCCCATCTTATTGTCCCTAAGCACGATATCTTAGAAAATTTAAAGCATATGGCCATAGCGGCTAATAAGTTTGTTGTCTCTTGCAATGAAATTATTCTTCATACAATGCACTTCCTTTGAAAATTCCTTAGGGATTCCCCCGTTCTAGCAGGTTCACTCCCAAAACTTTATTCGTATAGTTAAAAATAGGCCATCATTCGCTAATAGTTATGGCTACTATTATTTCAAAACATGAAAAACCTTCTTTTTGAAAATTTCACCCTCACACACACAATCAGACATAATGCCATGAAGGGGAGGGGTTCACATGTAACACATTCAAACACTTCATAATTCAACTTGGAAGAAATTATTCAATGAGCTAAACATGGCCTCCCAATCCACACGATTGCGGTCAATCACAACCCAGGCTCCCTCCTCACACGACACCGATCACAAAGAATCTCGAAACTCTCATTAGTTCATCCTCAAGCCATCCAACTACTAACTTGGTTTCAATTTCATAACCATAGCATATCATCTTAAACGTCGTAAAGAAATGTGTAATAGCGATTTATGACTTACCGAGAAAACAACATTCATCTAGCTGCACGTTACGGAATATTTAAACATATATAGCTCATTAACTTAAATAAGGCCTTTAACGACCTGTAAGGAATAACAAAGCATGAACTAACTTGCATTCATAACTCACGATTAGGGAATAAGCGTGCCCATTCTATGTCATTTTCAAAAGCAAATCTAGTCACATTAAGGTTTTCGAGCTCATTTTAATTTAACCAAGGTCATTAGGTCATTTCAACGTCATTTCAAGCATGAATTAACCAACTTAGCATGCTTCGATTTAAGGCATTCCTAGGTCATTCAAAGGCCATTATCAAACATGAATCAACTGACTTAATATGTATCAATTTGAAGCATTCTTAGGTTATTTCGAAGCCACTTTTAAGCATAAACTAGCTAAATTAGCATGCATCGATTGGAAACATTCTTAGGTTATTTCAGAGCAACCTTCAAGTATGAACTGAATAAATTAACAGGCATCGATTCGGAGCATTCTTAGGTTATTTCAAAGCCACTTCCAACCATGAATTAACTAAATTAACATGCATCGACTTAAAGCGTTGTTTACTCACATAATGCCCAAATTTACTAAACATGAAAACTACATGTTTTGTAAATTTAAAGGGCATAATTTTTGCGTAACTAAGGAGATTGTTCTAACCTAATTTAAGCAACATTTTGGGAATAGCGATTAGTCCACTTAGCATGCGTCGATCTGTAGCATTCTGAGGCATAAAATCACTTCAATTCTGCATGGTTTCGATCAGTAGCTATAGATGCATAGTCTAAGCTGAGTTCAATTGAAATAAAACATGCATAATCACTCTCTCAACCCGACTAGTCTTAAACTAGCATGCATCACAACTTGGGGGCTAAATCGTTTTGGAAATTACTAATAATTTAGGAGGCGAGAAACACTCACCTCAATCCAAGCTAAGAACCCAACTCCTGGGCTAATTGGACAAGTTTGAAGTTGAATTTCAAGCCTCCTAATTCGTAGCCTAATAGAGACCCTGAATCAGCCCTCCCCAGGCTTGATTCTGCTATTGTTTATGTTATTTCAGGTGGTCGCCGAAATAGGGCTCAGCCATCGCCGGTTCGTCGGCCTTGGTCGCGCCAGCCACCGGTAGCAGATTGCTTGAACCCCCTCCTTCTCTCTCTATCATCGTAGCCACCACGTGGGATGATCGGCAGGGTGTGACCGCGGCCGGTTTGCCAGTGCACCGCCGCCGCCGTGCCACCTCACCTCCCTCCCCGTCTCTCTCTCTCTGTCTCTCTCTTTGTATTGGTTCGTCGGGGAGGGTCGAGAGGAACCTAGAAGAACCCGCCCTTTTTCTTGTTCTCTATTCGCGAAGAAAAGGCCTGCTCTTTTTCTGTGGCCTTTGTTTTGGTTTGGTCTCACTTGCTAAACCTCGCTCGGTTTGGTCTTATGAGTCCCTATACTTCGTATTTCGAAACCCCAAATTGATAATACGATTCTTCATTGATTGTCCGTTCCAAAATATATCTATGTTTAATTCATTAAACGAACAAATTCTAAGGTTAACAATCTTGTCGCATTCGAGGAACGACTAAATTAAACTATCAGCACAATTTAATGCCACAAATTAGCACAAATCAATTTCAAAATCAATAATAACATTAATAATTCTTTTTAATAAAACTATCGTTCACATAAGCACATCAGCAATAATTTAACTCAGATAATCACTAAAATACGATTTTATAACGTAAAAAGGCAATACAATTGGCTTAACGAAAGGCAAAGAATGCGGGTGTTACATTCTTCCCCACTTAAAAGAATTTCGTCCCCGAAATTCCACGTTAGGTTCAATCGTACCTTAGATGTGCACACACGTAATACGATCTACACAACTCGCACAAAAGTCCAAAGGCTTGTTTTACAATGAATTCAAATAAAAAAGAGGCTTATGGTATCCAGTCTCCTCCTCGCCAATCCTCTTCAAGCTTTTACTCACTCTATTGAGGCGCCGAGGGCAAACGCATAGAGGAGGGGCAAATGAGTTGCTCTGGAAAACCACATTAAGCTTGTTTTAAAAAGGAGCATAAGCCTTCAATTTCCTAAACATTCTCGGCATTATGACTAACAACTCTACGCATATGCATCTATGAGTGAGCATCTAACAGTATGACAAACGTGAAACAATGGATCAAGGTCTTGTACGGGTAGTTTCATTCGAAAGCACGACGTTATCGAAGTATCTTAGAATCAGGTTAGTTAACCAAAGGAATTTGAATTCAAAATAAAAGTAATGGAAACGTCGTGCAGCATCACATAGCATTACTTTGAATGCAAGACACGCCAAGTAAGATCCGAAGCTACGATTACAACAGCGAAAATTAACAATTCAACATCCTTAGGACAAGAAAAGCAGGCAACATCAATCAATCTCACGTACATATGGCATGCATACCGCTAAGGAAAATACAAGGAATTAATAATTTGATAAGCGGACAAGGAACTCGAAAAAGTGTTGTAATTGGGGCATGGGATAGTAGCAAGGAAGGCTCTATGTATCATTGGCACACAAATTATTTAAAGGACGTGGTAAGGTTATCCCTAAGTGAAGATAAGTCTGATACCAAGTTCATACATTAAAGAATGTAATTTCAGCTTAGCTATCGTAGTATTTTACTTTAGGGTGTATGTTTAGAACTGGTTATTTTTTGCTCATGAAGGTGCGCAAATAGAATTCTATTCTCATCGGTTTAAATCTAGACCTCTTTTTATCCTAATTCAGTTATCTAAAGGACACCCCTTAGCAGAACTGGTCATGTCATGCCATATGCTTCAATTAATCATATCGCCAGTCTAATTCCTTACATCAATTGTTCGTATAGCTTCATTATGACCATGAGTGTTTCCCGTACTTTTTTGTTTTACTCGGAATGCTTATAAGCAAACACACAGATGTGTAATATGCAAAGTAACAGCACGAGATTCCAAACGTAATGCACCCATTGATGCAAGGTCAAACACAATAACCATAGTATAGTAAAATAGTAGGGGCAGCAAGCATAATGGTTAACACAGTAGCACTCCATAATCTCTTATGGAAAACCCACAAGCCACATGACACATATAGCATGAAACATAGTACAAGGTATTCTAGTCATAGCACGTCAAGGCATTCAGTTGAGTTATACCAAAGGTTATTTAACTCAGATTCCTTCCTAAGCCTTCTTGTCAAGAATTCAATTATAGGCGTGGCCACAACAGTATGTCATCCAATCAAGCATAGAATACAAGGTAAGATGACAACTCCTAGGGTCGTCGCCTCATGATTTAGGTACATGTGTATGCAGTTATTCAACTATACCACAAGATCAAGGAATTCATGGAATGTAAATAACAACTCAAAGGTCACATCATGCTAGTAATTCCAAGAGTTAAATCATTTGGATAATCAAATCACACCAAGCAACAAATGCATCGTAGCATTCAAGTATTAGATATATCTAGTTACACATATGGACTTATATTCAGAGAACGACTCGAACATCATTGTAAAGCAAATGCAAGTCTTCAGACGCACCAGTAAGGCCTAACTATAGAATTAGATAGGTCTTTAAAGCTAAAGACAAACCTTAACCCACTATTTAGGAAGGGTCTTAACTTTCAAAGCCTCTATGTTCTGAAAGGAGGATGGCTTAACTGCTTCTAGCACTTTCCCTACAAACCATTGAGTGCATCTACTCAATTTATTATCGGGCCCAAGGAGCAAATCATACTTGAGGGGGTAAGAATGAGCTTGGAGTTAAAACATCCTTAGTTGTTTGAGTTCAAACCAAGTGCACTTGGAACCTTTGATTTAAATCACCAAGGTTTATAAGCGAAATAACTTTCGATTGAGCTAAGACTTAACATGTTCACGAGAACACAAGTCACTCGGCCTACACCCTCGTAAACTGTTCATTCTCTCAATCAATGAGCTCAGTCAAGCAGCACATATCTAGCTAGATGCACCCACGTTCACACAAAACCCACATTTGCACACAAAAGCAAGCATGTATCACATCATCGTGATCGCGTTCCTAGATAACTATATGGAATGCAAAGCCTATGGTCGCAAGACCTTGTTCGGATAACATCTTGTGACACCCCCAACCCCTAGGGCCAAGAGCGTTACATTTTTTTAAAATTCTAGTTAATTTCTGGGGCGAAATAGATAGAATTTTGCCTGAAAACTGGCCATTTCCTATTCTAAATGCCTTACAATAAAACCCTGCATTGAATACAAACAAATAGAACTCTAAAATAGGCTCAACGACAACACGCCGAAGTTCATAGCTCTACGGTTCACTCACTCGGAGTACAGGGGTTTACATCCCAAAATGTAACTAACTTTACCTATAAAACAAGACAACCAACTAATCAGATGGTTGGCTCACATGGCAATACAGAGCGATTCCTAAACCAAATGCACTACATGATTTGGAGTACTTATTTACGTACATTCACAAACTAAGGATACATTATATTGCATCATTTAATAGCAAGACCACTTCATTATGGGCACACATGACACCTTTTCAGGCAAGGGGAAACTCCAACTCGGCATAAGTGAATCGACTTCTACCTGTCACAAAAAAAAACCTGGGAAGAAGGGGAAGGAGTAGTGGGGTGAGCAGCCATAAGCTCAATGAGTGTTCCCCGACTCCTTAAAACCAAAACCATGGCAGGCAATAATACTAATAATAGTCACATATCACATATTTATGTATTGTTATCATATTAGGCAATCACAGTCCCCAAGGATGGATTATTACCCATAAACTTCATTTTAGCCGCTCAAACTCATTTCTAGGTCCCTAAATGACCAAATTTCCTTACTGATCAAGCATTCACGCATGCAAATAAGCAAGCCACAGTGGTGGTGTAACACATTCAAATACGCATTTAGAAGGCGTAGTGATTCAAGATTTACTCAATGAATAGTTTATAAATGGTCTCACCAAGGCTCATATACTTTCTTAAAGGTTTCTGAAATACCCACATTGGTAATAATTCAGATTGTTTTCTCATATATTATGAATATGTCTTTACTTTCAGGCATAAGATCATACAGTGCGCGATTTATGCTTTGGCTGTCTATTCACTTATGAAAGATGCTTAAACACATGGAGTAAGGATTATGCTGGGGACTTTCTTTTGCAAAATATGCACACTTAAGACTTATATGCTCGATGCATCACAAGGATATATCCACACTTTACTTGAAATTTCATTCAAACTATGCTTAGAATCTCATTCATAAGACATACATAGAATATACACAGACAGCTTTCCTTCTTTTTTTTTAAAATACTTTGCTTAGCCTCTTGAGGCTCATATTCTTTTAAAACTAATCTTTTTCGTATTGGTCCTCTAATGACCCTTATAACCTTTTAGAGTCTTATTCGAACTTGCCTCTTAATGGCCCTTAAAAATCCTTCTTTTTATTAAAATACTTAAAATGTCGAGTTGTCGACTGGTTTTCTTACTTATTAGGAAAATATTGTGGGCATAAGATCATCATAATGTGCTGGTTGGGTGAGATCTATTCTCAACCACTAGTGAGACTATCGCTCACGCTAAGCTCTTACTCTCGGGATGACAACAAAATTGGACATTAATGATGTATGTCTCAAGGGAAGAAACAACCCAAGCTAACACACATCAAAGGACAACCAAAACTCAAAGATATAACTCAGCCAAGGGTGGCATGGTCGGGCCAATGTGCACGGGTAGGCCATGCCAACTTTCGGTCTACCGAAGCCTGAAAATGCTACTTTACACGGTTTGAAGGCTTTTGATGTTTGCTTTGATTCTATACCCTTTTGTGAAGTTTAGGCCGTGGGGAATAGATGTAAATGGAAGTAAAAGGAGTGGAAGAATGAGGGGATATGAAGGATATGCTAAGTGAAAGAGATTAACTCAATAATTAAGCTAACAACTTCACTTAGAATTCAAGTAGCTCAAACTAGGATAGGATAAACTAAACTCAAAGAATGGATAGAGAAACACCACCAATCTTGAGTCTAAGGCCCTTAATCTTGATTAAGATACAAAATCACCACTTAATCAAGGTTAAGACTCACTTGGACACCACCTTAGTTGGCCTAATTAAGGATAAGCAAGCAAGAGTTTGAAAGAGAGAAAACAAATGCTCTTAAACTGATTTTATCATTCAATGGAGTTATGAACTAGCTATGGCCGTGGGAAGCATTAAGTATGCAGCAAAAATGGCCAATCAAGCAAGCTCACAAGCAAGCACACACCTCCCTTTTCCTTAGTAGTTAGGAAAGGAGTTAGGTGCTTAATTACAACCAATTTGCACTAATACAAATACTAGCAGTACTTAGCTAATCTAATACATTAAATCATGAAGTAAAACTATGTCTAAGCTTATTATACATCAATTAACTTACACTTAAGGCATAATACAACCAGCAAAGGAGGCTTGAAGCATGTGAGCAGCCAAAAAGTAGAGTTCCCCTTTACGGTTAGCCAATGAGAGAAGAGAGACAAGATGTTGCTTCCTTGCTTCCCATTGGTTGAACTTCTTTATGCATCAACCATTCCTAGATAGCCTTGGGACGTGTGCCACGCCTTGGAAAGTGTGTCAATAAACTTGCTAGTGAAAGAGCCGGCCGGTTTGGTGAGAAGAAAATTGGTTTGAGCATGTACTGGCCGGTTTTTTAGACAAAAATTAAACATATCAAAAGTGCTCATCATTTGGGTTTTAAGCATGGGGGGTAACTTTAGGATGTGTATAACCCCCCCCCCCCGGCCTAAGAAATCATGGTTATGATGTGTTTAAGTGGGGTAATCAAGCTTAAACATTAAACCGTGCAAATTGGGAACCAATCTAGCCGGTTTGAGAAAACTCGTTGATCTTCTATCCTCTTGTGTGCATGATTTGAAATCAATGCTTGGACTTGATTGTAGACTTCTTGAGGATTCCAAAAATGCAAAAATTCATGACTTAAGCCACAATGTAGCTTAAGTAATGACAACGACAAAACCGGGGAAATTTTTGTTTGCTAGCCCGTGAACACCTCTCTGATCTGCTTGAACATTTTGAATCAATGCTTGCATTTTGGAGTTTGAATTGGACCTTGAATGAGTTGTTGGACCTTGTTCCTTGTCATTTGTGGTGGGGACTCCATCATCCTCCCCTTGTTGAGAACATTTGATCCTCAAATCAGCAACGTAATCATCATCATGGTAAGCTTGCAAATCAGCTATATTGATTGTGGCTGAAACTCCATAGTCACCTGGCAAATCAAATTTTTAAGCATTGTCATTAATACGTTCAAGTACCTCAAATGGACCATCAGCTCGTGGCATTAGCCTGTTCTTCCTCTTGAATGGAAACCTTTCTTTTCTAAGATGAATTCGCACAAGATCTCCTGGTTGAAATACCACTTGCTTCTAGCTCTTGTTGGTGTGAGTTTGATAGGCTTCATTAGTCTTCTCAATTTTGCTTCTTACCAACTCATGAACCTTCTTGATTTGTTCTACCCTTGCAGTTGCATCTGGATGTGGCTTCTAATCAAAGGATTATGGAATAAGATCAAGTGGACTAAGGGGATCAATTCCATAGACCACCTTGAAGGGAGAAAGACCAGCAGCCTTGCTTGGTGTCCTGTTGTAAGCAAACTCTACATGTGGTAAAATAAAATCCCAAGCTTTCGTATGAGGATTAATTAAAGCTCTTAGGAGACTTCCTAAGGTTCGATTAGTAACCTCAGTTTGCCCATCAGTTTGTGGATGACAAGTAGTACTATATTTCAGCTTAGTACCTAACTTTTTGCACAACGTAATCCAAAAATGACTCAAAAACTTGGTATCTCTATTAGAAACAATAGACCTAAGAATACCATGTAGCCTTGTTACCTCCTTGAAATACAACTCAGCAATATGTGTAGCATCGTTAGTCTTTTTGCATGGTATGAAGTGAGACATCTTAGAAAGCCTATCAACCACAACAAAGATAGAATCCTTGTTTCTTTGGGTTTTAGGAGGTCCAAGAATGAAGTCCATACTTACATCAACCCATGGAGAAATGGGAATAGGTAATGGCGTGTATAATCCTTGAGGTAATGAGTGACTCTTTGCAACTTGACATGTTCCACACCTCTTTAGGATGTCCTGTACATCGCAATCCATACCTGGCCAATAATAATGTTCCCTTAGCATGATAGCAGTCTTGTTCTCACCATAATGTCCAACTAGAGATCCTCCATGAACTTCTCTGATTAGCAACTCTCTTGTATTGTACCTTGGAATACATAGCCGAGTACCCTTGAATATAAAAACCTTCCTGGAAATGAAAATTTCCTTTGGGGTGTTTAGAGCAAGCAACATATAATGCCCCAAAGTCTTTGTCATTGGCATATAAGACCTGTAGATGCTCGAAACCAAGCACACAAGCATCTAGCTTAAATAATAAGAGATACCTCCTGGATAGAGCATCTGCACCTTGATTGAGTTTGCCTGACTTGTGCTTAATAGTGAAGTGATATGATTGTATAAACTCAACCCACTTGGCATGCCTGGAGTTTAACTTGTGCTGGCTTGTATATACTTCAATGCTTCATGGTCAGAATGTAAGATAAACTCACTTGCAATAAGATAATGATTCTAATGCTCTAAACATCTCACATTAGCATAAAACTCTTTATCATAAATGGAGTACTTTCTTCTAGAATCACATAACTTCTCACTAAAGAAGGATAGAGGTTTAGCTTCTTGAGTAAGAACTCCACCAATGCCTACATTAGAGGCATCACATTCAACTTTAAAGACTTTACCAAAGCATGGCAAAGATAAAATCGGTGCTTGAGTAAGTCTAGTCTTGATCTCCTCATAGGCAGATTGAGCTTTTGGATTCCATATAAAGGATGTACCTTTGATAACTTCAGTCATAAGAGCCATAATAGTGCTAAAACCTCGAATAAATCTCCTGTAGAAAGAAGCTAAACCGTGGAAAGCTCTAACATCATAAATACTCTTAGGTATAGGCCAAGAACGAATGGCTTCTATCTTACCTTCATCTACCTTTATACCATCTTCAGTCACAATGTAACCAAGAAATGTAACTTCAGGAGTGAAGAAAGCACACTTCTTAAGGTTAACAAACAACTTCTCACGTTCTAAGACAAGCATAACTTGAGTTAAGTGATCTTGATGTTCATGCTCATTCTTAGAATACACCAAAATGTCATCAAAGTAGACTACCACAAACTTGCCAATATAAGGTCTAAACACTTGGTTCATTAACCTTATGAAAGTGCTAGGTGCATTAGAAAGACAAAAAGGCATTGCCAACCATTCATAGAGTTCACCTTTTGTCTTGAAGGTTGTCTTCCATTCATCACCTTCTCTGATTCTGATTTGGTACTAACCACTTCGAAGATCAATCTTTGAAAACACTTTAGAGTCATGTAACTCATCTAGCATATCTTCAAGTCTTGGTGTGGGATACCTGTACTTGCTAGTAATCTTGTTAATGGCCCTGCTATGAACACACATTCACATTCCACCATCTTTCTTTCGCACCAAAAGAGCTGGAACGACACATGGACTCAAAGACTCTCGAATCAAGCCCTTTTCTTACAATTCTACAACTTGTCTTTGAATCTCATTAGTATCCTTTGGATTCATCCTATATGCAGGCTTGTTAGGTAGGATGGAACCAGGAATAAGATCAATGTGGTGTTGAATATCTCTCTTGGGAGGTAAACCTATGGGGATCTCCTCAGGGAATAAATGATAGAAATTTTCAATGAGTGTTTTGGCAATGGGATGAGTGGGCATCAAATTTTTAGGTTCTTCTTGGATGGTTAGAATCCACTATCTAAAGGCCTTGAACTCATGTTGAGAAGCCTTTAAAACTGACTCACTCACAACTAGTAAATAATCACTGTGTTTGGGCTTATTTTGTGGGGGTATTTCGTGGAGTTTGGATGGGGGTAAAGGGGCTAAGGTGATTTTCTTGCCATCCTTGGTGAAGGAGTAAGTATTTAGGTGGCCATTATGCATAACTCTACAGTCATACAACCATGGTCTTCCTAAAAGCATATGACGTGCATCCATAGGAATAACATCACACCATAACTCATCTTTATAATTCTTTCGAATGGAAAATGAAATCAAACTACGAGAGTTCACCTGAATTCCCTTGCTTTGATTTAGCCACTGGATGTTGTAAGGATGTGGATGAGTCATTGTTTGCAGCCCTAGTTTCTCAATCATGCTTAGAGAAACTACGTTAGCACAACTTCCACCATCAATGATCAAAGAGCATATTTTACCTTGAGTGGTACATCTAATATGGAATGTGTTCTCTCTTTGCTCATCTTTACCTCCTTTCTGATTGCTTAGAACTCTCCTTAGGACTAAGAGTTCACCTTCATCTGCTACTTTAATAACATCTTCTTGAGTTTCTTCAGCTTCTTGGTCAGTTTCAATTTCGTTCTCCTCCTCTTCAAAGTCTTCCTTTATGGTCGTCCATTCAGCTAGGGTGATAACCTTTCTGTTTGGACATTCAGAAGCAATATGACCAAGCCCTTGACATTTGAAGCATCTTCTGTTGCTCATTGGGTTAAGGTTAGATCGAAAAGGGGGTGTTGGAGCTTTTTGAGGTGCCGTGGTTCTTTGTAGATTAGGAGGGAAAGGCATTTGTGGTTTAGGGGATGGATTGGAACTCCACTTGTTAAGGGTTGGTTCCGGTTTGGGGGCCTTGGATTTGAGGGTTTAAAGGTTGGTCTAGCTTTCTTTTGTTGCTCAACCTTGTGAGCTAGCACACAAACCTCATCAAAAGTAGTATAAGCTTGTAATTCAACAACATTAGAATACCTAGGTTCAAGTCCTCCTAAGTATCTAACAATTGTTTGCTAATCAGGTTCTTGAAGATCACATTCAATAACAAGCTTTTCAAACTCTCTAGTGTACTCCTCAACACTTAGATTGCCTTGGTTCAGATTATGAAGTTGTGAATAGCAATCTTGTACATGTGTGGGTGGAAGGAATCTAGCTTTCAACTTGGTTTTCATATTTTCCCAAGTTCGAATTTTAGCCTTACGTTCCCTAACCCTTTTAGCACACTAATTAGTCCACCATAAGGAAGCATACTTACGTAATCTCAATGCCACCAACTTGACTTTCTTGCCTTCTGGAACATCCTTGTATTCGAACACCCTTTCCACTATATGCAACCAATCCAAGAACTCTTCTGGGTTAAGCTTGCCTTCGTACTCAAGAATCTCAACTCTAAAATCGTTAGAGCTGGCTTGTACTCTTGGTTCTGTTCGTGGCCTCCTCCATGGTTCTTCTTCACTTGAAGAATCAAGAGTGTGGCTAAAAACTTGCTCTTGATTTCGTGGTTTAGGATAGGTTGGTTCTTCATTCATCTTCTGCTTTTGCTTGAGAAAAGTACCCAATTGCTTGTGTAGGTACTCATTTTGTGCCCTTAGTTCTTGATTACAACTCTTCAACTCTTGGTTTGAAGAAGTAATCTCATGGTTACTTCTCAAAATAGCATCAAACTTCTCTTCTATGCTTACACTAGCACTCATGTTTGCACTTGGTTTAAGAGAAGAATAAAATCTGATTTGTGTTTGTGAAATGGAGAAGCAAAGAGTTTGGATGCGTGGATTAGATGCCAAGCCAAGGAGAAACTTAGCTCTGATACCAAATATGATGTATGTCTCAAGGGAAGAAGCAACCCACGCTAACACACATCAAAGGACAACCAAAACTCAAAGATATAACTCAGCCAAGGGTGGCAAGGTCGTGCCTATGTGCACGGGTAGGCCGTGCCAACTTTCGGTCTACCGAAGCTTGAAAATGCTACTTTGCACAGTTTCAAGGCTTCTGACGTTTGCTTTGATTCTAGACCCTTTTGTGAAGTTTAGGCCATGGGGAATGGATGTAAATGGAAGTAAAAGAGTGGAAGAATGAGGGGATATGAAGGATATGCTAAGTGAAAGAGATTAACTTAATAATTAAGCTAATAACTTCACTTTGAATTCAAGTAACTCAAACTAGGATAGGATAAACTAAACTCAAAGAATGGATACAGAAACACCACCAATCCTGAGTCTAGGGCCCTTAATCTTGATTAAGATACTGAATCACCACTTAATCAAGGTTAAGACTCACTTGGACACCACCTTAATTGGCCTGATTAAGGATAAGCAAGCAAGAGTTTAAAAGAGAGAAAGCAAATGCTCTCAAACTAATTTTATCATTCAATGGAGTTATGAACTATCTATGGCCATGGGAAGCATTAAGTATGCAGCAAAAATGGCCAATCAAGCAATCACAAGCAAGCGCACACCTCCCTTTTCCTTAGTAGTTAGGAAAGGTGTTAGGTGCTTAATTACAATCGGTTTGTACTAATATACAAATACTAGCAATACTTAGCTAATCTAATACATCAAATCATGAAGTAAAACTATGTCTAAGCTTATTATACAACAATTAGCTTACACTTAAGGCATAATACAATCGGTAAAGGAGGCTTGAAGTGTGTGAGCAGCCGAAAAGTAGAGTTCCCCTTTACGGCTAGCCAATGAGAGAAGAGAGACAAGATGTTGCTTCCTTGCTTCCCATTGGTTGAACTTCTTTATGCATCAACCATTCCTAGCTAGCCTTGGGACGTGTGCCATGCCTTGGAAAGTGCGCCGATAAACTTGATAGTGAAGGAGCCGGCCGGTTTGGTGAGAACAAAACTGGTTTAAGCAAACCGGGTTCAAGCATGTACGGGCTGGTTTTTTAGACAAAAATTGAACGTAGCAAAAGTGATCATGATATGGGTTTTAAGCATGCAGGGGGAACTTTAGGATGTGTATAACCCGCCCTCACCAAGAAATCAAGGTTATGATGTGTTTAAGTGGGGTAGTCAAGCTTGAACATTAAACCGTGCAAATTGGGAACCAATCTAGCCGGTTTGAGAAAACTCGTTGATCTTCTATCCTCTTGTGTGCATGATTTGAAATCAATGCTTGGACTTGATTGTAGACTTCTTGAGGATTCCAAAAATGCAAAAATTCATGACTTAAGCCACAATGTAGCTTAAGTAATGACAAGGACAAAACCGGGGAAATTTTGGTTTGCTAGCCCGTGAACACCTCTCTGATCTGCTTGAACATTTTGAATCAATGCTTGCATTTTGGAGTTTGAATTGGACCTTGAATGAGTTGTTGGACCTTCTTCCTTGTCATTGGTGGTGGGGATTCCATCACTTAACCCTCATCAGGGTCTCTAAGGTTTCCCACCACTTAGACTACTCCCTAGGCTAGGGATTCCCCCGTATAAGCAGGTTCACTCCCATTCGATTCCCTTGTTGTAGCGAGTTCACTCCCATCTTATTGTCTTTAAGCCCGATATCTTTTCCAATTTGAAACATATGGCCATAGCGGCTAATACATTTGTTGTCTCTTACAGTGAAATCATTTTTCATACAACGTACTCCGTTCGAAAATTCCTTAGGGATTCCCCCATTCTGGCAAGTTCAGTCTCAAAACTTTATTCGTATAGTTAAAAATAGGTCATCATTCGCTAATAGTTATGGATACTATTATTTAAAACCATGAAAAACAATCTTTCTCAAAATCTCACCCACACACGCATAATCAACCTTAATGCCCTGAAGGGGAGGGGCTTACAGGTGACACATTCAAACACTTCATAATGCAACTTGGCAGAAATTGTTCAATGAGCAACACATGACCTCGCAATCCGCACGATTGCGATCAATCACAACCCAGACTCCCTCCTCACACAACACCGACCACAAAGAACCTCAAAACTCTTATTAGTGTATCCTCAAGCCATCCAACTACTAACCCGATTTCAATTTCATAACCGTAGCATATCATCATAAATGTCATAAAGAAATGTGTAATAACGATTTATGACTTCCAACAAAAAAACACTCATCCAGCTGCATGTTATGGCACATTTGAACATGTATTGCTCATTAACTTAATTAAGGCCCTTAACGAGCCGAAAGGAACAACGAGGTATGAACTAACTTGCATTCGTAACTCACGATTAGGGAATAAGCATGCCCGTTCTATGTCATTTTCAAAAGCAAATCTAGTCACATTAAGGTTTTCGACCTTATTGTAATTTAACCAAGGACATTGGGTCGTTTCAAGGTCATTTTAAGCATGAATTAACGCAATTAGCATGCATCGACTTAAGGCATTTCCAGGTCATTCAAAGGCCATTATGAAACATGAATCAACTAAATTAATATGCATCAATTTGAAGGATTCTTAGGTTATTTCAAAGCCACTTTCAAGCATAAAGTAGCTAAATTAACATGCATCAATTGGAAACATTCTTAGGTTATTTTAGAGCCACCTTCAAGGATGAACTGACTAAATTAACAGGCATCGATTCGAAGCATTCTTAGGTCATTTTGAAGCCACTTCTAACCATGAATTAACTAAATTAACATGAATCGACTTGAATCGTTGTTTACTCACATAATGCCCAAATTTGCTAAACATGAAAACTACACGTTCTGTCAATTTAAAGGGCATACTTTCTGCCCAAATAAGGAGATTCTTTTTGGGCATAACAATCAGTCTAATTGGCATGCATTGAGCTGTGGCATTCTGAGGCACCAAATCACTTCAATTCTGAGCGGTTTCAGTCGACAGCTATACATGCATAATCTAAGTTGAATTCAATTAAAATAAATAATGCATAGTCACTCCTTTAACTCAATTAATCTTAAACTAGCATGCATCACAACTTGTGCGCTAAATCGTTTTCGACATTACTAATAATTTAGGAGGTGAGAAACACCCACCTCGATCCAAGCCAAGGACCCAACTCTTGGGCTAATTGGGTAAGTTTGAAGTCAAATTTCAAGCCTCCTAATTCGCTTCCTAACACAGACCTTGAATCAGTCCACCCCCATTCTCTCTCTATCATTGTGGTCGTTGCGTTGGATGACCGGCAGGGTGTGATCGTCGCCGGTTCTCGGCGTGTCGTTGCTACCGCGCCACCCTGACCTCACTCTCCCCCCCTCTCTCTCTATTTCTCTCTTTGTGTTGGTTTGCCAGGGACGGTCGAGAGGAACCCAGAAGAGCCCTCCTTTCTCTTGTTTTGTGTTCGCGAAGAAGGGGGGCCTTAGCCACCCTCTTTTTTTTTGTTTTTGTTTTGGTTTATTCTCACTTGCTAAACCTAGCTCAGTTTGGTCTTGTTAGCCTTCATACTTCGTATTCTAAACCTCAAATTTATAATACAATTCTTCATCGATTGTTCGTTCCCAAATATATCAAGGTTCGATTCATTAAACGAACTAATTCTAAGGATAACAATCTCATTGCATTTGAGAAACAACTAATTAAACTATCCGCACAATGTAATGGCATAAATTAGCACGAATCAATTTCGAAATCAATAATAATGATAATAATTCTTTTTCATAAAATTATCATTCACATAAGCACATCGGTAATAATTTAACTCATATATTTACTAAAATACGCTTTTACAATGTAAAAAGGCAATACAATTAGCTTAACAAAAAGCAAAGAATGCAGGTGGTACATTCTTCCTCATAAGAATTTTGTCCCCAAAATTCCAACGTATGTTCAGTCGTACCTAAGATTTGCACACACGTGATACGATCTACACAACTAGCACTAAAGTCCAAAGGCTTGCATTACAATGAATTCAAATCGAAAAAGAACCTTATGGTGTTCAGTCTCCTCCTAGCCAATCCTCTTCAACCATTTACTCACTCTATTTAGGCACAGGGGGCAAATGCATAGAAGAGGGGCAAATGAGTTAGCGTGGAAAACCATAATAAGCTTGTTTTAAAAAGGAACACAAGCCTTCAATTTCCTAGACATTATCAACATCATGACTAACAACTCTATGCATATGCATCTATGAGTGGGGATCTAATGGTATGACAAATGGGACAAAATTGATCAAGGTCTTGTACTGGTAGTTTCATTCGAAAGCACGACGTAATCAAAGTATCTTAGAACTAGGTTAATTAACCAAACGAATTTGAATTCAACATAAAAGTAATGGAAACATCGTGCAGCATCACATAACATCACTTTAAACATAAGACACTCCAAGTAAGATCTGAAGCTACGATTGAATCAGGGAAAATTAACAATTCAATATCCTTAGGACAAGAAAGGTAGGCAACATCAATCAATCTCACATACATATGGCTTGCATATCGCTAAGCAAAATACACAGAATTAATAATATGACAAGTGGGTAAGCAACTAGAAAAAATGTTGTAATTGGGGCATGGGATAGCAGCAGGGAAGGCTCTATGTATCATTGGCACAAGAATTTTTTAAAGGACGTGGTAAGGTCATCCTCGGGTGAAGATAAGTATGATACTAAGTTCATAAATTAAAGAATGTAATTTTAGCTTAGCCATCATAGTATTTTACCTTAGCGTCTCGGTTTAAAACTGGTTATTTATGGCTCATGAACATATGCAAATACAATGCTATGCTTATCGGTCTAAATCTATACCTCTTTTTATCTTAATTTGGTTATCAATAGGACACAGCTCAGCACAACTGGTCATGTCATGCCATACACTTCAATTAATCAAATCACCAGTCATATTCCACACATCAATTGTTCGTATGGCTTCATTATGGCCATGAGTGTTTCCAGTACTTTTGTGTTTTACTCGAAATGCTTATAAGCAAGCACACACATGTCCAATATACAAAGTGACAACACTATATTCCAAACATAATGCACCCATTGATGCAAGGTTAAACACAATAACCACATTATAGTAAAATAGTAGGTGCAGCAAGCATAATGGTTAACACAGTACCACTCTAGAATCTCTTATGGAAAACCCACAAGGTACGTGACACATATAGCATGAAACATAGTACAAGGTGTCCTAGTCATATCACATCAAGGGATTCAGTTGAGTTATACCAAAGGATATGTAACTCACATTCATTCCTAAGCCTTCTTGTCAAGAATTCAATTATAGGCATGGATACACTGATATGTCGTCCAATCAAGCATAGAATACAAGGTAAGGTGACAACTCTTACGGTCATCCCCTAATGATTTAGATACATGTGTATGTAGTTATTCAACTATATCATGAGATCAAGGAGTTCATGGAATGTAAATAACGACTCAAAGGTCTCATCATGATATGAATTTCATGGGTTAAATCATTTGGACAATCAAGTCACATCAAGCAATGAATGCATCTTGGCATTCAAGTATTAGACATATCTTGTTACACATAGGGACTTATGTTCAGCGAACGGCTCAAACATCATTGTAAAGCAAATACAAGTCTTAAGATGCAACAGTAAGGCCTAACTATGGAATTAGGAAGGTCTTTAATGTGAAAGACAAAAATAACTCACTATTTAGAAAGGGTATTAACTTTCGAAGCCACTATGTTCTAAAAGGAGGATGGCTTAACTACTCCTAGCTCTTTCTCTACCAACCATTGAGTGTGTCTACTTACTTTATTATTGGGCTCGAGGAGCAAGTCGTACATAAGGGGCAAGAATGAGCTTGGAGTTAAAACATCCATAATTGTTTGAGCTCAAACCAAGTGCACTTGGAACCTTTGACTCAAATTGCCAAGGTTTTTAAGGCAAACAACTTTCGATTGAACTAACACTTAACTAGTTCACTAGAATACAAGTCACTCACCTTGCACCCTGGTAAACAGTTCATTCTCTCAATTAATGGGCTCACTCAAGCAGCACATATCTAGCTAGACGCACGTACGTTCACACAAAACCCAGATTTGCACACAAAAGCAAGCATATATCACACCATCATGAATGTGTTCCTAGATATCTATATGGAATGCAAGACTCAGGTTGCGGCCTATTGTCGTAAGACCTTACTCTGATGCCATCTTTTAGCACCCCCAACCCCTAGGGCTAGGAGTGTTACGTTTTACTTTTATGCTACTTAATTTCTGGGGCAAAATGGACAGAATTTTGCATGAAAACTGGCCATTCCCCATGTTAAAAGGCTTACAATAAAACTCAGCATTGAATAGAAACAAATAAAACTCTAAAATAAACTCAATGGCTACACGACGGAGTTCACAACTCCACGGCACACTTACCAGGAGTGCAGGTGTTTACATCCTAAAATGCAACTAACTTTAGCTATAAAAAAAAAAGACAACCGACAAATCAGATGGTTGGCTCACATGGCCATACAGAGCGGCTCCTAAACAAAATGCACTGTATGAACTAGAGTACTTGTTTACATACATTCAGAAACTAAGGATACATTGTATTACATGATTTAAAAGCAAGAACACATTATTATGGGCACACATGACGCCTTTTCAAGCAAGGGTGAACTCTAACTCGGCATAAGTGAATCAACTTCTACCTGTCACAAAGAAAAGCTAGGAAAAAGGGGAAATAGTAGTGGGATGAGCAAGCACACGGTCAGTGAGTATTCCTCGACTCCTTAAAACCAAAACTGTTACAGGCAATAATACCAATAATAGTCACATATCACATATTTATGTATTACTATCATATTAGGCAATCATAGCCCAAGTATGGATTATTACCCATAAACTTTATTCTAGCCACTCCAACTCATTTCTAGGTCCCTAAATGACCAAATTTCCTTACTAGTCAAGCATTCAGCCATGTAAATAAAAAAGCCACAGGGGCAATGTAATGCATTCCAATACGCATTTAAAGTTGTAGTGATTCAAGATTTACTCAAAGAATAGGTTATAAATGGTCTCTCCTAGGCTCATATACTTTCTTTAAGGTTCCTAAAATACCCACATTGGTAATAATTTAGACTATTTTCTCATATATCAGCAAGATGTCATTATTTTCAGGCATAAGATCATGCAATGTACGATTTATGCTTTGGTTGTCCATTCACTTATGAGAGACACTTAAACACATGGAGCAAGGATTATGCAAGGGACATGCTTTCATAAAATATGCACACTTAAGACTCATACACTCGACGCATTAGAAGGATATAGCCATACTTTACTTGAAATTTCATTCAGACTTTGCTTGGAATCTCAAAATAAGTTTGCTGTCTCTTACAACCAAATCATTTTTCATACAACGCACTCCTTTTGAAAGTTCTGTAGGGATTTCCCCGTTCTAACAGGTTGACTCCCAAAACTTTATTCGTATAGCTAAAAATAGGCCATCATTCACTAATAGTTATCGCTACTATTATTTAAAACCACGAAAAACCTTCTTTTTCAAAATTTCACCCTCACATGCATAATCAAGCTTAATCCCTTGAAGGGGAGGGGTTCACACATAACACATTCACACACTTCCTAATTCAACTTGACAAAAATTGTTCAATGAGCCACACATGGCCTTGCAATCCACACGATTGTCGTAAATCACAACCCAGACTCTCTTCTCTGACAACACCGTCCGCAAAGAACCACAATACTCTCATTAGTTCATCCTCACGCCATCCAACTACTAACTTGGTTTCAATTTCATAACCATAGGATATGGTTGTAAGCGTCATAATGAAATTTGAAACAACGATTTATGACTTACCGAGCAAACAACATTAATCCAGCCGCAGATTACAGCATACTTTAACTTATATAGCTCATTAACTTAAATAAGGCCCTTAATGGCCTGAAAGGAACTACAATGCATGAACTAACTTGCATTCATAACTCACGATTACGGAATAAGCATGCCCATTCTCTGTCATTTTCAAAAGCAAATCTAGTCACATTAAGGTTTTCGAGCTTATTTTAATTTAACCAAGGTCATTGGGCCGTTTCAAGGTCATTTCAAACATGAATTAACCAACTTAGCATACATCAATTTAAGGCATTCCTAGGTCATTCAAAAGGCCATTCTCGAACATGAATAAACTGATTTACTATGCATTGATTTGAAGCATTCTTAGGTTAGTTCGAAGCCACTTTCAAGCATAAACTAGCTAAGTTGACATGCATCGATTGGAAACATTCTTAGGTTATTTCAGAGCCACTTTCAAGTATGAACTGACTAAATTAACATGCATCGATTCAAAGCATTCTTAGGTTATTTCGAAGCCACTTCCAGCTACGAATTAACTAAATTAACATCCATCGACTTAAAGCGTTGTTTACTCATATAATGCTCAAATTTGCTAAACATGAAAACTGCACGTTCTGACAATTTAAAGGGCATACTTTTTGCCCAACTAAGGAGATTGTTCTAACCTAATTTAAGCAACATTTTGGGCATAGCAATCAGTCCAATTAGCATGCGCCGATCTGTGGCATTTTGAGGTAGAAAATGACTTCAATTCTGAGCGGTTTTGGTCAGCAACTATATACATGCATAATCTAAGCTGAATTCAATTGAAATAAAACATGCATAATTACTCCCTTAACCGGACTAATCGTAAACTAGCATGCATCACAACTTGAGGGCTAAATCGTTCTCGAAATTACTGATAATTTAGGGGGCGAGAAACACCCACCTCGATCCAAGCTAAGGACCCAACGCCTGGGCTAATTAGGCAAGTTTGAAGTCCAATTTCAAGGCTCCTAATTCACTGCCTGACACAGACCCCAATTTTGCTGCTTTTCATGTTGTTTCAAGTAGTGACCGGAATAGGGCTCAACCCCTGCCAGTTCGCAGACAGCAGATTGCTCGAACCCCCTCCTTCTCTGTCTATCATTGTGGTCGCCGCGTGGGATGACTAGCAGCGTGTAACCGCGACCGGTTCGTCGGTGTGTTGTCGCCGCCGCGCCACCCTCTTTTCCCTCTCCCCCTCTCTCTCTCTTTCTTTCTCCGTCTCTCTCTTTGTGTTGGTTTGCCGGGAAGGGTCTAGAGGAACCCAAAATAACCCCCCTTTCTCTTGTTCTCTGTTTGCGAAGAAAGCCCCCCTATTTTATTTTATTTTTGTTTTGGTTTGGTCTCACTTGCTAAACCTAGCTCCATTTGGTCCAGTTAGTCTCGATACTTCGTATTCTAAACCCCCAATTGATAATACGATTCTTCATCAATTGTTCATTCCCAAATATAACAAGGTTCGATTCCTTAAATGAACTAATTCTAAGGTTAACAATCTAGTCGCGTTCAAGAAGCGACTAAATTAAACTATCGGCACAATTTAATGGCACAAATTAGCACGAATCAATTTCAAAATCAATAATAACAAAAATAATTCTTTTCAATGAAATTATCATTCACATAAGGACATCAGTAATAATTTAACGCATATAGTTACTAAAACACGATTTTATAACGTAAAAAGGCAACGCAATTAACTTAACGAAAAGCAAAGAATGCGGGTGTCACATTCTTCCCCCCTTAAAAGAATTTCGTCCCCAAAATTTCAAGCTATGTTCAGTCGTACCTAAGATGTGGACACACGTGATACGATCTACACAACTCGCACTAAAGTCCAAAGGCTTGTTTTACAATGAGTTCAAATCGAAAAAGAGGCTTATGGCATCTAGTCTCCTCTTCACCAATCCTGTTCAAGCATCTACTCACTCTATTTAGGCGCCGTGGGCAAACGCATAGACGAGGGGCAAATGGGTTGGCGTGGAAAACCATATTAGCTTGTTTTGAAAAGGAACACTGGGCTTCAATTTCCTAGACATTATCGACATTATGGCTAACAACTCTATGCATATGCGTCTATGACTGGGCATCTAATGGTATGACAAATGGGACAAATTCGATCAAGGTCTTGAACGGGTAGTTTCATTCGAAAGCACGACGTAATCGAAGTACCTTAGAACCAAGTTAATTAACCAAAGGAATTTGAGTTCAACATAAAGGTAATGGAAACGTCGTGCAGCATCAGTGAGCATCACTTTAAACGCAAGACACTCCAAGTAAGATCCGAAGCTATGATTAAAACAGGGAAAATTAACAATTCAATATCCTTAGGACATGAAAGGTAGGTAACATCAATCAATCTCACATACATATGACATGCATACTGCTAAGGAAAATACATAGAATTAATAATTTCATAAGCGGATAAGCAACTCAGAAAAATGTTGTAACTGGGGCACGGGATGGTAGCAAGGAGGCTCTATGTATCATTGGCACACGAATTATTTAAAGGACGGGGTAAGGTTGACCCCGGGTAAAGATAAGTCTTATACAAAGTTCATATATTAAAGAACGTAATTTTACCTTATCTATCATAGTAATTTACCTTAGAGTCTTTGTTTAGAACTACTTATTTCTGGCTCTTGAAGATATGTAAATAGAATGCTATGCTCATCGATTTAAATCTAGATCTCTTTTTATCCTAATTTGGTTATCTAAAGGACACACCTCAGCACAATTGGTCATATAATGCCATACACTTCAATTAATCATATCACCAGTCCTATTCCACACATCAGTTGTTCGTATAGCTTCATTATGACCATGAGTGTTTCCAGTACTTTTGTGTTTCACTCGAAATGCTTATAAGCAAGCACACATATGAGTAATATGCAAAGTAATAGCACTATATTCCAAACGTAATGCACCCATTGATGCAAGGTCAAACACAATAACCACAGTATAGTAAAATAGTAGGGGCAGCAAGAATAATGGTTAACACAGTACCACTCTAGAATCTCTTATGGAAAACCCACGAGGTACGTGACACGTATACCATGAAACATTGCACAAGGTATCCTAGTCATATCACGTTAAGGGGTTCAGTTGAGTTATACCAAAGGACATTTAACTCACATTCATTCCTAAGCCTTCTTGTCAAGAATTCAATTATAGGCATGGGTACACCGATATGTCATCAAATCAAGCATAGAATACAGGGTAAGCTGACAACTCCTATGGTCGTCGCCTGATGATTTAGGTACATGTGTGTGTGGTTATTCAATTATATCATGAGATCAAGGAATTCACGGAATGTAAATAACGACTCAAAGGTCACATCATGCTACGAATTGCAAGGGTTAAATCATTTGGATAATCAAGTCACATCAAGCAACGAATGCATCTTAGCATTCAAGTATTAGACATATCTAGTTATAGATAGGGACTTATGCTCAGCGAACGGCTCGAATGTCATTGTAAAGCAAATGCAAGTCTTTAGACGCAACAGTAGGGCCTAACTATGGAATTAAAAAGGTCTTTAGTGCGAAAGACAAATGTTAACTCACTATTTAGAAGGGTTTTAACTTTCAAATCCTCTATGTTCTAAAAGGAGGATGGCTTAACTGATTCTAGCACTTTCCCTACCAACCATTGAGTGCGTCTACTTACTTTATTATTGTGCCAAAGGAGTAAATCGTACTTAAGGGGCAACAATGAGCTTGGAGTTAAAACATCCTTAGTTGTTTGAGCTCAAACCAAGTGCACTTGGAACCTTTGATTCAAATCGGCAAGGTGTATAAGGCAAACAACATTCGATTGAACTAACACTTAACTTGTTCACGATAATACAACTCACTCGGCCTGCACCCTAGTGAACGGTTCATTCTTTCAATCAATGAGCTCACTCAAGCAGCACATATCTAGCTAGACGCACCCACGTTCACACAAAACCCACATTTGCACACAAAAGCAAGCGTATATCACATCATCGTGAACGCGTTCCTAGATAACCCTGTGGAATACAGGACTTAGGTTGCGGCCGATGGTCGTAGGACCTTGCCCTGATACCATCTTGTAACAACCCCAACCCTTAGGGCCAGAAGTGCTACGTTTTTCTTAAATCCTATGTAATTTTGGGGCAAAACGGACATAATTTTGCCTGAACAATGGTCATTCCCCATGCTAAAAGCCTTAAAATAAAACCCTCCATTGAATGGAAACAAATAGAACTCTAAAATAAGCTCAACGGCTACACATCGGAGTTTACAGCTCTACGGGTCACTCACCCGGAGTGTAGGGATTTGCATCTCAAAATGTAAATAACTTTAACTAAAAAAAAAAAGACAACCGACTAATTAGATGGTTGACTCACATGGCTATACAAAGCGACTCCTGAACAAAATGCACTGCATGAACTTGAGTGCTTGTTTACATACATTCACAAACTAAGGATACATTGTATTACATCATTTAAAAGCAAGACTACTTCATTATGGGCACACATGACACCTTTTCAAGCAAGGGTAAACTCCAACTCAGCATAAGTGAATCAACTTCTACTTGCCACAAAGAAAACCTAGGAAAAAGGGGGAAAGAGTAGTGGGATGAGCAACCACACACCCAGTGAGTATTCCTCGACTCCTTAAAACCTAAATCGTTGCAGGCACTAATACCAATAATACTCACATATCACGTATTGATGTATTACTGGCATATTAGGGAATCATAGTCCCCAACTACGGATTATTTCCTATAAACTTCATTCTAGCCACTCAAACTCATTTCTAGGTCCCTAAATGACCAAATTTCCTTACTAATCAAGCATTCAGCCGTGTAAATAAGCAAGCCACAGGGGCAGTGTAATGCATTCCAATAAGCATTTAGAAGCCGTAGTGATTCAAGATTTACTCAAAGAATAGTTTATAAATGGTCTCTCCAAGGTTCATATACTTTCTTTAAGGTTCCTGAAATACCCACATTGGTAATAATTCAGACTGTTTTCTCATATATTAGGAAGATGTCGTTATTTTCAGGCATAAGATCATGCAATGTACGATTTATGCTTTTGTTGTCCATTCACTTATGAGAGACGCTTAAACACATGGAGCAAGGATTATGCAAGGGACATGCTTTCATAGAATGTGCACACTTAAGACTGATATGCTCGACGCATCAGAAGGATATAGCCATACATTATTTTAAATTTCATTCAAACTATGCTTGGAATCTCATTCAAAAGACATGCACAAAATATGCATAGACAACTTTCCTTCTTTTTCTTGAAAACACTTTGCTTAGCCTCTTAGGGCTCATATTCTTTTAAAAAGAATCTCTTTCGTATTGGTCCTCCAATATGCCTTATAAGCTTTTCGAATCTTATTCGAACTAGCCTCTAAATGGCCCTAAAAAATCCTTCTTTTTCCTGAAATCCTTAAAGTGACGAAATACCGACTGCTTTTCATACTTATTAGGAAAATGCTGTGGGCATAAGATCATCATAATGTGTTGGTTGGGTGAGATATATTCTCAACCCCTAGCAAGACTATCCCTCACGCTAAGTTCTTCCTCCCGGGATGGCAACTAAATCGAACCTTAACTCTCGTCAGGATCTCTAGGGTTTACCACCACCAGGACTACTCCCTAGCCTAGGGATTCCCCCGTACGAGCAAGTTCCCTCCCACGAGATTCCCCCATTCTAGCGAGTTCACTCCCACCTTATTGTCCCTAAGCAATATATCTTATCCAATTTAAAGCGTATAGCCATAGCGGCAAATAAGTTTGTTGTCTCTTATAGCGAAATCATTCTTCATACAACGCACTTTTTTTGAAAATAGGCCATCATTCGCTAATAGCTATCGCTACTATTATTTAAAACCACGAAAAACCTTCTTTTTCAAAATTTCACCCTCACATGCATAATCATGCTTAATGCCATGAAGGGGAGGGGTTCACACGTAAAACAGTGAAATACTTCGCAATTCAACTTGGAAAAAATTGTTTAATGAGCCACACATGGCCTCGCGACCCACACAATTGCAGTCAATCACAACCCAGGCTCCCTGCTCACACGACACCGACCAAAAAGATCCTCAAAACTCTCAGTAGCTTATCCTCAAGCCATCGAACTACTAACTCGATTTAAACTTCATTACCATAGCATATCGTCGTAAACGTCATAAAGAAATGTGTAATAGCGATTTATGACTTACCAAGCAAACAACATTCATTACGACATACTTTAACATATATAGCTCATTAACTTAAATAAGGCCCTTAAAGGCCCAAAAGGAACAACAACGCATGAACTAACTTGCATTCATAACTCACGATTACGGAATAAGCATGCCCGTTCTATGTCATTTTCAAAAGCAAATCTAGTTACATTAAGGTTTTCGAGCTTATTTTAATTTAACCAAGGTCATTTGGTCATTTCAAGGTCATTTCAAACATGAATTAACCAACTTAGCATGCTTCAATTTAAGGCATTCCTAGGTCATTCAAAAGGCCATTCTCGAACATGAATCAACTGATTTAATATGCATTGATTTGAAGCATTCATAGGTTATTTCGAAGCCACTTTCAAGCATAAACTAGCTAAATTAACATGTATCGATTGGAAACATTCTTAGGTTATTTCAAATCCAACATCAAGTATGAACTGACTACATTAACAGGAATCGATTCAAAGAATTCTTATGTTATTTTGAAGCCACTTCCAACCATGAATTAAGTAAATTAACAGGCATCGACTTGAAGCGTTGTTTACTCACATAATGCCCAAATTTGCTAAACACGAAAACTGCACGTTCTATAAATTTGAAGGGCATAATTTCTGCCCAACTAAGGAGATTGTTCTAACCTAATTCAAGCAACATTTGGGCATAGCAATCATTCCAATTAGCATTCGTTGATCTATGGCATTCTGAGGCATAAAATCACTTCAATTCTGAGCGGTTTCGGTCAGCAGCTATACATGCATAATCTAAGCTGAATTCAATTCAAATAAAACTTACGTAATTACCCCCTTAACCGTACTAATCATAAACTAGCTTGCATCACAACTTGAGGGCTAAATCGTTTTCGAAATCACTAATAATTTAGGAGGCGAGAAACACCCACCTCAGTCCATGCAAAGGACCCAACACCTGCGCTTATTGGGCAAGTTTGAAGCAAATTTCAAGGCTCCTAATTCGCTACCTAACACAGACCCTGATTCACTACACTCCAGGCCTGGTTTTCATGTTATTTCAGGCGGTGACCGGAATAGGGGTCAACCTCCGCCAGTTTGCCGGCCTTGGTCGCGCCAGCCGCCGACAACAGATTGCTCGAACCCCCTTCTTCTCTGTCCATCATTGTGGTCGCCGCATGGGATGACCAGCAAGGTGTGACCGCGACCGGTTCATCGGTGTGTCGTCACCGCCGGGCCACCCTCATCTCACTCTCGCTCTCTCTCTCTCTCTCTTTCTCTGTCTCTCTCTTTGTGTTGGTTTGTCGGGGAGGGTCGAGAGGAACCCAGAATAACCCCCGTTCTTCTTGTTCCCTGTTCGCGAAGAAAGGCCCCCTCTTCTTTTTCTTTTTTATGGTTTGGTCTCACTTTCTAAACCTAGCTCCATTTGGTCTTATTAGTCTCGATATTTCGTATTCTAAACCCCAAATTGATAAAACGATTCTTCGTTAATTGTTCGTTCGCAAATATATCCAGGTTCAATTCATTAAATGAACTAATTCTAAGGTTAACAATCTAGTCGCATTCGAGAAACGACTAAATTAAACGATGGACACAATTTAATGGCACAAATTAGCCCAAATCAATTTCAAAATCAATAATGACAATAATAATTCTTTTTAATAAAATTATCATTCACATAAGCCATCACTAATAAATTAACTCATATAGTTACTAAAATACGATTTTTATAACATAAAAAGGCAATGCAATTAGCTTAACGAAAAGCAGAGAATGCGGGTGTCACATTGTTTCCACCTTAAAAGAATTTCATCCCCGAAATTCCAATCTATGTTCAGTCGTACCTCAAATGTGGGCACACGTGATACGATCTACACAACTCGCACTAAAGTCCAAAGGCTTGTTTTACAATGACTTCAAATCAAAAAAGAGGCTTATGGCATCTAGTCTCCTCCTCGCCAATCCTCTTTCAGCATCTACTTACTCTATTTAGGCACTGGGAGCAAACGCATAAAAGAGGCACAGATGGGTTGGCATGGTAAATCATATTAAGCTTGCTTTGAAAAGGAACACTAGGCTTCAATTTCCTAGACATTATCGGCATTATGACTAACAACTCTATGCATATGCATCTATGACTGGGCATCTAATGGTATGACAAATGGGACAAAATCGATCAAGGTCTTGTACGGATAATTTCATTCGAAAGCACGACGTAATCGAAGTACCTTAGAACCAAGTTAGTTAACCAAAGGAATCCGAATTCAACATAAAACAAATGGAAACGTGTGCAGCGTCACAGAGCATCACTTTAAACGCAACACACTCCAAGTAAAATCCGAAGCTACGATTACATCAGGGAAAATTAACAATTCAATATCCTTAGGACAAGAAAGGTACGCAACATCAATCAATCTCACATACATATGGCATGCATACTGCTAAGGAAAATACATAGAATTAATAATTTCATAAGCGGATAAGCAACTCAGAAAAATGTTGTAATTGGGGCACAACATAGTAGCATGGAAGCCTCTATATATCATTGGCACACAAATTATTTAAAGGACGTGGGAAGGCTGTCCCCGGGTGAAGATAAGTCTGATACCAAGTTCATACATTAAAGAATGTAATTTGAGCTTATCTATCATAGTAATTTACCTTAGGGTCTTTGATTAGAACTAGTTAATTTTGGCTCTTGAAGATATGTAAATGGAATGCTATGCTCATCGATTTAAATCTAGATCTCTTTTTACCGTAATTTGGTTATCTAAAGGACATACCTCAGCACAATTGGTCATATAATGCCATACACTTGAGTTAATCATATCACCAGTCCTATTCCACACATCAGTTGTTCGTATAGCTTCATTATGACCATGAGTGCTTCCAGTACTTTTGTGTTTCACTCGAAATGCTTATAAGCAAGCACACATGTGTGTAATATGCAAAGTAATAGCACTATATTCCAAACGTAATGCACCCATTGATGCAAGGTCAAACACAATAACCACAGTATAGTAAAATAGTAGGGGCAGCAAGAATAATGGTTAACACAGTACCACTCTAGAATCTCTTATGGAAAACCCACAAGGTACGTGACACGTATACCATGAAACATAGCACAAGGTATCCTAGTCATATCACGTTAAGGGGTTCAGTTGAGTTATACCAAAGGACATTTAACTCACATTCATTCCTAAGCCTTCTTGTCAAGAATTCAATTATAGGCATAGGTACACCGATATGTCATCCAATCAAGCATAGAATACAAGGTAAGCTGACAACTCCTATGGTCCTTGCCTGATGATTTAGGTACATGTGTGTGTGGTTATTCAACTATATCATGAGATCAAGGAATTCATGGAATGTAAATAATGACTCAAAGGTCACATCAAGCTACAAACTGCAAGGGTTGAATTATTTGGATAATCAAGTCACATCAAGCAACGAATGCATCTTGTCATTCAAGTATTAGATACATCTAGTTACACATAGGGACTTATGTTCAGCGAACAGCTCAAACATCATTGTAAAGCAAATGCAAGTCTTCAGAGACAACAGTAAGGCCTAACTATGGAATTAGAAAGGTCTTTAACACGAAAGACAAACCTGAACTCACTATTTAGGAAGGGTATTAACTTTCGAAGCCTCTATGTTCTAAAAGGAGGATGGCTTAATTGCCTCTAGCTCCTTCCCTACCAACCATTGAGTGCGTCTACTTACTTTATTATTGTGCCAAAGGAGTAAATCGTACTTAAGGGGCAAGGATGAGCTCCTAGTTAAAACATCCTTAGTTGTTTGAGCTCAAACCAAGTGCACTTGGAACCTTTGATTCAAATTGCCAAGGTGTATAAGGCAAACAACTTTCAATTGAACCAACACTTAACTTGTTTGTGAGAATACAAGTCACTCGGCCTGCACCCTACTAAACGATTCATTCTCTTAATCAATGAGCTCACTCAAGCAGCACATATCTAGCTAGACACACCCACGTTCACACAAAGCCCACATTTGCACACAAAAGAAAGCATGTATCACATCACCATGAACGCGTTCCTAGATAACTAAATGGAATGAAGGCTCAGGTCGCGGCCTATATCCCCATGACCTACTTTGATACCATCTTGTAACACTCCCAACCCCTAGGGCCAAGAGTGTTACGTTTTTCTTAAATCTCACTTAATTCCTGGGGCAAAACGAACAGAATTTCCGCTGAAAACTAGCCATTGCCCATGCTAAAAGCCTGAAAATAAAACCTTGCATTAAATAGAACCAAATAAAACTCTAAAATAAGCTCAACGCCTATACGCCAGAATTCACAGCTCTACGGGTCACTCAACCGAGGTGGAGGGGTTCACATCCAAAAATGTAACTAACTTTAGCTATAAAAAAAACAACCGACTGATCAGATGGTTGGCTCACATGGCCATACAGAGCGACTCCTCAACAAAATGCACTTCACGAACTAGAGTACTTGTTTACATACATTCACAAACTAAGGATACAATGTATTACATCATTTAACAGCAAGACCACTTCATTATGGGCACAGATGACACCTTTTCAAGCAAGGGTAAACTCCTACTCGGCATAAGTGAATCAACTTCTACCTATCACAAAGAAAACCTGGGAAAAAGGGAAAAGAGTAGTGGGATGAGCAACCACATGCTCAGTGAGTATTCCTCGACTCCTTAAAACCAAATCCATTGCAGGCAATAATACTAATAATAGTCACATATCACGCATTTATGTATTACTATCATATTAGGCAATCATAGTCCCCAAGGATGGATTATTACCCACAAACTTCATTCCAGCCATTCAAACTCATTTCTAGGTCCCTAAATGACCAAATTTCCTTGCTGATCAAGCATTCAGGCATGTAAATAAGCAAGCCACAGGGGTAGTGTAACACATTTAAATATGCATTTAGAAGGCATAGTGATTAAAAATTTACTCGAAGAATAGTTTATAAATGGTCTCTCCAAGGCTCATATACTTTCTTAAAGGTTCCTGAAATGCCCGCATTGGTAGTAATTCAGACTATTTTCTCCTATATCAGGAAGATGTCTTTATTTTCAGGCATGAGATCATACAATGTGCGATTTATGCTTTGTTGTCTATTCACTTATAAAAGATGCTTAAACACATAGAGCAAGGATTATGCAAGGGACTTTCCTTCACAAAATATGTGCACTTAAGACTTGTATGCTACTTCATTACAAGGATATAGCCATACTTTACTTGAAATTTCATTCAAACTATGCTTGGAATCTCATTCATAAGACATGCACAGAATATGCACAGATAGCTTTCCTTCTTTTTCTTGGAAACATTTTGCTTAGCCTCTTGAGGCTTATATTCTTTTAAAAAGAATCTCTTTCATATTGGTCCTCCAATGACCCTTATAAGCTTTTCGAATCTTATTTGAACCGACCTTTTAATGGCCCTTAAAAATCCTTCTTTTTCTTGAAATACTTAAAATGGCTAAATGCCGACTGCTTTTCTTACTTATTAGGAAAATACTCTGGGCATAAGATCATCATAATGTGCTGGTTGTGTCTATTCTCAACCCCTCGTGAGACTATCACTCACGCTAAGCTCTTACTCCTAGGTTGGAAACTTAATTGGACCTTAACCCTCGTCAGGGTCTCTAAGGTTTCCCACCACTGGGACTTCTTCCTAGGTTAGGTATTCCCCCGTACAAGTAGGTTCACTCCCATGGGATTCCCTCGTTCTAGCGAGTTCACTCCCATCTTATTGTCGCTAAGCACGATATCTTAGCCAATTTAAAGCGTATGGCCATAGCGGCTAATAAGTTTGATGTCTCTTACAGCGAAATCATTTTTCATACCATGCACTCCTTTTGAAAACTCCTTAGGGATTCCCCCGTTCGAGCAGGTTTACTCCCAAAACTGTATTCATATAGTTAAAAATAGGCCATCATTTGCTAATAGTTATGGCTACTATTATTTCAAACCACGAGAAACCTTATTTTTCAACATTTCACCCTCACACGCATAATCAACCTTAATGCCATGAAGGGGAGGGGTTCACATGTAACACATTCAAACACTTCATAATTTAACTTGCCAGAAATTGTTCAATGAGCCACACATGGCCTCGCAATTCACATGATTGCGGTCAATCACAACACAAGCTCCCCTCTCACACAACACAAACCACAAAGAACCTCAAACTCTGATTAGTTCATCCTCAAGCCGTCCAACTACTAACTCAGTTTCAATTTCATAACCATAGCATATCATGATAAACGTCATAAAAAAATGTGTAATGCCGATTTATGACTTACGAGCAAACAACATTCATCCAGCTGCATGTTATGGAACAACCCAACCCAAAACCCATGTTTATTTATTTAAATCATATTTATTTATTTAATTAATCATGCTTATTTATTTAATTAACGAGGCTTATCGATTTAATCACTCATGGTTATTTGTTTAACCAAATCATGTTTATTAGTTCAATTACACTCAATTCATATATTTACCGAATTACCTTATGTCATTTAAATTTTTGTCTTTCATTCATCATATTTAATAATCCCAGTTGGGAGATCTTTCATTTGGGTCCCACTTTGCAATTCAAGTTTCATTGATTAATTAAATATCTGGTGAATCGATTTTAGGCCTTGGTAAGTATAATTTAGTGACTAATTATTTTCCTACCTTTTAGTAAATTGTAATCTCGGAGCTATACAAATTTTTCCTAACACTTTGAAGAATTTTTCAAGCCCAAACTTGGCTTGTTGGGCCCAAAACAAAACCCAAAACCTTGCTAACTTTATTATTTCACTAATTGCTCATTTTAGCACCTAATTTTAAGTGGCAAAAAGCTACTTTTTGGGTTGAAAATTTGGAGCCACATGTACCTAATAATTAACAATCTTTACATACAAAAGTTCAGCAAAAATAACAAAATCCAACCCCCCATTTCCTCTCTCTACCTCACGCCCCTTTGTGTAGAAAACAGGGGCAGCAGCTGTGCCACCATTTTTGGTGGTTTCTGGTCACTTTTTCGCCACTTCCCGGTTGCCCTTACTTCCCCTTGCTACCAGCTATCATGGCCAACCACCAAAATCACTCAAAATTGCCCCCTCCTCCCTCTAATTCAAGCCTAAAGTAAGTTATACCCAAACCCTAACTTGTTCTATTTTGAGTTTTTGAGGTTGTTTTAGTTATGATTATTATTTATATGATCAAATTGATAGTTATTACACAATTTTTACTGAGTTTGGGGATGTTTGGAGTTACGGGTGTTTGATCAAGAACATGATCAAGTTATTTGAAATTAAGCAAGTATGAGTTTGAGCTTGTTTATGTATCTTGTTGTGATTTGTGTTATAAATCATGAAAAATATGACGTTAGATGATCATCTTAAAACCAATTATGGTTGTTTGGATGCTCACTTGAATGAGCAAGAATTAGGGTTTTCATGATCATGCTTGATTTAAGTGAGTTTTTGAATTAAATATGTTCATTTGGATCACATGAGGTCATTTATGATGTTGGATATGTTATTGGATTGAAAATGAATCTTGGATGATTATGAAGTCAAAATTGTGAATTATGGCTGTCTAAAGTGATGTTGAGGGTCACCCGATGGTCTGGTAATTTCAACAAGTAATTTTAGAGGGTAATTATGTGAAAAAGAAGGATAATAAAGTAGGTAGCAAGCTGTGAAGGGCCCACAAATAGGGGTCTGTTTCGGGAAAACCTGGTAATACGTGACTTGCCAAAAAAATATGAACTTTGGTGGGGGGCTATATCAATGAGTTATATTTCAAATGGATTTTGAATCACCTTAATCCGACTTCTGTGGACAAAGTTATGAATGTTTTACCAGAACTGCACAGGTTCAATCAAAACTGACACACTTGTGTTCTAGCCCCATTTTGGCAGCCCTATTGTGGGAATCATGTTTTGTGTTGTAAATGAATGTTTTTTGGGACTTATTATTCTTTCCATATTGGGGTTTTAGGTCTCCATTTCTAGTCAAGGGTGAAAGTTATGAATTTTTGAAGTGAACTGACCTGCTTTGGTGCAAATTGGACTGTTATTGCAATTTCTGTGCAGCGTATACTTAGACGAAAATGCTAAAAATTGTATTGTAGATTGTCCATATTATTTTCGAATTTATTATAAGATTTCATGAATTTTGATTGATTATTTTGAGCTTGGTGATTTTTAGAAGCATTTTGAGTAATTGTGGAAAGAGCAATAACAAAGATTGAGTGAGATTGATCATGCACTCATTTTGTCTATTTTAGGCCAAGTAAGTTCATTTAAGGGGGAAATGAATGTTCATGGACTTTCATAGAGCTTTTAGCTTGATTAATGGGAAATAAAAAGGCAAGTATACAATTTGGGAGCTTGTTTATGAGCTTTGAATCAATTATGGGTTTTACAAAGAAAATATCAAGTCTAGTGAGCTTAATAGCTTCTATTGAGTTCAATGATTAATTTGGGGTGGAATTCTATATCTAATGGATTTATGAATGAAATATGGGAAGTTGGGAGAATTTTTGACTTAGAAACCATATTTATCAGACCAAGTTATTGCAGTTTACGCTATTTTGAATCAAGATATATCTCTCTTGGCCTCAAACCTCTATTACTTATTTCAGAATGTATCAAATGTGTTCATCAAGCCAATCTAGTGTACTCGCTATTATTTTGAACCAAGCTATACATCAGCGAGTCTTAAATCCGTATCAACAACCTATCTCAAAAAATGCCAAAACCACTCTCCCATTTGTCACCATCAAGGCCTCTTCCTTTGTAATCTCATTTATCTCAATGTGGTCTATTTTACTTTCACTTACTTTATATCGAATTCAATTACTTTCATTAATTCAGTTTTGAAATTATATTGAAATACCCAAGTTATGCATTCCATTTAATTACTCAATTTCTGTTACACATACTTTTAGTTACTCAATTATGTGAGTAAGGACAATTTACTGACTACACATACTTACAATGACATTTATAAAATAGAGTCAAGACCTAGTTATCGTTCCCAGTTATGCATAAGTGTTATCAAGTCATAACATATTTATGAAGGCAGATGACATTTATGAAACAGATGATATTTATCAAGTCAGATGACATTTTTGAAAGGCTCAAGGTACGTCCATTGCTTATATCTTCAAAAAGCAGGCCATGTTTATCAAATTCCAACTCTTAGTGAGTTTATCAATGGATCAGTTTATACAGCATTTTCCATTCAACTTATGACCCCGTCAGTTATCATCTATAGGGCGTCAACCCAACATTTACCTGTGCAGCTTCAAGCCAACTCTTGATCGGATTCGCAGGTGTACACCTATGTATAGATCACATGATTAGAAGGGGTTCACATCCAGATAATAATGACCAATTTAGTTACATATTACTTTTATTTTTATTATTATTGCGAACTAAATAAATTGCAAAAGCAGGTACCCATAAACAGTGTTTCTATGCTCATGTTACAATACAGGAATGCATGTACTGAGTTTCAGCATATTTTCGAATTGTTTTCATGTTTTTTATTTTAGGTGATGAAGTATCACATGTTTCTCCATTTAGTAAGCCCATTTAGAAGTCATCAAATGCTTATGGTGGACTCAGCATAACACGAATGTTGGGAACGACCTCAAGGTCAAGTTGGGTCTATATTCAATATACTTGTGTAGTGTTGAGTGCAAGTTAGCATATAGTATGATTAAGTCGATTGTATTAAAGTTGCACTATTATGGACTTTGGTCTTGAAGTGTTTCAGTTTAATAGATATTGTGATTGTGAACATGAGTTACAAGATTGAGTGGTTTCAGTGAGCCTTATCCTTATCAGGACAGTGGTAGCGCCTCCCATCCTTAAGTCCGCTGTAGTTTTTCGCAAATCACGCCATTAGCATTTTAAGGGCGTTACACGTTACGACATATTTAAACATACATAGCTCACTAACTTAAATAAGCCCCTTAACGGCCTAAAAGGAACAACTATGCATCAACTAACTTGCATTCATAACTCACGATTAGGGAACAAGCATATCCGTTCTACGTCATTTTCAAAAACAAATCTAGTCACATTAAGGTTTTCGAGATTATTTTAATTTAACCAACTTAGCATGCATCGATTTAAGGAATTCCTAGGTCAATCAAAGGCCATTCTCAAACAAGAATCAACTGACTTAATATGCATCAATTCAAAGCATTCTTAGGTTATTTCGAAGCCACTTTCAAGCATAAACTAGCTAAATTAACATGCAACGGTTGGAAACATTCTTAGGTTATTTCAAAGCCACCTTCAAGTATGAACTAACTAAATTAACTGGCATCGATTCGAAAGGTTATTTCGAAGCTAGTTCCAACCATGAATGAACTAAATTAACATGCATCGACTTAAAGCGTTGTTTACTCACATAATGCCCAAATTTGCTAAACATGAAAACTACACGTTCTGTCAATTTAAAGGGAATACTTTCTGCCCAACTAAGGAGATTGTTCTAACCTAATTTAAGCAACATTTTGGGCATAGCAATCAGTCCAATTAGCATGCGTCGATTTGGGGTATTCCGAGGCATAAAATCACTTCAATTCTGAGCGGTTTCGGTCAGCAGTTATACATGCATGATCTAAGCTGAATTCAATTGAAATAAAACATGCATTATCACTCCCTTAACCCGACTAATCTTAAATTAGCATGCATCACAACTTGAGGGCTAAACTGTTTTCGAAATTACTAATAATTTAGGAGGCGAGAAATACCCACCTCGATCCAAGCTAAGGACCCAACTCCTGGGCTAATTGGGCAACTTTGAAGTCGAATTTCAAACCTCCTAATTCGCTGCCTAACACAAACCCTAAATCAGTCCACCCCAGGCCAGATTCTGCTGTTGATCAAGCTGCTTTAGGTGGTCTCCGAAACAGGGCTTGCCACCGTCGGATTGCTGGCCTTGGTCACGCTAGTCACCGACAGCGGATTGCTCGAACTCCCTCCTTCTCTCTCTATCACTGTGGTCACCGCGTGGGATGAACGATAGGGAGTGACCGAGGCCTGTTCGCTGGTGTACCGTCACCGCAGCGCCACCCTCACCTCTAATGTAAAGCTCAACGGGAATGAGTTTACTATCAAAGAAAAAACAATGGAATAGCTTCAGTCTTCTTTGAACTCAAGAAACCCGTAGCTAGGGTGCAAGAAAGGATAGGACTAATCTCAGTTTTGGATACAAAATCACTACCAAACCAAGGTTAGGGCCCCTAAGTTTGATTATGATACAGAAATCACCACTTAATCAAAGTTAGGACTCACTTGAACACCACTTAGTTTGGCCTAAACTAAGGTAAGCAAGTAAGAATTCAAGAGAAAGCTTCAAATGTTCTCTACGGTTTTTCTTTCACTAAAAACTGAAGTGTGCTTCTTCGTAGCCGAAACTTGCCCTACATATTAAGCAAAATGGCAAGCAAGAAAGCAAGCACCTTACTTTTCCTTCCTAGGGAGGAAAAGTATTAGATTAGCCTAATACACCCGGTTAGTGCTTAACCGGTTACTAGCTTGCCTAAACTAGCTTAAGTACAATTAATACATTAAGGAAAGCAAGACAAATGATCATTACAACTTTAATTAACATGTACTTAGCCTAACTCACTAGAATTCAGCTTGGAGTTGCATGTGCACAACTGAAATTTGGAAGCTTCTTTACGGTTGTCCAATAGAAATAAAGAGCATCACCATTTCGGCTACCCAATGGAAAACGAGTAACATTCTGATTTGTAGCCCTTATCCCATTGGTTACACTTCTTTAGAGAGTCTTGGGGTGTGTGCAAACCTTGAATAGTGTTCCATTCTAGCTGATGAAGAGAGGAAACCCACGAGAGGAGGTAAAACAGCCGGCCACACTCAAACCGGGTTCACGGGCAGAATGTACCCGATTTTCAGCCTTGGTTTTCCCTTAGCAAAAGTGGTCATGATTTTGATTTAAAGCTATGGGAGGAAACCTTAGGGTGTGTACTAACCCTTCCAAAAGAGAAATCAAGGTTATGACTTGTCTAAGTAGGGTAATTAGACAAAAACATCTAACTGGGCAGAATTGGACCCAATCTGGCCGGTTTGGAAAACTGCCTTGATCTGCCATCCTCTTGTGTGCATGATTTGAAATCAATGCTTGAAATTGAAAGCTAACATCTTGAGGATTCCAAAAATGCAAAAATATGGGACATAAGCCACAATGTAGCTTAAGAAATCAAGTGCACAAAACCGGGCATTTTCTGGTCGGTTTGACCATTTGGTGTCATTTGATCTTCTTGCAAAATGTGAGCCATTTTCTTTACTTGGGACATTCTTCTTGGACGTGTTAGGCTTGATTCATCATGGTCAAGGTCTTGGCTAGGTAGAACTCCATCATCCACCCCTTGTTGAAAAGATCTGATCCTCAAATCTAGTGGGGTAGCATCCGGATAGAAACGGCTCAAATCAGCCACATTGAAGGTAGCTAAAACCTCATATTCACCAGGTAGATCAACCTTATAAGCATTGTCATTCATCCTCTCTAAGACTTCAAATGGACCTTTAGCTCGTGGCATAAGCTTATTCTTCCTTTCAGAAGGAAACCGTTCCTTCCTCAAATGGATCCAAACTAAGTCTCCTGGTTGAAAAACAATCTTTCCCCTATGCTTCTTAGCTTGTGCTTCAGAGGTTGCATTAGTCTTCTCAATTCTTGCTTTAACCAACTCATGGAGCTTCTTAATCTCTTTCACTACTGTTGTTGCATCAACATGTGGCTTTCGGTCTTGAGGCCGTGGGGTAAGATCATTGGGACTCAAAGGATCAATCCCATACACCACCTTGAATGGTGAAAGACCAGTAGCTTTGCTAGGAGCCTTGTTGTATGCAAACTCAGCATGTGGTAAAAGTAAATCCCAAGCCTTAGCACAAGGTTTAATCAAAGCCCTTAGAAGAGTGCCTAAGGTTCGATTAGTTACCTCAGTTTGGCCATCAGTTTGGGGGTGACAAGTTGTACTAAATAGCAGCTTAGCACCAAGTTTCTTCCAAAGAGTAATCCAAAAATGACTTAGAAACTTTGTATCCCTATCTAAAACAATGGATTTAGGAATACCATGCAATCTTGTCACTTCCTTGAAATAGAGCTCGGCAATGTGTGTAGCATCATTGGTTTTATTGCAAGGAATGAAGTGTGCCATCTTTGAAGACCTGTCTACCACCACAAATATTGAATCCTTACCCCTTCGGGTCCTTGGTAGTCCCAAAATAAAGTCCATACTCACGTCCACCCATGGTAGAGTTGGTACGGGCAGTGGGGTATACAAGCCGTGAGGTAGAGTATGACTTTTAGCTACTTGGCACATTCCACATCTTCTAAGGATGTCTTGAACATCCTTCTCCATCCCTGGCCAATAATAGTGTTCCCTGAACATGGTAAGGGTCTTGGACTCTCCAAAACGCCCTGCCAAGGAACCTCCATGAACTTCCCTACCTGGGAGTTCACGAGTGCTACACTTAGGAATATATAATCATACTCCTTTGAATAGATAACCATCTTGGATGAGAAAATCTCCATTGGGGTGCTTCGACCATGCAGCATATAGACTCCCAAGGTCTTCATCTTTAGCATATAAACTTTTAAGAAGCTTAAAGCCAAAAATAAAAGCATCTAGTTAAAATAAAAGGAGATGTCTCCTTGATAATGCATCCGCACCTTGATTTAACTTTCCTAATTTGTGCTTGATGGTGAAGTGGAATGATTGAAGGAACTCAACCCATTTAGCATGGTGTGAGTTAAGCTTGTGTTGGCTTTGAATGTACTTCAATACCTCATCATCAGAATGAAGTATAAACTCACTAGCCACCAAGTAATGGCTCCAATGCTCTAAACACCGAATAATAGCATAAAATTCCTTGTCATATGTGGAGTATTTTCTTCTTGAATCACATAGTTTCTCACTAAAGAAGGCCAATGGTTTTCCTTCTTGAGTTAAAACTCCACCAATTCCTACTCCTGATGCATCACATTCAACTTCAAAAACCTTCTCAAAGCACGGCAATGCAACAACCGGTACTTGAGTAAGCTTTTTCTTCACTTCCTCAAAGGCAAATTATGCTTTAGGATTCCACTAGAATGATGCTCCTTTAAGCACTTCAGTCATAGGGGACATAATGGTGCTGAAACTTCTAATAAACCTCCTGTAAAAAGAAGCTAAGCCATGGAAGCTTCGAACATCATGTATGCTTTGTGGTTGAGGCCAAGTCCGAATAGCCTCTATCTTCCCATCATCTACCTTGATTCCATTTTCAGAAACAATATATCCTAAGAATGTAACTTCATGAGTGAAGAAGGTACACTTCTTAAGATTACCATACAATTGCTCACGTTCAAGGACATGCATAATCTGATTGAGATGATCTTGATGTGTTTGCTCGTCCTTGGAATAGATTAGAATATCATCAAAGTAGACCACCACGAACTCGCCAATGTAAGGCTTGAACACTTGATTCATTAATGTCATGAATATACTAGGAGCATTTGAAAGACCGAATGGCATAACCAGCCACTCATATAAACCTCCCTTGGTCTTGAATGCAGTCTTCCATTCATCTCCCTCTTTTATCCTGATTTGGTAATAGCCACTTCGTAGATCAATCTTTGAAAACACCTTAGAGCCATGTAGTTCATCTAGCATATCTTCACGCTTATGTATAGGATACCTATACTTGATTGTGATTTGTTTATGGCCCTACTATCCACACACATTCGTTGACTACCATCCTTCTCAAGAACCGACAAAGTAGGTACTGCACATGGGCTTAGAGACTCATGTACAAGCCCTTTAGACATCAATTCCTCCACTCGCCTTTGAATCTCCATAGTTTCCTTTGGGTTCATTCTGTAAGCTAGTTCATTTCGAATAATGGAACCAGGAATGAGATCAATGTGGTGTTGGATATCCCTTTTTGGGGGTAAACCCGAGGGTATCTCTTCTAGAAATAAGTGATAGAATGTTTGGATGAGTGTTTTGGCAAAGGGGTGAGTGGGCATGGGGGAATTTGGTTCGTCTTGTAGGGTTAAGATCCACTCTTTAAATGCCTTAAGCTCATGATTAGAAGCTTTTAAGAGAGTTTCACTAAGGTTAAATAAGCAACCAGAATGTTCATGGCCTTTTGTGGGTTTGTTTTTGTGGAGTTTGGATGGTGATAATGGCTTAAGGATAATCTTCTTTCCCCCCTTAAACAAGGAGTATTTATTCAAGAAACCATCATGCATTACTTTTCAGTCATACATCCACGGTCTACCCAACAATATAGGACAAGCATCCACATTCATGAATCATAATCCATATAATAGGAAGCAAGTAATACACGGATTATGCAACAATGGCAAACAAGGAGAACAGTAGGTACACTTATGCAATGTTTATCCACATCCCACCGCTAGCACATAGTTTTTCAATCATGCATACGAAAATATCACCTAATTTCATTCAAGCAATTCAAAATTCACAACAGCAAGGTACCATTTAGTACGATTATCAATCATAACAACTAATTTCCAATCATTCCTTTCCTAGCTCATTACCAAAGGTTCTATCGATGTACACATCTAAGCACATACACATTTACAAGCAACATTTGATAAACATAAGAGCACGTATTAGTGAATCTAAACTACCTCATCGTCAGTAACGGAATGTAAATCCTTTGGTGTAAGATAACCTTGGCTCAATAGTTAAACGACATTAACATCTCAAAATTTTGAGTTTCAAAGGGGGAAAAATAGCTTTTCTATTTTGAATATCTTTGTTTTTAATGAATGGATGGTTAACTGCTTCTAGCTCTCTCTCTACCAACCTTAGAGTGCGTCTTCTCACTACATTATGGGGCTCGAGGAGCAAATTGTATTATAGGGACAAACATGAGCTTAGACTTAAGGCTTTCAAATCATTCAATTCAAATCACATGTTCTTTAAACATTGAATTAAAATCACCAAGGCATATAAACGAAACAACCTTCGATTGAGTTAACCATCTTATCCACGACAATACGAGCCACTCGTCGTATACCTTAGCAAATGGTTCTCTCATCCAACCATTCAGCTTACTCAAGTCGTGTCTAACTAGGGAAACGCGCTAACATTCACATAAAACTCACATTTGCACACAATGCAGGCATGTATCACGTCATTTTGAACACGTTCCTTGGAAACTATATGAGATGCAAGACTCAGGTCGCGGCCTATGGTCGCAGGACCATGCTCTAATACCATTAGTGTAACACGCTCAGCCCCTAGGGCCGAAAGCGTTACGTTTTCTTAACTTTTAACTTAAATTCTGGGACGAAACGGACAGAGTTTCCCCTAAAAACTGATTGTTTTCAGGCTAAAAGCCTTAGAATAAATCCCTGCAATTCAACAAAAGCGTAAAACATTTAAAAGAAGCTCAACGGTTACACACCGGAGTTCATACCTCAACGAGCCACTCGCTCGGAGTACACCAAACAGAGTAGTTCATGAAAGAAGAAACGAAGGATACAACTCAACAGTTTAGACAATCGGAGTATGCAGTTTACATCCCAAAACATAACTAACTTTGACCAAGAGTACATCTAACTAGTTAGGTGGTCAGCTCATATGGCCATATAGAACGACTCATAAACAATATGCATTATATGAACTAGAATACTTATTTACAAACGTTTACAAGCTTTACAAAACTTCATTAAAGACGTAAGTAGGCACACATGACACCTTACAAGCGGGAATAGATTCCGTCTTGATATAGCTGACTCAAACTTTTCCTGTCATAAAGAAAACCTTGTGGAAAAGGGGAAAAGAGTAGTGGGATGAGCAACCACACGCTCAGTGAGTGTCCCCTAACCCCCTTAGCACCAAAACCATTAGAGGCAGTAAAATCTTTAATAGCCACATATCACGTATTCATACTTTACTTATCATATTAGGCATTCATAAAGTTCGTATGGAAACATCACTAACCATAAACTTGGCTTTAAGCACTCAAACACATTTCTAGGCCTCTAAATGACCAAACGTCTTTGCTAACAGGCAGTCAAACACTTAAACAAGTGACGAGGCTAAGCATAGAGACTTTCCTTTTCATGAACATAACTTCTTAGCATTCTGTTCGAACTATGCATGAAACCCTGTTCACCTGATGTGTGTATAAGGTTATCTCATTTTATAATCATAATTTTCTTGGCATTTCATTCATATGAGGCGCATAGGACCTCCACATTGCAAGTCTCAATCAAATCTCATTCATAGGGTATGCATGAAATATGCCCATAAGACTTTCTTTCCATATTTGTATCTTACTTAGTATCTCTTTCATAAGTTATGCTTAGAATATGCACATGTCATATGCAGAAAACTTTCTTTTTTTTACTGAAAACACCTCATTTAGCCTCTTCAGGCTCATAAAAACTCTTCTCTTAGCCTCTTGAGGCTCATATTCTTTGGAACAATCTCTTTCATCTTGGTCTCATAATGACCCTTAAAAACTTTCTTTCTTTTTACTGAAAGCACTTCAAGAGGCTCATAAAAACTCTTCTCTTAGCCTCCTGAGGCTCATATTCTTTGAAGAAAATCTCCTTCATCTTGGTCTCATAATGACCCTTAAAAACTTACTTTCTGAAATACTTAAAAAGGCGAAACGTTAACTGCTTTTCTCATTTAATAAGAAACTACTCTGGGCGTAAGATCATCATAAAGTGCTGGTTAGGAGAGATCTACACTCAATCCCAGTGAGATTAACTCACACTAAGCTTTTACTCCGAGGTTGGGAACTAACTTTTGGACCTTAACCCTCGTCAGGGTCTCTAGGGATTACTCCCTAGGCTAGGGATTCCCCCATTCAAGCAGGTTCACTCCCATCTATCGTCCCTAATCACCTATCTTAGCCATTTAAACGGGTCATAACGACTAATAAGTTTGCTGCCTCTCGCAGCGAAATCCTTATCATGCAACTCACGCATTTGTAAAACTCTTTAGCGATTCCCCCGTTTAGGCAAGTTCACTCCCAAAACTGTATTCATTTAGTTAAAATAGGCCATCATGCACTAATAGTTGTGGCTACAATCATTTCAAAACATAAAATCCTTCTTTGAAAAATGCACCCTTATGCACATAATGCAATTCGAAGACATCGAAGGGAAGGGGGTCCACATGTATCACATTTAAGCACTTCATAATCAACTCAACAATACAATGAGCCACACACGGCCTCGCAATCCACACAATTGCACTTAATTTATAACCCGGACTCCCTCCTCACAAGCACCGTACCACAAAGGCCTCAAACCACTCATAGTTATTCCTCAAACCATCCAACTACCATCTCGGTTTTTCATTTTGTTAATCATAACATATTATCATGCTAGTTTATGAAAAGGTAAGGTTGAGGTAATTACCTGGGCAAGCAGCACCATTCAGCGGTGCGTTATAGCAAGCATACGTATGCATAGATACCATCACATCCACATATAAAACTATAGCAATGCACTTAGCAATTCAGACATGATTGGGATCTAAGCATTTATAATTTACTTCGGAGTTAGTAAGCCATTATGGGATAGTTAAGTGTATAAATGACCATAGAATGACTCAACATGTATATATGTCGATTTTAATCTCGTATGATGCAATTGGAAGTTCATAAACGGTCATGGAATGACTAAACATTCATATGCATTGATTTTAAACACATACGATTCATTTCGAAGTTCATAAATGGTCATGGAAAGACTAAACATTCATATACATTGATTTTACACACATACGATTCATTTCGAAGTTAGTTTCCAGGCACGATTCCACTTAAAACTTTAAGCTTCGATTATCTAATTAAGTTCAAATCTCAGCTAAACATGCGTACTTTACTTCGAATTAAATCTTCGAGCTTGAGATAACTAATTGAGTTCAAATCTAAGCTAAACATGCATACTTTACTTTGAATTAAAGCTTCCAGCTTGAATTAACTAAGCTGATTTGAATCGAAGCTAAACATATATAATTCACTTTGAATTAACATCTCAGGCATAAATTACCTAAATTGATTCGAATCGAAGCTAAACATATATAATTCACTTTGAATGAACTACTCAGGCATGAATTAACCAAATCGATTCGAATCGAAGCTAAACATATGTAATTCACTTCGAATTAAATCTTCAGACATCAATTAACTGATTAGGTTCGAATCAAAGCTAAACATGCATAATTCACTTCGAATTAAATCCTCAGGCATGTATAAACTTAACATATTCGAATCGATTCTAAACATGCGTAGTTTCTCATCACATAATCCCTGAAATTAGCTAAACATAAACCATCGCTTATGTTAAAACGTTTCAAAATTAATACTAATTTAGGAGACGAGGAACACCCACCTCATTCCAAGCTAGAGGTTCGTTTGAGGGCTCTAGGCTCAACCTTGAGTGCTGGGAAAAATCTGATTTCTTGACCTAAGCTTGCTGACCGCTCGACTGGACTAGACCACACCCGAATCTACCCCAATCACGTGCCCAAACCCACGCAAAACGGACTCCCAAACCGTGCCCAATTCATGTAAATCGAACCCAATTTCAACCGCAGCTCTCACTCACTGCCTTGGATTTGAGGAGGATGCTTGAGGCTACGAATTCACTCACGATTTGTAGAGGAATCGACACAACTAAAAGCTAGATGGCATGGCCTTGCTTCAACCTGCGTCTGGGCTTCGAACCGCCGACCAAACCCACCTAAACCGTGGTGGTTCTTCTCCGTTTCTGATAAAATTTCGCACTAGACGTTCGTTTGTTGGTGGGGACGCTTGAAATAGGGGAATTTCGAATTGGGTTGAGGCAAAATCAAGGGTTTCTCGAGCTTCCTTGGTGGTGTTCATGGTAAGGGAGGAGAGGAGGAAGAGGAGCGGGGAAGAGAGAGAGAGATGTCGGGCATGGGGAGGGGGATGCGTGAAGGAGAATGACAAAAAAAAGGTGTTTCATGATATTACTAATATGCCCCTCCCTCTCTTTCTTTTTCAAGCTACTTAGTAACAAGCACCGCTAGTTTAGTTCGAATCCCGAACTCTAAACCCAAATCGCTAATACGGCCTTCTATGGACTATTCGTTCCAAAACATATAAAGGTTCGAGTTATTAAACATCGAACTAATTCTAAGGTAAACAACCTCATCGCTTTCGGGAAACGACTGAATAAATCGAATAACGGCTAAATTAAACTATCGATATAATTTAAAGGCACAAATAGCACGAATTAACTTTAAAATCAATAATAGCAGTAATAATTTTTTTTAATAGAATTATCGCTCACATAAGCACATCGATAATAATTTAACTCGTACAGTTACTGAAAATACGATTTTATAACATAACAAGGTAAAACACTTAGCTTAACAGAAAACAAAAACGCGGGTCTCACACTCTTCCCCCTGAAAAGAATTTCGTCCTCGAAACTCTAAATCTAAGTTCGGTCTTTTCTATAATGCATGCACACAACTAGGATCTGCGCGATAGGTTTCCAAAAGGTTTCATTTTGGAAACACTACTTTTAAATCGAAAGAAAATGACTTACGGTTTCCAGTCTCCTCCTCACCAATCCTCTTCAAGCGTCTACTCACTCTATTTAGGCGCCAAGGGCAAATCGCATCGAAAACGGGCAATTGAGTTCGCATGGAAAACCATATCGAGTTTATTTTGAAGAATGAACAAAGATTTTCGATAATCTAGACTCGGTTAGCATGGCAAGCAGTAATTCTATGCATATGCATTTATAAGTAGGCATCTAAAGGCATGACAATCGAGACAATGACATCTTAAGGTCGTACACTAGCAGTCTCATTCTAAACATGAATTCAAGTCACCTTTGGAATTAGAGTGGTTAACATGAAGACTCCTATAACACATTAGAACAACAAAAGTGTCACATAGCACCGCATAGTATCAGTTAAGCGTAATAGCATCGCTTAGTATGGCATAGTATCAGTAATTCAGTGTTCTTAAGCCTAAGAGTTGGTTATAAAATGGAACCGGCTAAGGTACATATGGCAAGCAATTCACAAAATGAGAGCATGCGCAACTAATGTTCGTATGTTTATACATCCGTCGCAACTAGCCTTTAGGCCTCGCATTCATGTCGGCTTAGACATGACAAGCTAAAATCATATGAAGGGGTTAACTCAGTCGGCTTCATTCTCAAACATGAAGATATTATTCCAATCTAAGGTTAAATAATTTACTAAAAGGTTATCACATCACTCTAAGGTAACAGAAACATCAAATTATGCCATATTGGCAATGAAAGAACTTGAAGCAACACTCGAGACCACATTGACATCACGTGCGGTTAACAACAGAGCACGGAAGGTCAAGGATCACGAATAGCATGAACTAGCATGGAAGGTTTTCCCTAGGGTCACTACTTGGAGCTGACTGCCTCTTAAGGCATAGATTCATACGAATGAATGGTTATGCTCCTAAGGTCATTTCATCATGCTTCAAATACTGGCGTATGCAGTTACTTAGCTAAAACATGGTATCGTAGAAGTCTCAAAATGCAAACAATGAGTTAGTGGTCATATCGTGCTATGAATTACAAAACTTATATTAACTAGATGACCAAGTCGTATACTATACCAACTTAAGTCAAGCAAACACCAAGTAGTGCAACAACTTATTTACAATCACATAGCTAGTCATGACCTAATTCCTATAGTGTGTTAATGTTCGTGCATAATAGATGTGAGTGTCCACAAGGATGACATGACCCTAAATGCTATACGATACTACTTTCTTACATATGAGGTTCATATGTCTATGAACGTGATTCATGTAAATGCAGCTCTATTGTCATCTAGTCACGCATTACATACATTGAGTTCAACTAATCCAACTCTAACACGAGAGAACAGTATTGATGGGCTGTAAATGATGATCCAAGAGTCATGGTGTGAAACTAAGTACATAAATCAATCGTTCTAAATAATACAGTCACATGTTCAATCAAATTCAAGCCAAGCAATTACAAAAACTCACTTCGTTGGCATTTGATCACAATCACGTCGATGGTTACATACAACAATCCTATCTATATGTATTCTTATGGTCTTACACAGCACATGACATCATAATAAATTTTTAAGACATTCGGATCCACATGTTGTCACATAGAAAGAACACCTAGACATGTAAGTATGCGTGTAATCCCCCATTTTGCAGCCTATGGTCAACGGTATCCCTTAAACCTAATCCAATTTAGGAAAGATTGGTGTTGAGCAGCTAGAATTGTGCGAGTATGGTTGACATCAATGGCCTCATAGGCACACGTTGAGGCCTTACGAGGTACATCTATCTTACAGGTGATCATATGAGTCATATTGTAGGTCGCCTACCTTATGAGGGATAGTTTACTATGTACAATTCCAAAGTCTGCTAGGTTCTTCCTCCCTTTCACTTTCTGGGTGTATTAAGGTTCGTTCGAGCCAAAACATCGTCACCCCATTCATGAATCATAATCCATAAAATAGAAAGCAAGTGATACACGGATTAGGCAAGAATGGCGAAGAAGGAGAACAGTAGGTACACTTATGCAATGTTTATCCACATCCCACCGTTAACACATAGTTTTTCAAGCATGCATACGAAAATATCCCCTAATTTCTTTCAGGCAATTCAAAAATTAACAACAACAAGGTACTATTTAGTAGGATTATCAATCATAGCAACTAATTTTCAATCATTCCTTTCCTGGCTCATTACCAAAGGTTCTATCGACGTATACATCTTAGCACATATACATTTACAAGCAACATTTGATAAGCATAAGGGCGCGTATTAGTGAATCTAAACTAACTCATCATTAGTAACGAAAACTAAATCCTTCGATGTAAGATAACCTTGGCTCGATAGTCAAACAACATTAACATCTCAAAATTTTGAGTTTCAAAGGGGGGAAAATAGCTTTTCTATTTCGAATCTCTTTGTTTATAATAAAAGGATGGTTAACGGCTTCTGGCTCTCTCTGTACCAACCTTAGAGTACGTCTGCTCACTCCATTATGGGGCCCGAGGAGCAAATTGTATTATAGGGGCAAACATGAGCTTAGACTTAAGGCTTTTAAATCATTCAATTCAAATCACATGTTCTTTAAACATTGAATTAAAAGCACCAAGGCATATAAACGAAACAACCTTCAATTGAGTTAACACTTATCTTATCGATGACAATACGAGCCACTTGGCCTATACCTTAGCAAATGGTTCTCTCATCCAACCATTCAGCTTACTCAAGTCGCATCTAACTAGGGAAACGCGCTAACATTCACATAAAACTCACATTTGCACACAAGGCAGGCATGTATCACATCATTTTGAACGCGTTCCTAGGCAACTATATGAGATGCAAGACTCAAGTCGCAGCCTATGGTCGCTGGACAATGCTCTGATGCCATCAGTGTAACACCCCCAGCCCCTAGGGCCGAAAGCGTTACGTTGTCTAAACTTTTTACTTAAATTCATGGACGACGCGGACAGAGTTTCTCCTAAAAACTGACCGTTTCCAGGCTAAAAGTCTTACAATAAATCTCTGCAAATCAACAGAAACATAAAACATTTAAAAGAAGCTCAACAGCTACACGCCGAAGTTCATACCTCAACGAGCCACTCGCTCAGAGTACACCAAACATAGTAGTTCGTGATTAAAGAAGAAATGTAGGATACAACTCAACGGTTCACACAACCGAAGTATGGGGTTTACATCCCAAAACATAACTAACTTTGACCAAGAATACATCTAACTAGTTAGATGGTCGGCTTATATGACCATATAGAGTGACTCATAAACAATATGCATTACATGAACTAGAATACTTATTTACAAACGTTTACAAGCTTTACAAAACTTCATTAAAGACGTAAGTAGGCACACATGACACCTTACAAGCGGGAATAGATTCCGTCTTGATATAGCTGACTCAACTTTTTCTTATCATAAAGAAAACCTGGTGGAAAAGAGGAAAAGAGTAGTGGGAAGAGCAACCACACGCTCAGTGAGTGTCCCCTAACCCCCTTAAGACCAAAACCATTGGAGGCAATAATATCTTTAATAGCCACATATCACGTATTCATACTATCATATTAGGCATTCATAAAGTTCGTATGGAAACATCACTAACCA